>JAJLQT010000020.1:600000-1052688 GCA_024516245.1 Peziza echinospora | reverse complement strand
TTGACTTCAACTCTTCTCAAATTGAAATCATAGGACGATTGATATAATTAAAAGAATATATCAAAGTATTTATCTGAGTTAACCACTCGTTTAAAGAGAAATGAATTTAAATTGACTTCAACTCTTCTCAAATTTAAATGATAAGACCATTGATATGATTAAAGGAGGATATCAAAGTATCGATACGAGTTGACCACTCATTGAAAGAAAAATAAATTTAAATTGACTTCAACTCTTCTCAAATTCAAATCATAGGATCATTGATATAACTAAAAGAATATAACAAAGTATTAATACGAGTTAACCACTCGTTTCAAGAGAAATGAATTTAATTATACTTCAACTCTCCTCAAATTTAAATCATAGTATTATTGATGTAATTAAAATTATTTATCAAAGTATCGATATGTTTTAACCAATTATTTAATTGCTGCCCTTTTGGAAAGCAAATACTCGCAATATTGCAATATTTTCATTCATAATTGTATTCCTCAAATATATTCTGCATAACAAATTGATGTATGCTTTACTTTCTCTATCCACGAAATACAAATAATTTACTCCAATACAAATCAATCCCAGTGATCCCCTTAACCTTGTACCTTACAGAACCCCATTCCAGTCAAGTCCTCCTCCAAACCTCCACTCTGCAATACCTCCTGCAACCACTGCATGCTTGAGGGTAAGCATTGTCCTGTCTTCTCTCCCTTTATAGCTCCTTTCCCTCCAATCCAGATCGTCCTGATATTCATCTTCCCCTTACTCTTACTACTGAGATATTTGTATAACTCCATTTGCCCTCCTAGCAATGAGTTTCCTGCAACACAACAAACATTCTTAACCACTCCAGTCTTTTTACAGACAACTGTCCTACTCTCCACCTCGTGCTTATGTAGCTCCCATTCACAATCCCATATGAAAAGATCTTTTCCTGTTGAATAATTGATAGAAGGACGAAGTCCAGCTACCCAGACATGCATGTTGTATGGCTCGTTGATATGTCCAACCCAGGTTTGTTGTAGGCTCATGAATAGGCCAAGTCGAACTGTTGCTTCACCAAGAGGTGCTTGTTTCCAATGGCTGAAGAGTGCACAGGTTTGATAGTCGGTTTGTCCAGGAAAGTTAAGCCAATTCTGTCTATGTGCATCGTCTCTGAAAACAACTGTTGCCTTGTCAAACAACATATAAGGCTGTTGGGTGTGGTATTTTTTGATATATCTCAACCAGACTTGGACATCTAGCTCCGGCGAGAGTGAGTGAAGCGGAGGTGGAGGTGGAGGTGGTGGTGGTGGTGGTGTTTGAGCATCCATTAAGGCCTATATTCAAGAGGTTAGTTATAACAGGATGTAAATAATTGGTTTGTTTGAATCATACTTGTGGTTGAAGAAAGGGATTGAAATATTAAATTGCAATTGACGGCGTGTTGGTGGGATATGTGTTGGGAATTCTGGAGAGAATGGTAGAAGAAAAGAAAGGAAAGAAAGCGAGATTGGGAGAGTGAGGGGTAGATATAGCAGTTCCTGCAGGGATGTTGATGAGTAATTGCCGAGGAGCTAATAGTAAAATACTTAATTCTCGATAATTCCATTTATAATATTTAACACAAAAACTCTGAAGATATACTCCTTTCATGTTACGTTATATTATAATTAATAATTAATAAATCAAAAGCTGCACCTCTTCTTCTCCATTCCCAACCATAAACATTTCATGTCTCATTTCTACTAATTCTCAAAAAATTGATTCTTTTACATAATTTGAATCTAATGTATTTTGATTCCGACCATATTGCATGCATAATAGTTTTATATGGCAGGCGAGAGATCACTTATGCGCATGAGTCCGCTTGTAACAACTCCATGTCCTCCTTAATTTTCGTTTTTAGCTACTGCTTACGGATTATTTGATTTACATAATTCACTGATCCTACTGTACTGATTAAAAGTTTACGCAAATCGATGGTTTCATCATAATACAATTAGTTCTTTGGCCAACTTGCACTCACTACCGCAACTTGGGTGTTGCATTTACAATTCATGCATGGCCGTTGTTAGCCCACTCTTGGCGGTACGGAATTTCCATATATATGTAAATAACTCACAGTATTTTCTCAAATATTAATCTGCATGGTTAAGGTACGGATTATTTGATTGATAAATTTGGTATATATTTTCCTGATTCCACTTTCATGGTTAAAAGTTCACGCAATTGAATGGTTTCACCTTAATAGAAATAATTCTTTGGCGAACTTGCATGGATCACTGAGATCACAATATAGAAGTTATGTTGGTTAAGTTTACTTATATTAGACAATTTCAATTTAATTGCTCTACCGCTATTACTACTCCTTTGTCCCAAATTGTTCCCACATTGGCTCCATGATGGAATCTTCAACAGTACCGCTTCTCGCTACAAGAGACCCCGTGTGAGGCAGACTGGTTAACCACATCCAAGCATATTCCTCATTCATATCTCTCCAAGAAGTTGCCCCATTCTCACAATCCTCCATAATTCTACGCACAGCATCAACCTGCAATGTCAACCACTTCTTATCCAGAGGTATTGCCTTGGTAAAAACCTTTCGAGGATCATGGGTCAGTGTCCAGGTCTCAGGAAAGAATGCCATGTGTCCATGACGACTCAAGCTACACCAGACATAACGCTTGCCAAGATCTGTGCTCCCAGGGATATACTTTAAGGGAAACCACTTCTGCGTTGTGGAATTTGGCCAAAGAGTGCATCGGCGGACGAAGTACTTAAAGAACTCCACGTTGCTCCAATGAAAATTAAAATCAAACTGTGCCAAATGGTGATTCCAAATCTCTACACCCTTCTTGTATCGAAGGCGGTAGGGCTTTTTATCCCACTTGCGTTCCATTTTTTCTTCTTGGCATCCCGTGATTTGTCCATCGTAGGCAAATAAGTGACTGAGCCGCTGTTGAACTGTTTTTGGTGCTTGCCTGCCATTGCCAGTAGATTGAACCAACTGTATCTTCTCTTCCATCAACCTGTCCAACTCAGAGTAAATGAAGACCGGGTTTGACGGTGTCCACTCTGCATCTGCCTTATCCTCAATTATATCATTGGCACATGATTGGAGAACTTCCTTTTGGAACTCCCAAACAAAGTGCTCGCACATCCACTTCCAAACAATTTGAAGGCACCGGGTTGTATACTCAGTAAACCCTTGCTCTTGGAAAATGGTGACAAGATAAAGACAAAGCTGCGTGGCTGTCTTGTCAAAAGTCAGTGCAGTCGTTGCTTGGGTGTATGACTTGGTGAAGTTCTGCAGCTTGTGTCGGAGGCCAATTGCAATGTGGTCCTTAACTCCAGTCCAGCAATGCCCATGAGGCCCAATCTACACGATTCTCGTTGATGAAAGCATACCCTGTCTCTTGTAAAGAGGCGCCAAGCCCAAGCCCATAGCGTGTTGTGCCGTCCGGTAGGCGCTTGGATGTGTTCCACATGCCTTTGACCATCTTCATGTTGGATGCATTGAATGAGCTTCGTATGAGTTCCAAAAACATTAAGGCCATCTGTGAAGAGTTAGGTGAAATAACCTTGCCCCCGTCCTTAAGGATTGAGTACTCAAATCCCAAAATGTACTTCTGAATATTTTGATTCAGGTATTTGAGTGCTGAGGACGTGGGCAGGATGACAAATGGAGGGTGGGAGGCCGGCGTACTTGCAGAACCAGGTTGGGTTACCCGTGTGCCATTGAGGCCCCGTTGACCCATACGCTCATTCAAGACTAGCACCAAATCCAAAGTCATACGATGCTCCTCCCGGATACCGTAAGTCTTTCCAATGGAACTAGAGAGAGAATGACCCACACGTGCCTTACTGGAGACATAGGCCAAGCGGGCCTTCTTGGCACTCCAACTGTTGGCCGGCATGTTCCCCAAACGCTTCCATTCCTCTTGCAGACTGGCATCAATTGCCAACCCCTCGATAATCTTGTCCTGGAATGGATAGGCCTTAGCAGCGTCAAAGATTTCCTTCGTCGAGGAATAGAATTGTGAATACACAAGGCCGCAGGCAAGCAGGGGATGCTTGCGTCCTGGTTCTAAAGTCATGTTGCCCACATCTGCCAGCTGAGCCCAGTTGTAAATTGCCCCACGCATTCCAGAACGGGGCACATCCATAATGAATGCCTCGCGTTTAGCCTCCAAGCATGTTGTCCGCCACAGGTATGTTTCTGGCTCCTCCGCCACAGAGACTGTTTCCTTCCCAATATCAATCCACGTGCTATGTGGGTAAAAGGCATCCGGTTTGAATACAGTCTTCCAAGTTGAGTAGAAACCTGTGATTAAGGACTCTAGGTTATCTTCCCGATACATGGTTTTCATATTCTTGGAAGAAACAAGGAGCACCGGATCTGCCAAATCAAAGTTTCCACCACTATGGATAGCCTGCGACACACTGCTCCACACCTGTTCTAGTCCACGAGCTGGGAGAAAGTAATGTAATGCCTGCTGCTTGGGAATGGCGGCGGCCTCATTCACCCCTGTCTCCCTTGACCTAGCATAAGACATGGCGTGGGCTTGCTCAAAGGAGCTTGGTATATGTTGCTGAAATGCACGCCCAAACTCCTTGGTCTCATGGATTGCCTCTACAAACAGGTTGCAGAATCGCTGCAACTGATTGTCGGTAAGAAATGTTGTTGGCCGTTCAGGATAGTATAGGTGTGGAAAGAAGACAAACACCTCACACTCCGAAAATCCGTTAACACGGCCAAGATAGGTGTTAGGCACATGATGGTAGGGAACCTTCTTGTGCTTGACCGTACCATTGGCATCCTCAACATTGACGGTGCACCACAAGTGAATATTGCTTGACAGATTTGCCGTCCGTGGTGGGCAGAAGCACATGTCAATTCCTTTCAGGACAAATGCAAGACTTTTGGGCAACGCCAGGAAGCTGTCCACATCAACTGTGATTTCAGCGTTATCCGCAGCTTGTGGATTGCTAGCCAACACATTGGCGGCCCAAACATCATAGGCCTGCCTATGAGTCCCATCCTCGGTTTCCAAGCAAGATCCCTCGTATAGCCACTTGCGGTCAAAATCAGCTGTACCTGACATGAACTCGAGGACTTCAAAGCTGTTGATATTATCAACCAGCGTATTCACAGGTAGCTCAAAGTCTACAATGTCTGTAAACGCCTTTGAGTCCTGTCGAGGTGTACTGCCACACGTGCAATGCTGCTCAGTGCCCAGAAAGTGGTCGATAATAAAGTCAACCACTTTGAGATTTGAAATCGGTGCAGGTGGAGGGGCGGAGGCTGCAGCCAAAGCCTCGTTAAGGAGCTGCCGTCGTGGTGTGGGTGTATCTTGGACTCGGAGATTGCGGAACTCGGTTAACCATGCATGCATAGGATCGACCTCTTCATCTGAATCCTCTAGCCCCAATTGGATTGGGCTGTCCTCCGGTGAGTCTGAGTCACTTGCACTGGTTGGGTAAGTGATCATCCTTGATCCCTGTCCTTGGCCGGGTTCTCCCCTAAATTGGGACTCAGGAATGCGATGCAGTCTTGGCTGCGGCATGGGGACTGCCTGAAGTGGTTGCAACATGCGAGCAGGTAGCTGTATATGGTAGTAAGATGCACTAGCATGGGGCACTACTGCACTGGAAGACCTGCTTGCAGGTCCCACCGCCACGGATTGACCACGGATCCATTTCCTAGGTTGTAATATGGCAGGCTCCCGCAGTATCCGCGGCTGTACTGAAAAATTCCCCAATGAGGAAACTTCCCAATCACTCTCTTCACCAGATGGTAGGTATTCATCCCCGGATGTATCTATTACTTGGATGTTAGTTTGAATTCATCTACCACGCACAGTGGAAAGCCATACCATCAGCATACAACTTCTCATCATCAGAGTGCTGGGATTCAAGAGGTGTACACTGCAGGATTTCTTGTCTCTCAATTGATGGCAATGGTGCCCGTGACTGCAAAAGGCTTCCTAGAATAACGTCCTTGCCAACAATTGGTGGTAGCCGTTGAACAGCTTCTAGGGGATCCCGCGGGAGAGGATCAATGGTCAAATGCAATTGAGCAGATGAAAACTCCACTTGGGATGCCTCCCCGTCGGTATTGGAAACTTCTGACAATTCCTACCCTCAATAATTAGCAATATTTTATTTTAAAAGAATTAAAAATATACCTGACGTTGTTTCAAAAACTTCTTCCGTCGGTATTCCCTATTCCTTGCTGCATTCCGTTGCTTCTTTTCCTCTGTAGCGCGGGTTGATTGCCTTGGATCGGAAAACCCGGAAGCATCACTCTCAGAAAAGATTAAGGTGTTGCTGCGTTTGCGACCCATTGTATAAGAATGTTGTGTAGAGGAAATACTTAATACTATACATTCTTGTCAAGCTTTATAGTGCAAACTTGGATCCCATTATCACCAGTATTTCTTCAATTTTCAGGGTCAGGGGAAAGTATAATCATGAGACAAGTATACTTCTGGATACATTAAAAAGACAAATTTGACAACAGATCCGTGCATGAATGAAAGGTTCATTATTGTTAAAGACAAAGGCTTTAATTGTTGCCGGCATCTCTAGAGCCGTGATGAAATGTGCAAAGATTCATTGGCATTGCCCATATAAACGTGACGTTGGCCTTCCTTTTTGGGCCTTAGCGGTACCAGAAATACAGTGCACTACGGAATGATGTACAATGATTGTTACTTAAAACACAGCGGGTGCCACCTATATGATGCTAGAAGAGATAAATCAATACGGCATGCACTACTTACAAAATCATTAATGAATAGCTTCCCTTCAATAAGGATGCACGCTTGGAATGCACCGAAAGTTATTATTACCAAAATAAATATTTAAAGTCCCGTGAAAGAGAATAGTTAAACCCAACAACGCCTATCAGGAAACATTATCTTGCCCCCGACAATGACTTAAATGGTGAAATGGCAACAGTACTACCATTTGACATATAATTGAAGTTTTATATTACTCCCGACAGCAATAGAGTTCAAATAAAAATAACGGGATTGGTATTTAAGTCCGCCAAAAAAGTATAAGTTGGTGGCGGGTAGAATTGCCCATATGCTATAGATGGCACTTGACGGGGCAACTGGTACCGCTGCATTGGTGCTGTGGTTGTTGCTGCGCAGGAGTGCACCTGGTGGCGGTGCAGGTTTGCTGTAGGTGGCACTGAGTGGCGCTGCATAGCGGTAAAACTGGCACCGGTGCAGGTGTGCTGTGGTTGGCGCTGGATGGGGGTGCAATTGGCACCAGTGCAGGTGTGCTGTAGTTGGCGTTGTATGGCGGTTTAGCTAGTACTGGTGCAGGTGTAGTGTTGTTGAGGCTGCACCACGGTGTAAATCGGACCAGTACCATATTGCACGCCCAATGAATTTTGGCCTGTTAGTGGGGCAGGAGGAGATGTGCTGCGGGTGCGCAAAATTTCTGGACCCGGTGATGAAATATCTTAGTGATACAAACTGCCGGCGTAGCGTGATGTTGAACTGCCTATTTGAGATAGCGCAGTTTTGACTCCCATACATGCGTGATGTTGAACTTCCTGTTTGGATTATAGTGTGCCTGAATCTACATGGCCAACACTTGCTGCGTTGCAACGCCTTAGTTGCAGGGGGGATTTGTGGTAGACAGGGGCTGCACGCAGCCAAGGTGGCAACGGGCAGGGATAGCCCACTAGCGTCTCTTTAGTGCCAGAACTCCGTAAACTTTAACACTGAATAGCAGCAAAGGAATGTATTGAATGTGAGATATATTATTATATGGATTGATAGAGGAAGGTCAGCTCTTTCAAACGGCACTTTTCCTGTTAAGATCGGGTGTGGTTGAGTTGCAAAAGCGTTGACCTGCGTGGTGGCAGTTTGTTATGCCTGCCGGGCCACTTTTTGGCGGGTGCGGGCCAGCAAAATTTGTATGGCAACCGCCTGTCCTGACCCTGACCCACGCCTATATAGACTTCCACAATGCCCACTCACTTCAATTTCCTGCATCCACTCTCACATTACCCTCAACTCACTTCAAAAACACTTCCACAATCCTCACTCACTTCAATTTCCTGCATCCACTCTCACATTACCCTCAACTGACTTCAAAAACACTTCAACAACGCGCACCCACTTCAATTTCCCGCTTTTCACTTCAAAACACTTCCACAACGCTCACCCACTTCAATTTCCTGCATCCACTCTCACATTACCCTCAACTGACTTCAAAAACACTTCAATAACGCGCACTCAACTCAATTTCCTGCATCCACTCACACATTACCCTCAACTCACTTCAAAAACACTTCCACAACGCTCACTCACTTCAATTTCCTGCATCCACTCTCACATTACCCTCAACTCACTTCAAAAACACTTCCACAACGCTCACTCACTTCAATTTCCTGCATCCACTCTCAGGCGCAGACTATGGCCACGGCCCACTCGCGCACGCCTGGCAGACGGGGCCCGAGAAGTATCTGACCTCGCTAAAGAGCGGGCAGATAACGTATACAAAGTCCTTTGAGGCGCTGTTGGCAGACTGCACGATGCCGCAGGCAACAACAACAACAACAACAACAACAACAACAACAACAACAACAGCACCAATCAAGCACCTGGCAAGGGCGTGGCGGGGAATACTATTCGGAGTGGTGGGTGATGCCACCAATTACGCCGTGCCGGATAGGTCACAGGTTCCGGGGTTCGTCAGGGAGGGTCTTGCAGAGTGGGATGCCTTTATCGCGATGCGTGATGCGCTGTGGGAGTGCATACAATTGTATGACGCCGGTGCCGGTGCCGGTGCCGGTGCCGGTGGTGGTGGTGGTGGTGATAGTGTTGTCAATTAGGGCATATGCATGTGTCATTCACAATGACGGACCAATGTTATGTTACCGTATTGTCATTTCATTTTTCATTTTTATTTTTATTTTTATCCGTTTGTTCTTGTAGTATTATTGCGCAAAATTCCCAACAGTGTGGTACGCAAATTGTAATTTTGTGTATGTATACTTTGCAAGATGCATGCATGCATGCATACCCCGCTTCAGCATTTGATTTGGATGCATCAAGGAATGGGAATGGGATTTTCTAGTTCTGGGGTGCGAGACTCGGATTTTTTTCCAAACTAAACTACCCATCATCATGACGTACGTGTATTGCAATATATAATTTATATGCGTACGAATATATTTTGATGATGTATTCATTATTTGCTGTATTGCTAGCACTAAAAAGTGAAAATCCAAATGAACAATAATTCCCAAACGCATACCAGACCCCACATCCCGACCATCATCCTGTCCCTACACTAGGCAACTTGCATCCTCCTCCCCTTGGCCTCGGCACCCCTCGCGTGCCTGGCACCAGCCACAAGTACATCTGTTGCCCGCGTCGGGCCGGTTCGCGATCAGGGCCATGTTGCCAGGCTGGTATGCACGCGCCACCTCGGCCCGCTTCTGCAGTGCACGCGGTTTGGCCCACCGGGCTGTGGCGCCAGGGGTCTCGGTGGGGTTGCGGAAGGCCTTGTTCGCGGGGCTGCCGGGTAGGGGCGCGGGCGCGAAGCCAGCGGCGGCCAAGTACTGTAACAAACATCTGGGTCATGGTGTAATTCATGGCTAGCCTCGCCCCGTTCCCCTTTCTTTGGAATTAGGACGTTTTAATGTCGTGCATAGGAAGTACTCCAGGAGCCTTGACGGAACGGCTATCAAAATATTGCAGGATAGTACACGAGATTGACAACATCAAGCCAACATCAAGCCCATCACGAATTAATGTTGCCGATTTGTGGAACATCGGGCATCAGAAGCCACCATGGGGAAGAACTTGGCCGTGGAGTATTATTTGCCGCCCCTTGTGGAACTTTCACTGCACGGTACACTCACAACCCAAACGCCGGGGCTGCGCATTGTGCAGTGGTCTGCATTTAGATTTGTCGCAGACTTTTCTTGGGCGTGAGTGAGTGTATTCGCGGGTAGATCTGAATATATCCAGGCATCTACTCCGTGAAATCGAGTTTGCGACATCCAAGGGACATGGTTCTGGGTGGGCAAGGCGGTGATTGGATTTAGAGCTTCACCGTGTTGGGAGTTCATCGGGCCTCGCCGCCGGAATGGGGTTCATGCATGTGGTCACAGGATCATAGGCCCGCCTTTCCAACCCAGTGCCTAGGAGATTGCTGCGTAAGATTATTTCCAATCCCGAAGGCCATGGTGGAACCACAGCCGCTTCGTCCAGAATGCCTCAGCGACCACCTGCCAGTGCTTTGCGGTTTCCGCGCTGAGATATCATTTTCTTTTGACCGTGAATTGGAATCGGGTGGGCGCGTGGTAAGCAAATATGTATGGACGTTGCTGTTGATGCGCAGTCTGATCCTGATGCCCATGAATTCAATAATATCCAACATCACGAGGCCAGCTCTCATGATGGTCTCATTCACAAACAACATCTTCCCGCCAACTGGGGATACTCAACATCATCCTCAGCTTGAGAATTCGGGAAGGGGGGGGGGGGGGCAACTGGTAGTTCATCAGCCACTTTGTCACACGTGTGCAAGATGCACAAAGGGCCACTATTATCTATCTTTCCCCGTTTTCCATGCCTTGGCCAACGCATATTTGAAGAGCTACATGTGCACGACAATTTTGAAAAAGGCAGGTACGATGCGTGAAAGTGTATTCATGCACCTGAAACCTCCACCAAGCTCACTCCCTGGTTTTAATCCACTCACAGATGTTCTGTATTTGAGCTTTAAGAAGTGTTTATTCCGCCGCGCACGCCAGCCGCTGGGCGCTTGACGTGCCTCCGCAGGGATAACTGTATCCCAGCCATTTCTCCGGCTAGTGGCCATGGAACGGTTTGTGTTAATTGGCAAAAGAATCCAAATCCTATCAATTGAGATTAAGCAGCTCTGCGCTTTCACCATTCCATACCGTCGCCGACACAGTATTCGGCCTCGAGAAACCGTACGTCAACAAAATGCCATACGTTCAGCGTCCAACGTTTTCTTTTTTTCTCCATTCAGCAACCCCACCCGTCAGCGCCCGCAGATGTTTCTCCCGGCCCGGGTTTCCACCCAGCTCAAACCCCCCGCACACATTTCCACCGGGGGATCGATATGCCCTGCAGGTGGGTGAGATCGTGACGGTGGAGCTGGCAGAGCCGGGATACGGATATTTGTAAATTTCATGTTGAAATTCTTTTTTCTGGAGTGTCACGAGAAAGATCTATATTTTTGCACGTCGTTGTACATTCAGCATATGTAAACGGCGTGGGATATTATGATCAAGGTCAGGAGGAGGAGGTATTTACAGGACCTTATCGTCCCACTCGACCGCAAATGCCACTGTCCGTTCCCCATGAATTCAAATTGCAGAAAGTAGTATAAAGCTTATAGGTATTGACGGGGAAAGGTGAAGTGGATTTTACAGTACGTCTACATGTCGGTTCCTTGATCGGACATTCTGTAAGCGCAAGGTATAGTATTTATGACACAAGTAGCAGCACCCTGTGCTATCGCCGCGGATTGTACCTCCCCCGCGCGATCGTGTGTAAACTTCAGCCGTCGCATCATTCACTGATATCTAACTCGGCAAAAGCAGAAGTCCATGCTCATCGACAAGTTCCTCCAGACTTGGTCAAATCAACGACAAGAGCAGCAATAGAGCAAAGAAAGAATAGACTTGGTTACAAACTATGGCAAAATTCCATTCCGGCCGCGAAAAGGTTACCCTATCCACCTATTGAAATAAATCAAATCGATTGATTGATTAAAGTATGTATACATGGGTTTTGCGGCGGGGAATATTGCGCGTATAGTAGACGCTACTTACAAGGTTGCATGCATGCATATCAGAAATCTATCATCAGCAACGGGTTTGCACCGCAGAGTGCGGTATCAACCTGACCACATTTTGCAAGCCATCTACATATCTCGTCCCTCCTCATTAGTAAATGACCGGCAACCAACGGCGAATACGGAAACCAAATCAACACATTTCCATACGTCAAAGACTCATACAATCACCATAACGTAAAACGACGTTTCACACACTTGATAAACATGAATAAAGCAAGAAAGTACGTGTATAACAAAGGGATTGAATGGGTAAATTTGGGTCCCACACGGGAACCTAATTTCGTACAAGTGTTTTCTTACCACGGAGGGATCCACATTGCAATATATTACTCCATACCGCCTGGTAGTTGGATATATATACACTCTCGGTATACCCTACTTCGCTGATTTCAGTTACGTTTCACATGGCATTTCAACACGCTGGCCGCAATGCCATGGAGTACACAACTCCCCCCCACCGTCCCTACCGTCGATCCCCATGCGGAATTATACATCCTTCCTCTTCACAGTCGAAACTCCACCGAACCCCCATCCCATCCCTCCCCCCAACTCAACTCAACCCCAACCTATACACTTCCTTGCACGATGTGGCTTCCCCAGCCAGCGTAGACCAAGGAATAATCACCCGCAGCACGGAAACTGGGGTGAAAACTATTAAATCGATTCGACGGATTTACTTTGCTGCTATATTGACAAAGAATATGTGTTTTCAACGTAGTGACACTATCCTGGACCACGTCGAAACCGCCATTTACATCTTCCGCGGTGCAAAAAGTGATGAATGATAAGGCAACATTCCACCCTCTCCCGCTGGCGAATCCTAATCATTTAGCGGCCTGGGTCGTATGTAGTCCTTGCCCATACGACGTGAAGGAAATCGTCGTGTTGTAGACGCACTAAAACCTTCCTGTGCCTCGATAACAGACTCATCCAGATCCTATGTTCCATACAGTTCGCCCTAGAGTTCGATTTTTTCGGGCAATGTGTACATATATATATATATATAAAGCATACATACAATTTTACGACTCGACTAGCTCTACGGCCGCGGTTCCATGGCTTGCGAGCACTAAATTTCTGTGAACCATGATTCCCGGCATACAAAAATGCTGGGTTGAGTACGTCCACGTCCAGACAACATAAATCTACACCTCGATGCACCTTTCTCCAAAAAAGAAAAAAAAGAAAATTGTCTTCCCCCTCATTCATCACAATCATATCGATCGTGAAATATTTCCAACTTTCTAATTTGTATTGACATGTGAAGTCCGAATTCTGAACTTTTGTAATTCGAGGAAAGGAAGGGCTGCTTTACACATGTACTAGATTTCGGTCGTCAGTGGGAGTGCCATGTATTTGACACGGGTGGTTTCCGACACGGATATGTTGGCATTAATGTATATACATCGCCATGCGCGGGATCGTAATATATTATTGGCAACATCAACATTCGCCCGGAAGATGTAATTAAAATTCCCCGTCAAGACGGGGAGTTTTGAAGTAAATTCAGATGTCGATATTTGGAATCGCTAAACAGTGAGCTCATTCTCACATCGGGTACATTTGCATGCACGACGAAATAAAGGAAACCACAGAAAAACAAAGAAAGAGGCAGCGATACAAGAAACAAAGCTCCGCGGGTATACAACCTACAACAACAACCACAAAAAAGTACACACCCCGCATCCGCATCCTCCTCCACATCCCAACATCCCAACACCCCCCCCCAAGTCCTCAAGACCTCTCGTCCGAAGGCTCAAGCTCAAGGTCCCCAACATTCTCCCACAACACATCCCTCATCAGAACCATAGCATCCCACTCTCCCAACCCGCGCTTCACAACCCCATGCCGTGCAGGCCTAACATCATACAACTTGCCCTCCTCCACATCCTCGGCCACACAAAACAATATATTCCTCCACGCCCTTGCCACATTCTTGAGCCCGTCGAACCCCTGGCCCGCGCGGCGCAAGAGATCCTCAAAGTTGCGTGTGTCTGTCATCTGCCCGCGCTTGAAGATGGCGATGGTGTTGGGTGGGCCGTTTTCCCAGTCGGGCATGGCGGTGGCGCCGCCGCAGATGGCCCAGAGGAGGACGTAGAGGAAGGATTCCAGGTCGTGGCGGTAGGCGTGCGGCTCGGCCATGAGGACGCCGATGGACATGAATGGGAGGGTGCCCGTGCGGTGGGGGGCGCCGGAGGGGGCTTGCGGGGAGGCGTCGCCCACGTGGACGGCGTAGTCGAGGTCGATGAGGAAGCCGTGGAGACTCGTGAGGCCCGCGGGGGCGATGGCGGCGGGGAGGGCCGACGCGGCCGCGCCGGTGTCGGTGTCGTCGGCGTCGCTGCCGGCCGTGGCGGGGATGTCTGCGGCGGAGAAGAGCACGTTTGCGGCAGAGACGTCGCGGTGGAGCAGGCCGCCGGTGAAGTACAGCGAGGCGTGGCCCACGAGGCCCCCGAGCAGGCCGTGTGCGATCTGCGCCGGCGCCGTGCAGTGCTCGACCGGCTTGCCGATGGTGGCCAGGATCGTGTACGTGTAGACGCGGTTGGCGAACGCGGCGGGGACGGGCCCGCCGCTGCCCCTGTCGCCGGCCGCGAGAAGCGCCATGGGGACGCCCTCGGCGCCGGCAAGAGCCCCGCGCAGCGCCACCAGGTCGACGAGGTCCGCGTGGTGCACGTGGCGGGCCACGCCGACCACGCGCCGCTGGGCCGCGCGCTGCAGAAGCGCGCCCTCGCTCGCACGCGTGGCCGAGCGCCAGCTGAGCTTGACGAGGAGCGGCGCGCGCGGGGGGCCGGCGTCCGGGATGGCCACGGCGCAGTACGTGCCGCGGCAGACGATGCCGGGCCGCCTGCAGAGCGTGCGCGTCAGCACGGCACGCACGGCGCCGGGCAGCATCAGCGGGATGCCCGCGACGGGCGGGTCCGCGGGGGCAGTGCGGCCGAGCGCGGCAAGCGTCGGCGCGTCGGCGGGAAGCGCGCGCGAGCCAAGCGCGCCCCCGCGGTCAAAGACAAAGAGACGCAGCGCATGGCCGTCGCAGAGCACCCCGTGCGCGCGCAGCCGCAGTGGCTGGTACGCCAGCACCTGCGCGGCGTAGTCTGCCAGCTGCAAAAACGCCTCGGCCGCCGACTTTCCCGCCGACCGGTGCTCCCCGACCACCTCCACCAGCCGCCAATGCCAGTCGTCCGCGCGCGCCGCCGCGCCCGCAAGGAGGCAAAAGTCTGGCCTGCGCACCGTTGCAAAGCCGCTCTGCATCGTTCGCCGCCGCCCGTCGTGCCAGACGCTGCCACCCCGCGGCTGCCCCGTCTCGCGCGCACGGCCAAGCATCTGCACCAGCCACGGCACGAATGCTTGGTCGCTTGCCTGTGCGGGTGGATCGGTCCACCAGGTACATGTGTCGTCGGGTGGGGCACCCGGAATCTGAAACAAGTCCAGCACACCGTCCACATCGACAAACACATTTCCGTCGAGCTCCTCCGCAAGATGCGCCCGCAACCGTGCCGTGGCGCCAGACGAGTTGCCCTTGGAATGCACCGTGGCCTCGCCGGATGTAACTGCAAGGTGCTCGGCGCGCTGCCGCCGTTTTTTCGCAGGGGGGGCTGCGCTGGGGTCGATTGACCGGCCAGACAGGGAGCTGACCTTCAACGGGGTGCTGTGGGTGTGGTTGTTGTAACTGTGGCTGGTGCTGTGGCTGTGTGTGGCTGGTGAACGCCGTTTGGCTGGTGTTCGTGGCGTGGGGGCCGTTGCATCCGGCTCGAGACTGGTTGCATCCAGGCTGTGATGGTGTGCATACCCATGTCCGCACGTCGCGCAAGCGTCCTCGAAGACTATCGAAGCAGGACCATCCGTCGCGACACGTTCATCATTCCGGACCTGTGGATGGAAAACTCCGCGCGTGCATCCACACTCGGGTGCCGCACACGCATACGTCCAAAGCGCCGACATTGGTTGGTCTCTCCTCTCTCCTATTTCTTGTCAGCCTGCGAAATCTGGACTGGAATCTGTGTGTGAGAATATATATACCTTACGTTTTGATCTTGATGGGGGGCGGGGGGGGCGGAAGTGAAATCGCGGGTGAGGTGGTGGTTTGGTTGAGAGTGGAGCGGAGAGAAGGTGAGTCGGCAGAAGACAAGACAACGGATTCTTATGGAGGAGTAGGTATTTTTTGGCACCATCCCTGTTCGCTTGGCATCTTGGCGACGCAACCATGGGAAGTTATTTCATTTTTATTTCGGGTGCATGTAAGTATATCCCCCACCTCCGCTGCCATCAAATTGAAAATTTCTTAAACGCTGTATCGCACGGTACATATATATCGGCATGGTACGGACATAGATTCCAACGCAAGCGATGATATAACTTTCACTTTCACGTCGACTACAAAGTTTTAAACACGACTTCAAATTCCGGTTGCCGACTATAAGGATGTCTACCATCCCCGTGCAGGACTAAAACTCAATCGCGACCACAGCAATCCAAGGAACGTATTTTACGAATATCCCATATACTCTATAAAATTAAACTCGGGGCTTTTCGGGAGAGATAGTATTCATAAAGGAACCAACCCCCCGGTATTTTGACAAGAAAAGAATTTTTGTCACGGCCCCGATCTCGATTGATGAATACGTTTCTTCTATCGCATACTATTCCCAACTCTATACATTCTTTCAGATTGCACGCGCACAGTCCGAGACTCCAGGGATTGCCGTGGTTATTCTGATCAACCAAACTCTTCAGTCGGGTACGAGCCACGAGCCACCCACGGGCGCCGCGATCTTGCACACACACCCTTCTCGGGAATTCATGGTCCACCGCTGCGGTTCAGCATCGGCTATCTTCTTGAAGCACATCCAGTATCACAACGCGCATGTAATCTCCACCTCCGTTCAGGCTTTTATTGGTGTATCCAGGTCCGCAATCTATCGATTCAGCTCTTGAATTCTAGGGTAATTAATTGTGCACAACATGTGGATTTGTGATCGAGGGGGGGGGGGGGGGGGCGTGAGGGCCATATTTGTGAGATGCAGGGGTACTTCCGTCGCCTAGATTTTTGTGGAACGTGCACGGCACGGAGTTCTACCGGGGTATTGTTGCTTGAAATCCACGACGAAGACCTTTGTCCGGATGCCACGATAGAACATGTGATTGCGAGGGTTGATATATTACCATTGCAGTTCATAATTACCAACTCTTGCTTCCTCACGTAACCGATACCTAGAACACCAATGCAACCCGTGGGCTCCCCAAACCCGTGGCGGAGTAGGATATTTATTTCGTAGCTTTTCCCAAGGAGAAAAAAACATATATAAAAAACATAATGTTGAAGATCAAAAAAAATATGGTGGCCTAAAGATGGGTATTGTCCCCCATTCAATCAGGGGGACATGGAATTACAAGTAGAGGTTAGAAGAATAGTGGTTGACCTACGACAAGTATTCCACAAAAAAATCACAAGCATACACATCTCCTTCAAGTGTAAATCCGAGTTTGAAAGTATAAAGAACCCCATGAATGTACAACATCCCTGGTTCAGAACTCATCAGTTCTCAATCCATATATAATGATCCACACAATATTGTTTGAACAGTTACCATTCCATGCAAGTGACAGCCTGATTCAAGGTTTTCAACCGACCCAGTATGACAACCATAATCAGGTTGACAGACATACCCATCCATCAAAAACATAAAAGTGGCATAGCAATGTCCGCTTTCAACGTCATAAGAGCAAGGATTGTTCTTAGCGATTTGGTCTTACAACCGGAGAGAGGTAACCTCTAACATTACGAAGGGAGCCATCACATTCACCACAAGTTATGTTAACCTGTTCATTGTCAACAATTACAATGGTAAAAGTACTGTTGAATAATAACACTGTCTGTCAACAGCAGTTACTGTTAGAGGAAACAGTCTAGGTGTATTAAGAGTCGAAACAATAGAGTTGTCATAGATACACAGTAGGTGAAAAAGATCTCAAAGAGGAGTTGGTCGCAGCGATAACCAGCAGAGCAAGTTGTTGGTATAAAGGTATTCATACGCACTAAATAGGGGAGTGAGCAGTCCTCATACACAATTGTGGAAGGGCGCAAGCAAAACAAAAAAGATCAGCGCTAGTTCAAACAAAAAGTCGGGAGAGTTGTGTCGACCCTTAAAACCAGAGGATAATAATGCAATGGAAATAGGAGGGTGTATCAGTGAAACACTGTATCTTGCAACCATACTAAGAATAGTATTATAGAAGAAATGAGAACCAATAGTATCCCGAAGTGATGGGCATTGTTGCAACGCAAACATAAAATCAGGGAATCTTGTAGAAAGTAAGCGAAATGCAAGACAGGCCCAGATGTGGACGAAAATAGAAGAAGTGCGCTACCGTAAGTGAATATAGAAGAATCAGGGATATAAGTACAAAGATTAGGCAAGAATTAGCAGGAATGAACGAGTAGACACAATGAGAAAAGTATGGTAGATACCCCAAAAATGGGACCAAAAAAAGAAACAAATAACTCAATAGGGTGTGAGATTGATTACTATTACAGTCTCCGTTTGCACGGGGTAACTACTCCAGTAACCTTACTCGGTACATTGCTGTCAGTACGGCACTGTGATGACCGGGTCCCAGTGGACAGGAACCAGGAATGAGTGTAGTAACCGTAGACGTGGTGCGTACGGTTGGAGGGTTGGATGGAGGCAGGAAAGCGGGAGTTGAGAGCGTGGATGAGGTACTCATTGGTCTGGTCCAAGAGGTGATGGGTATCGGCGATGAGTTCAGACTCTGGGAAGATAACGGTGGGGCGGGTGGGGAGCTTAAATCCGGGGGCAGGACAAGAGGTCTAGGCACGGGGCATGGGACAAGGTCACAGAGGTTAAAGGGGGGCTGTCTAGGCCACGGGAGAAATCTTAAGGAGTATATTCAAAGAACAACTCATAAAGCCCTAGTAATAGAAAAGTTTCATGTAGTCAGGTAAGCTAGTCCTATTTTGCTCTAATGCATGAGGCCAGGGACTAACCATGACATGGACTGAGCACCTTTGCACATGCAGTCAGGCAGCTATATTTGGAAATGGACTTTCTATTTATTTCTTCACACATCTCCACTGTTATTTTTGGAACTACCCCGCTTTGAGGCTGCGCCCCTAAGCAAGGGGTTATGGATTTCAGGGTCAGAGCGATTTCCCTCTACTTTTGTATCTCATCTCGTCTTGTATTTCATTAGTGGTCGGTCGGCTATCGATACCCGACCGCCTACTTAGTTTAGTAGGACAAGCAAATAGCGTTGTTCTAAGTAACTATCTACTTTACATTCATATCGGATTATCCCATCTTTTAGTACTTTGTACTTAGTGATTATCTTGTCGCACCTTCTAGTACTCGGTACTTACGCGAATAAGTCGATTTACCAAGTGAACCGTAACATTACAACACTACACTTTCACACCCCACCATCAGCACCTTCACCATCAGCAGCAATGGATCAAGGACGCATTGACCCACCCCATTGCGGAGGCCTCATAACTGAAGGTGAAGGTCAGATGGAGGAAGACCAGGACATGGTCGCCATCGTGCACCCGCAACCACAAGCTCGGGTATTCCCACCCAGACCAGAAATCGAGGATGCCCCCAGCAGCCTCAGTTCAGACGCTGAAGAGGACGACGATGGGGATGTAATCATCGGCTCCGGCGCTGCCGTCTCCTTAGCGTTGGCAAGACCACCATCAAGGGCCCCATCCGCCTCTGCAAGACTCGGATCCCCAAATCGGATCTCAGGACCATCATCAACTCGATCAGCAGGAATTACAGCAACTCAAGCACGGGACATCGCTGCGTGAATCGAATCAGAAAGGCTCACAGCAGAAGCAAATCTCCGTAACGAGATACCAGCACAAATGCAACCCGCAATCATGCAAGCAATCATCAATCACCACAAACACACTGTCGCCGAAGTCGCAGTGGAACTCCACAAACTTTGCCAAGAACCCAAAGAAATCACAGACAACTTGTTGCGGAAAATCCCCGCAAATCACCAAAAGGATACACGGATACACTTAGAGGACATTGGCAAGTTGGAACAAACGATAAGGGGGCTGAAACAGGAGATTGAGAAGGAACGAGCCAAGAGGAAGGCAAACATGAATGTTCCAGCCGTTAGCTTGGAAAACGCCAACAAGCGCGTCGACGAGTTGGAAGCCCACCCCCAACACAAGTCAGTTCAATTATGGGTTGACCAGGTCCTCGAATCTGTCGACTCAAGAAGTAAGCGCAAGGAAGTCCCGCAACAACCTCGCCCTAACTTCATGAACCCTGGCCTAAATCGGTTAACCCTCCCGGTACCCCCAGTACCATCTCCCTTGCTCCCAGTACCACCTCAATAAGCATGCTTAGAAGCGCCACCTCCACCACCAATTCATCAGTTACTATCCCAACGACAAGCCTTCGAGTTCGCAAATGTCCCACAAAGGACAGAAATACGGAGACACGAGTTCATGCTCAATCCACCTCCAAAATTTTCTGGAAAGAAAACGGAGTTGGAAAACTTCATGTTCGTCATGAACAACTACATCAGGGCAAAACAAATCAGAAGTGATGAGGACCGCATCACGCTTATGATCTCTCGATTCGAAGGGGACGTACTAACCTGGTGGAGAGGAAACGATGGCAAAATCAACACGTGGGACCAGGCCATCCATGGGCTCCGCCAAACCTACGGTAACCACCAGGCCCAGCAACGAGCCATCAGTGAGCTCCAAGCTCTCAAACAAACTGGGACCATCTCGGCTTTCTTCATCAAGGTTGAAGAACTCAACCTCGAAGCCAAGATCCCAGCCGAAAACCTGCGCATGATGTTAATGCCTAATCTCCGCATCCACCTCCAACATGCGCTCGCCGCACAAGTTCTCAACAATCCCACACACCAAGAATAGAAGAACTTGTGCATCTTCCTCGGCACACAACAGGAGGCAGTTTTCCAGGGCACATGCAACCAGGGAAACAACAACAACAGGCCTAGTGGACGCATCAATCGCCGACAAGGCAGCAGGAACAACAATAACAGCAACAATCGGGAGTCTCGCTCATGATCAAACAACTTTGTCTTGACAGAGCTCAAAGAAACCCGTCAGCAAGACGGAAAATGCATCAAGTGTGGACTGTCCACACACCAGGTCCGCGACTGCCCCAGTGGCAGTTATAAAGTTCAATCATGGGAAAGGGCCACTTGCCAAACTACCGCACCAACCCGCACAGTCAAGATGATCACGGCACCCCCCAAGCGCAAGCAAGATGACGAAGAACCACATACCGTTGCCACTCCCACACGCAAAAGGGGGTCTCCTGAGACCAAAACAGTGCGGATTACTGAGCTGGACTCAAACTATGAAGAGGAGGAAGCTGTCAGCACTGACCATTTGGGAAACGAAGAGGGGTCCCACAACAGACCGTTAGAAGGATCTCTCAACATACTCCCCTGCTGACGGTCATGGTTGTGATGAAAGGAGGATTTCAGGCAAAAGCGGTCATTGACCCAGGAGCAACTGCCCCGGTAATTGGATGGAAATTGGGAAAGGATTTGCGTTTGTTGCGGAGGAAACGGCCTTTGCACATCTCGCAGGCCGATGGTAATAATTTAAGTAGAGGATCTCAAGTCATCAATTCTTCTTTAAGGTTTTTAGGGCAGGACCCGGTTTCAGTGTCGCTAATACCCGCCTCGACACTATCACCCTTACCTCAATCAACAGAGTGGTCAATAGATGCCGAAGTGTTGGATATTGGGTGAAGGAATTTAATTTTGGGACTTTCTTGGTTAGTGGAGCATAAATTTTCAGTTGATACCATTCGTAGGCAACTTGTTAGGAAGGATGGATTTGTAGTAAGTTGTCGTCAGAGAAATATTCCTGAGATAACGGTAATGGAAGGAGATTTGGAAGAAGGGGATACTGTGTTACCGGTTGACGCAGCATCCCATTACGCTAATTATGCTAGGGTGTTCTCATCCGAGCAGGCTAATAGACTACCCCCACACCGAAAATGGGACCACGAGATCACTCTCAAAGACCCCCAAACCAAGGTCCTTAACGGCCCAATATATAAGACCACCTGGGAAGAAGATGAAGCCCTCAGGGCATACCTAACGGAACACACACTATCAGAGAAGGTTCGGAAATCACAATCCGCAGCAGAAGCTCCCATTCTTTTTGTGCAAAAAAAGAATGGATCACTCCGTCTCTGTGTCGATTATCGGGGGTTGAACAAAATCACCACCCCTCACCAATACCCCCTACCCCTGATGAGTGAACTCAGAGAGAAGACTCAAGGCTCGAAATGGTTCACAAAGCTCAACTGTTACGGTTCACTTGATGAATCGACTTATTCGCGGAAGTACCAAGTACTAAGAGGTGCGACGAGATATTCACTAAGTACAAAGTACTAAAGATGCGATAATCCGATATAAGTGTAAAAGTAGATAGATACTTAGAACAACGCTATTCGCTTGTCCTTCTAACTAAGTGGGCGGTCGGGTATATATAGCCGACCGGCTGCTAAACGAAATACATGACAGGAAATAAGAATTAAACGCGGGGAGTCTATTTGACCCTGAAAATCATAACTACCTCGCTTACGGCTTCAGCCACAAAGCGGGGTAGTTGCCTGACAAATCCAACTAGAGATGCGGCTAGAACTTTATAGAAATCCAACTCCAAATATAGCTGCCTAACTAGCGTGTGGATGATCAGTCCGTGTCACGGTTAGTCCCCGGTCTTATGCATTAGAGAGGAATAGGACTAGCTTACCTGACTCCGTGACATTACCCCCCCCTCCGAGGACTTTGGTCCCCAAAGTAACACTTCCGAAAAAAAAACCGAGATCTCCCTAGATCGCTCAGTTAATTCAACGTCCATGAGAGGTGTAATGGGAATGTAAGAGCTACCTTTAAAACCCTTAAACCATTCCACGCCATTGCGTCCACTTTGCCAGAATAATGCCACGTCCTAGATTGGTTGTTCACCGTTAAAACCACTCCTGGAGACTTCCCAAAAACCCTTGAATCGTCCCTCAGTTCAAGGTAAAAATAGGGGATCGCTATAGGGCGTGGAAAGGTATAGAACATTAACCAATAACTGTAACGAGAGTACTTACTGTTTCATTAAACAGTAGTGCGAACAAGAAGAACCTAGCGGGTTCACAACCTTTCCTCCAGTAACCTGTGCACCGGTTTCCTGGGGAACTCTCGATGGAACGAGGTAACCAATTGCATAACATCAGGATCCAAGAGGTGCTCGATCGGTTCCCATGTGTCTGCCTCTTCATCAAAACCTTGCCATCTGACTCAGTATTGAACTTGTCCTCGCACTCGGCGACTATTGACAATCTTCTCCACAACAAAGAATAGTTCGTCCTGCTCATCCTCGTCAATGTCCATTTGGTCTTCGTTGCGTTCCCGAAATGGCTTGAGGAGAGAGGTATGAATAACTTTGTGGAGGCGAATCCTATCGGGAGTTTCCACTTCGTAGGCATGTGAAGCAACTCGATGCTTGACTGTGAAGGGGCCGATGTACTTTGAAGTGAGCGTTCGGTTGTTCCCTGACTTGATGGTCAAGTTTCGTCGGTCCACTAGTACCTTGTCGCCTGGATTGTATGATCTTGCCTTGTCCAGACTCAATCCACTCCTCTTATCGTTGATGTGTCTGAGGGTGTTGTGGATCTCGTTGTGGACAGCAGTCATTCTATCCAACCATTCCTCAGCGGCGGGACTTGCAGAGGGTTCTTCAGACACGTGGATGGTGCGTGGGTCGAAGCCATAGAGACTTCTGAAGGGGCTGTATCCATGCGTTGTCGAAGTCGAGTTGTGTGCAAACTCGGCTAGCGGTAGCCATCATGCCCATCGGTCCTGTCTATCGTGACAGAAGATCCGAAGGTACTGCTTGAGTGTCTGAATTGCTCTTTCACTAAGTCCGTCCGTCTGGGGGTGGTGTGCGGTGGAAAGTCGTAGTCCGATACCAAGTTTATCATTAAGTGCCCTGGAGAAAGCCGAGGCGAACTGAGGCCCTCTGTCGGAGGTGATGTGCTTCGGGAGTCCGTGGAGTTTCTAGATGTCGCAGAGGTAGGCGTTAGCGACATCTTCGCTGGTCCAGCTTGTTTTAGCAGGTATATAATGCTGCATCTTTGTGAAGCGGTCGGTGACGACCAAGATGGCATTATAGCCGTCGCTTTCTGGTAGTTCTCCCACAAAGTCCATTGCAATCTCCTCCCACGGTCTTCCTCCGGTTGGCATTGGGACCAACTTGGTTTTCTTTGAGTGCCTGTCGGCCTTTGCCTTCTGGCATTGAGAGCATCCAGCAACGTATTTGGCAACATCCTCCATCCATCCATTCCAGACAAAATCTCTTGATACAATCTCTTGAGTTCAATGACGTCCCCAGTGTCCTGCTACTTGTGAGTCATGACAATGGCGAAGGATGGTGGTGCGGTGTTCCAAAGGTACGACGAGGAGGCCTTCTTGGTTTCGTTCCCAGCTGGCGACATCTGTGTCTGGTCCAGCGGGGTGAGTATCCCTTTCGATAGCCATTAGCAATTGTCCGTCCTTGAAGAGCTGGGCGTCAGCTCCAGATTTCTCTTCTCCTGAGCGGCGGGACAATGCATCTGGCTTTCCCATCTGACTTCCGGGTTTGTACTGAATTGTGAAGTCGAATTCGCTGAGCTTTTCAGCCCAAGACGCTTGTCGGCTATTCAGTCTTTGCTTTGTCTGGAAGTACTGGAGTCCTTGGTGGTCTGTGTGAACGACGAAGGGTTGAGGTAGGCCTGCAAGCCACGAGCGCCAATGGAGAATTGAACTGACAATTCCCCAAAGTTCCTTGTCGTGGATTGGCCAGTTGCGCCCGCTTTCCTTGAGGGTCGTCGCATGACAGTCCACTAGTTTCCATTCTGGTTTGCTCAATGGGTCCATCGGGTCTGCTGGGTGTAGCTGAGATAGGACGCCTGCCACCGCTTGGTTGGATGCATCGGTTTCCAAGAGTGTGGGCAGGTTTCTATCCCACTGTGCCAGGATAGGTGCTTTTTGGAACTCGGCTTTGAGTTCATCAAATGCTTCTTGTTGCTGAGCTCCCCAAGACCATGGAATATCCTTGGTCAATTCGGTTAGGGGCTTGGTCCTTTGGCTGTAGTTGCCAATGAATCGGCGATAGTAGTTGGCGAAACCGAGGAATGCTTGGAGGTCCTTTTTCTTTTGCGGGACCGCCCATTCCTCGATGGTTTTGACTTTTGCGCCGTCCATCTTGATCTCTGATCCATTGACAACATATCCAAGAAAGACTGTCTCTTTGACGTGGAATTCCGACTTGCTAAGGTTGACTGCAAGATCGTGGTCCAGAAGTCTTTCAAGAACTCGTTCAACAACTGCCTGGTGTTCCTCTTCGGTTCCGGAGATGTGGATAAGGATGTCGTCCAGGTAGTGGACTTCTTCCTCGATTCCTTGGAGGACTTCGTCCATCATCTCTTGAAAGGATGAGGGTGCATTGATGAGTCTGAAAGGCATGACGGTGTACTCGTATAGGCCGTATTTTGTCTTGAAAGCCGTCTTCCACTCGTCACCTTCTTTGATCCGAATGAGGTAGTAACCATTCTTGAGGTCCAATTTGGTGAACCATTTTGAGCCTTGCGTCTTCTCTCTGAGCTCGTTCATCAGGGGGAGGGGGTATCGGTTGGGCGTAGTGATTTTATTGAGCCCACGATAATCCACGCAGAGTCGTACAGAGCCGTCCTTCTTTCTGACGAAAAGGATTGGCGCTCCGGCTGCTGACCGTGATTTCCGCACTTTCCCTGATGGTGTGTGTTCCGCTAGGTACGCCCTGAGGGCCTCATCTTCTTTCCAAGAGGTCTTATATATTGGGCCGTTGGGGACTTTGGATTGAGGGTCTTTGAGGGGGATCTCGTGGTCCCATTTTCGGTGTGGGGGTAGTCTATTGGCTTGCTCGGATGAGAACACCCGAGCGTAATCAGCGTAATGGGAGGCTGCGTCAACCAGTAACACAGTATCTCCTTCTTCCATCTCTCCTTCCATTACCGTTATCTCAGGGATGTTCCGCTGACGACAACTTACCATAAATCCGTCCTTTCTAACTAACTTCCTTTCAACAGTATCCACCGAAAATCCATGCTCCTCTAACCAAGAAAGACCCAAAATTAAATCCCTTCGTCCAATGTCCAATACTTCTGCGTCTAGCGACCACTCGGTTGTTTGAGGTGAGGGTGCTAAAGTTGAAGTAGGGACTGGCAATACCGAAACGGAGTCTTGCTCCAAAAACCTAAAAGAAGAATTAAAAACATGAGATCCTCCACTTAACTTATTACCATCAGCCTGCGTTATTCGCACAGGCTCCTTCCTCCTATTCAAACCCAATTTCTTTCCCAATTTCCATCCAATTACCGGGGCAGTAGCACCTGGGTCAATGACCGCTTCTGCCCTAATTCCACCTTTCAACGCAACCATGACCGTCAGGAGTAGAGTGTGTCGAGGGGTCCTTCCGACGGCCGGTGGTGGGACCCCTACTCGTTTCCCGATTGGTCGGTGCTCACGGCTTCCTCCTCTTCGTAATCCGAGTCCAGCTCAGTAATTCGCACAGTCTTCGTTTCTGGCGACCTCCTTTTGCGCGATGAGGTGGCAACGGTATGTGATCCTTCGTCCACTCGTTTGCGTTTAGGGGCTGCAGCAATCATCTTGACTGTGCGGGTTGGTGTGGTATTGGTGTTTTGGGAAGAGGCCCTTTCCCATGATTGAAATTTATACCCGCTGGTGCAGTCACGGACCTGGTGTGTGGAGACACCACACTTGAGGCATTTGCCATCTCGGCAACGGTTAGCCATGATTTCTTTCGGGATTGTGTCGCCAGTTTGGGGGCGAGACTCCCGATTGTTGCTGTTGTTGCTGCTGCCTTGTGGGCGATCATTTTGCCCACTTGGTCTGCTGCTGTTGTTGTTGTTTCCATGGTTGCGTGTGCCCTGGGAAACTGCCTCCTGCTGTGTGCCAATCAAGATACACAACTCCTTCCACTGATGGTAAGTGGGACTGTTGAGGACTTGAGAGGTGAGGGCATGCTGAAGGTTGAGGCGGACGTTTGGCATCAACGTTAGCCGGAGGTTTTCGACGGGAATCTTGGCTTCGAGGTTGAGTTCTTCAACCTTGGTGAAGAAAACCGAGATACTTCCTGTCTGTTTGAGAGCCTGAAGCTCTATTGTTGCTCGCTGCTGGGCCTGGTGGTCCCCATAGGTTTGGCGGAGTCCATGGGTGGCGTCGTCCCAGCTGCTGATTTTCCCATCGTTTCCTCTCCACCATGTCAATGCATCGCCTTCGAATCGGGAGATCATGAGGGTGATGCGGTCCTCGTGCTCCGTGATCCTTTTGGCTCTGATGTAGTTGTTTATGGCGAACAGGAAATTCTCCAGTTCTGTTTTCTTTCCGGAAAACTCCGGTGGTGGGTCCAGTTTGAACTCTGGTCTTCGTTCCTCGTATCTGCGTGGAGAGTTAGTAGGTTCGAAAACCTGTTCTTGGGCTGGCAGTGGTCTCCATGGTGGTGGTAGTGGTGGTGCCGGCGATGTTAGGATGGGCAATGGTCCAGGCTGAAACCGCTGTGTTGTGGGGAAGAGACCCGAGTTTCCCACGAGTACTTGCTGGTGAAGCGGGAGTTTCGGGGGAGGCACTGGTGCTACTTCCACTGGTGTTTCTGCTTCTGCGGGTGGTACTGCTCTTCCTTTTCCTTTATCCTGTGCCCCACTCGCGGTGACATTGTCAACCCAGGAGGCGACAGATTTGTGTTTGCAGCTCTCCTCTATTGCGTCGATGCGCTTGATGACATGCTCCAATGATTCTGCAAGTTCGTTGACCTGCTCCTTTTGGCTCTTCTTTTCCCTGGTCAAACTTTCTCTCACTGCCCCGATTGCCCTCTCGAGTTTCCCGGTATTCTCGATTTGTTGCCTGGTGAGGTCAGTTTTGACCTGGTGAATTTTCTGATGTAACTCCTGGAGCGAGCCGTTGAATCTTGTTTCCATTTCCGTCATTTGCATTGCGATGGCCCTCAGCATGGTTTCCTGTAGTTGTTTCAGAGCTTCTTCTATGGTGGGCTTTATTGACGCAGGTATCTCCTGTCTAAGATTGGCTTCATCGGTCATTCGTTCGGTTCGGAGAGTTGCCGCCAAACGTTCGGCCTGTTCTCTTGTGATGTTGGTTGGTCGAAGGGGCGCAGAGTGGGTGGAGCCTGCCCTGGAGATGCGCTTCCTGTCCTTAAGTCTTGCGAGTGCTGAGGGGGCGCGAGATTCGGGCCTTGGGATGGGGGTGTTTGCTGCCGCCCCTGAGTGGATGATGGTATCACCATCCTGGTCTTTTGCTTCGTCTTCCTCCGATGAGGTGCTGTATACTGGGCTGGGTGCGTCCTCAATCAAGGGGTGAGGGCGCCTGGGTTGTGGACGTTCTGGCTGTGGGTGGGTGATGGCCACCATTGCTTCCGTGTTTTCCATTTGTTCGTCTCCTCCCATGAGAAGGCCTGATCGGTGGGTGCCAGGGAGACGTCCGTGGTTTGACATCTTTTTGATGTTGATGATGATGTCGTGGTAGGTAAAAAAAAGACTTTAGCGTTGTAATGTTACGGTTCACTTGATGAATCGACTTATTCGCGGAAAGTACTGAGTACTAAGAGGTGCGACGAGATATTCACTAAGTACAAAGTACTAAAGATGCGATAATCCGATATAAGTGTAAAAGTAGATAGATACTTAGAACAACGCTATTCGCTTGTCCTTCTAACTAAGTGGGCGGTCGGGTATATATAGCCGACCGGCTGCTAAACGAAATACATGACAGGAAATAAGAATTAAACGCGGGGAGTCCATTTGACCCTGAAAATCATAACTACCTCGCTTACGGCTTCAGCCACAAAGCGGGGTAGTTGCCTGACAAATCCAACTAGAGATTCGGCTAGAACTTTATAGAAATCCAACTCCAAATATAGCTGCCTAACTAGCGTGTGGATGATCAGTCCGTGTCACGGTGTGTCCCCGGTCTTATGCATTAGAGAGGAATAGGACTAGCTTACCTGACTCCGTGACATCAACCTCAAAAACGGCTACTACCTCATTCGGATCAAGGAAGGTAACGAGTAGAAGACCGCCTTCAAGACAAAATATGGTTTCTACGAGTACACTGTCATGCCCTTCGGACTCATCAATGCACCCTCATCATTCCAAGAAATGATGGACGAAGTCCTCCAAGGTATTAAAGAAGAAGTCCACTACTTGGACGATATTCTCATACACACCTCCGGAACCGAAGGGGAACACTAAAACGCCGTGGAACGAGTTTTAGAAAGACTCCCGGACCATGACCTCGCTGTCAACCTAAGCAAGTCAGAGTTCTATGTCAAGAAAACAGTCTTTCTCGGCCAGGTCATCAATAGATCGGAAGTAAAGATGAACGGAGCAAAAGTCAAGACCATTGAGGAATGGGCAGTCCCACAGAAAAAGAAGGATGTCCAAGTCTTCCTTGGCCTCGCCAATTACTACCGCCGCTTCATCAGAAACTACAGCTAACAAACCAAGCCCCTCACCGAATTGACCAAAGACGTACCATGGTCATGGGGAGCCCGACAACAAGAAGCCTTTGATGAACTTAAAGCTGAATTCCAGAATGCACCAATACTGGCACAATGGGACTGAAGCCTACCCACCCTCCTGGAAACCAATGCATCAAACCAAGCTGTGGCTGGCGTTCTCTATCAATTGCACCCTGCCGATTCTGAGAACCCGAAAGAGAAACCTGAATGGAAACGGGTCGACTGTTATGCCACAACACTCAGGGAAAGCGAACGCAACTGGCCAATTCACGATAAGGAACTTGGGGGAATTGTTAGATTAATTCTTCATTGGCCATCCCAGTTGGCCGGACTTCCACAGCCCTTTGTTGTACATATCAATCTTCAAGGTTTTCAGTATTTCCAGACGAAGCAGGGACTAAATAGTCGACAAGCATCATGGGCTGAGAAACTCAGCGAATTCGATTTCACAGTTCACTACAAACCTGGAAAGGAAATGGGAAAACCAGACGCATTGTCCCGCCGATCTGGAGAAGAGAAGGCTGGAGCTGACGCCCAACTCTTCAAGGACAGACAGCTAGTCTTGGTCATTGAAGAAAACCCTCAACCAGTTGCACCGGAGACTGACATCGCTGGCTGGGAAAGGAACCAAGAAGGACTACTCGTTGTACCACTGGAACATTGAACCACCATTTTTCGATACTGCCATGACTCGCAAGTAGCAGGTCACTGGGGAAGACACAGAACTCAGGAAATTGTCTCCAGGGATTTTGTCTGGAATGGATGGATGGAAGATGTGGCCAAGTACGTCACCGGATGTTCTCGTTGCCAGAAGGCCAAAGCCGATAGGCACTCAAAGAAAACCAAGTTGGTCCCAATGCCAACTGGAGAAAAACAGTGGGAGGAGATAGCGATGGACTTCGTTGGAGAGTTGCCAGAAAGCGACGGCTATAATGCGATCCTGGTCATCACTGACCGATTCACAAAGCCGCAGCATTATATACCTGCTAAGATGACCTGGACTAGCGAAGAGGTGGCTAACGCCTACCTCTGCGATATCTGGAAACTCTACGGACTCCCAAAGCACATCACCGCCGACAGAGGTCCACAGTTCGCGTTGGCTTTCTGCAGGGTACTTAATAATGAACTTGGTATCGGACTACGACTTTCCACAGCACACCACCCCCAAATCGATGGCCTCAGCGAGAGAGCTATTCAAACTCTCAAGCAGTACCTTTGAATCCTCTGCCACGACCGACAAGACAGATGGGCGCGATGGCTTCCCCTTGCGGAGTTTGCATACAACTTAACATCAACTACGCACGGATACAGCCCCTTTAGAAGTCTCTATGGCTTCAACCCTCGCACTATCCACATCTCAGAAGATCCGTCGGCAAGTCCTACTGCTGAAGAATGGTTGTATAGAATGACCGCTGTCCATAACTACATCCACAATATACTCAAGCACATCAACAACAAACGAAGTAGACTGAGTTTGGACAAGGCAAGATCATACAATCCTGGGGATAAAGTTCTGGTAGACTGCCGAAACTTGACCATCAAATCAAGGAACAACGAAAGGCTCACTTCAAAGTACATCGGTCCCTTCATAGTCAAGCGGAAGGTTGGTTCACACGCCTACAAAGTGGAAACTCCCAATAGAATTCGCCTACACAAAGTCATTCACACCTCTCTCCTCAAGCCGTTTTGGGTCAGACCCTGAGACGATATGGAAATCGATGAGGAAGATCAGGATGAACTGTTCTTTGTTGTGGAGAAAATTCTCAACAGCCGCCGTGTGCGAGGACAAGTCCAATACCATGTCAGATGGCAAGGTTTTGAGGAAGAAGCAGACACATGGGAGCCGATCGAGCACCTCTCGGACCCTGATGTCATGCAATTGGTTATCTCGTTTCATCGAGAGTTTCCCAGGAAACCGGTGCACAGGTTAGTGGAAGATAGGTTGTGAACCACTAGGTTTTTCATGCTCACAATACTGTTCATTGAAGCAGTGAGTATTTTCATTACAGTTATTGTTTACGTTCTATACCTTTCCACGCCCTATAGCGATCCCCTATTTTTACCTTGAACGGAGGGACGATTCAAGGGTTTTTGGGAAGTCTCCAGGAGTGGTTTTAACGGTGAACAACAAATATAGGAGGTGGCTTTATTCTGGCGAAGTAGACGCAATGGCGTGGAATGGTTGAAGGGCTTTAAACGTAGCTTTTACATTCCCAGTATCTCCTTTCATGGACGATTAATTAACTGAGCGATCTAGGGAGATCTCGGTTTTTTTTTCTCGGAAGTGTTACTTTGGGGACCAAAGTCTTGAAAGGGGGGGGTAATGTCATAGAGTCAGGTAAGCTAGTCCTATTCCGCTCTAATGCATAAGACTGGGGACTAACCATGACACGGACTGATCACCCTTGCACATGCAGTCAGACAGCTATATTTGGAGTTGGACTTTCTATTTATTTCTTCACTCATCTCTAGTGTTATTTTTGGAACTACCCCGCTTCGTGGCTGTGCTCCTACGCAAGGAGTTGTGGATTTCAGGGTCAGAGCGATTCCCCTCTACTTTTGTATTTCATCTCGTCATGTATTCGGTTAGTGGTCCGTCAGCTATAAATACCCGACTGCCCACTTAGTTTAGTAGGACAAGCGAATAGCGTTGTTCTAAGTAACTATCTACTTTACACTCATATCGGATTATTGCACCTTTTAGTACTTTGTACTTAGTGATTATCTCGTCGCACCTTCTAGTACTCGGTACTAACGCAAATAAGTCAATTCACCGAGTGAACCGCAACAGAAAGAAACAAGTTGTTGCGTGAAGAAGAAAGGAAAGGAAGACAAGACGAGAGGGAGAAAGGACTCCTTATATAGAGATTCTTCTCAGACTATAGAACTAGAAAGAGATGAATAGAATTGCATTGTCATGGCTGCGCAGAGGTTGCGCGACAGCTGCGCAAGGTCCATGAGTCAAAGGGAATTCAAAATCAATTGTGCAATGGAAAAGATGAGAATATAATAGAAACTACCAGAAACAAATGGAAGACTATTGCGCAGTGAAGGTTGGTGATACCAGAACCTTATGGTGGTTTCTCTGGGATTCTGAAATAGGAAGTCGAGCTTGGACAGGGATACGGGCTGTCGTGCTGCAATGGTTACCAGGTAAGGACTAGGACATAAGCTAGGTGCATGGCGAGGTAGAGTAACACTAGCAGTAAGCGGAACTCGTCGGGGGTCAGGATCAGGTGGACATGAATCCACTGTGGCTGGTAGCTAGGCTGAGGCCGACGGTGGCTGTGTGAGGGGTAGTCTTGGGAGAGAATGGAAACTCGGTTCATGACAAGCACAACACCACTGCTAACGAGACTAATCACCTCGACAGCAATATGTATGGCCACTCGACCGAGGCCCTTGGTAGCCTTGACGTCACTTGAAGTTATAACAGTATTGGTATATTACTATGCCATATAGTAATAAAACAACTGTGTTGAGAAATCACAAGTCAGTAATAATTACCCTAAACTTGTTACCCTCAACTTCCACATTGAATGGGACACGACATTCGATCGCGAATAACTTGGTCAGTTCTTACCCGATTGGGACGATTGTTAGTTCATTAGAACGGTGACAATTGTGGCTTTTCAACAAACCCTTGGCCGAGTCTGTCGCACTTGTGGTTACGGAGCCTTGAAGCGGAACGTTCAAACGCAACCCGAAATGCCTTTGAGGACCTGTAAGATTTCAGGCTTCTGGGAGTTAACAATGCGTATTTAGAACCTATATGGGAGAGTGGGTTGAAGACAAGAAAAGGAACTGAATGGGCAATTTGCAAGTTGAATTGCTCTTGAAGTATAATTCCAATGAGGAAACTTTGTAGGAGGCGATTCATTTTCAGACTTGTGGCTCTCAAACGGTACCCTAGTCGTCCCAATCAGTTAGTCCAGGGGAAGCCATGAACGTTCAAATAGCAGTCATCTTCAAACCATGATGACTATAGCGTGGTTGGTCCTATGAGCAAGGTTGTCATACAAGAAGTGTATTTGCAACATAGGGCTTTCCATTGCCGTTAGAATCATCACCATTGGACGGAAATTGGTTGACCTATGATTATAACAAGATGGTACAATATGTCATGTCCATTATTGGAACTTAGGTCCTGTTAGTACAATCACTTCAATTGAACCAATAGAGTTCCCACAGCCCCCTTGACTAGAATCGACCACCTATCTAACGGGAAGATGCAGAAGAATGTTCATCTACAAGCAATAGTCGCCGACGCAAGTCATAGACAATTAAGGAATAGTATTTCGGAATCCATAAGACTAAACGCTTGAGACTTGGACATTGTTGCCAACAGAAGACATTCTACTGGTGCCTAAGAACAGTGTGTAGAAGATCCATGGGCCTTGACTGGACAAATGTGAGAGGATCTACTGGAGCCCCTCGGTTCAGTACTCTAATCTACATATTTTGTTGAAATCCTTAAGACATGTTGGACTAGGAACACCGGCGAGGCTACTGCAGCGTGAATTGAATTAAAATGGGGGACTCTAATAATGCCTAGATACAGAGAGAAGCGTGGCCTCCATTGAAGAGAGGTGTGGGAGAACAACACTATCCGTCCGCAGAACACAACTATATAGAAGTCGAAGTCAAACTTCCAGTGCGGGATATAAAAACTGAGACCAATTGCAAGCGACTTTAGTAACCTACACAGATTTAACCCATATGGACGAAGGTACAAAGTTCTAAGTTTTGAAAGTTACGGTTACCTTGGTTATGATCTTTATTCTGTTGAGAATACGATTCTAATCAGAGCGTACATGTGTTCTAAGAAGCGGCGATACCATACCAAAAGTACACAGCCAAGTACCTACATTTGGGACCCCATCACACCGTTGAATGAAACCACCAATAAGTTGAGTGAACCTTGTGGTGATGTCATGAACCAAGTTTCTAGCCTCACCCAAGACCATCCTGCACCCAGCCACCAACGGCCGCAGCCTCGCTACCAGCCACAGTGGATCTATGTTCACCTGATCCTGACTCCCGATGAGTTCCGCTTATTACTGGCGCTACTCTATATCGCAATGCACCTCGCCTATGCCCTAGGCCCATTCCTGGTAACCGTTGCAACATGACAGCCCGCATCCCTGTCATCGCTCGACTTCCTAGTTCGGAATCTCAGAGAAACCACCAGAAGGTTCTGGTATCACGAACCTTCACTGCGCAATAGCTTTCCATATGTTTCTGCCAGTTTCTATTCAGTTCTAGTCATTTCTATTGCGCAGATGATTTCTAATTCCCTTTGACTCATGTACCTTGCGCAGCCGCCGCGCAGCCTCTGCGCAGCCGCGGCGCTGCGATTCTATTCATGTCTTTCTGGTTCCATAGTCCGAGAAGGATCTCTATATAAGGAGTACTTTCTCCCTCTCGTCTTGTCTTCTTTTCCTTTCCTCTTCACGCAACAACTTGTCTCCTTCCCACAGCTGTACCTTAACAAGTTGTTATTCGAATATATTTTATACTCTCTTCCTCCGTGGCCTAGACAGCCCCTCTTGACCCCGCCTTGACCACGTCCCATGCCCCGTGCCTCGACCCCTCGCCTCGCCCCAGGATTCACTCTCCCGACCCGTCGTACCTTCATCCTCCCAGGCTCAGAACCCATCACCGACACCCGCCACCTATTAGACCAAACCAACGAGTACGTCGTCCGCGCCCTCAACTCCTCATACCCCGCCTCCATTCAGCCTACCAACCGTACCCACCACCTCCACGGCTACAATACCCGCTCCTGGTTCCTGTCTACTAGGACCTGGTCATCACAGGTGATGACCAAGTCCAGGTGGACAGTAACTGGGAGCGGGGTTAGTACCCGTAAATGTGGTGCGTACGGTCGCAGGGTTGGATGGAGGCAGGAAGACGGGAGTTGAGGGCATGGACAAGGTACACGTTGGTCTGACCCAAGAGGCGACAGGTGTCGGCGATGGGTTCGGAGTCTGGGAAGATAGCGGTGGGGCAGGTGGGGAGAGTGAATCCTGGAGCAGAGTGAGAGGCCGAGGCGCGGGGCATAGGACAAGTTCATGGAGGTTCAAGGAGAGCTGTCTAGGCGACAGGAGAAATGGTAAAGAGTACATTCAAGGAATAACTTGTGAAGCACCAGTAAAAGAAAAGAGAGAAGTTGTTACTTAAAGAAGAAAGGAAAAGAAGACAAGACGAGGGGGAGATAGGACTCTTCATATAGAGATTTGTCTCCGACTATGGTACTAGAAAGACATGAATAGAATCACATTGTTGCAGCTGCGTAAAGGCTGCATGAGGGCTGCGAAGGGCACATGAGTCAATGGGAATTAGAAATCAACTGTGCAAATAGAAACAACTAGAACATGAAAGAAACTTTCAGAAAAAAATAGAATATCATTGCACAGTGAAGGTTGGTAATACCAGAACCTTCTGGTGGTATCTCTGGAAGTACAACCTAGGAAGTCAAGCATGGATAGGAATGCAGGTTGTCTTGTTGCAAGGGTAAATTGATATGTACTAGGACATAAGCTAAGTGCTTGGCTAGGTAGAGTAACACAAGTAGTAAGCAAAACTCTTTAGGGGTTAGAATTAGGTGGACATGGATCAAATGTTACTGATAGCAAGGCTGGGGCTGACGGTGGCTAGGTGCAGGCTAGTCTGGGGTAATGCTGGAAACTCAGTTCATGACACTATGAGTAGAGTATGGCAATAATGGTTTTAGCAGAGGCCGAAAGTCCCTCACCTATAGATCAACCCCAGATATGGTAGGGTACATGTGGTAGTGTGGTTCACACCTTCTAGTATCATGTAGGTAACCTATCCATGAACATGACACCTGAGCCTAGAAATGCATCATCGGTATCTGATATTGTACCCTCCACCCCTTAACCCCAAAAGTATAAGTACTTCAGTATGCAATTTGTATATCTGTACAATTGGATCCCTAATTCTTTAGTCTATTATGTCTGTTTCTTATAATAGCAACACGTGTGGTAGTGAAAAGTTGACAGGAGACTGTCTACATTGAACCTTTACTTGACAGTTGCCTTGCACTTTTTCCACATCTTTGTGTTCACTACAATATTTCAACCACATATGTTGTATAGCAACAGTTGGATGCAATGTACTACCACACCACTTTGGTTCAACAGATTACCAGTCAGAGGTCTAAGCAAAAATTCCACGGCTTCCACAACAGTTACATGATACTCATTCTGGTACCCGTATCTATTCCATTCAAGCGATTCCACTTCTTTGGTAAGTTCCATTATCACCAACTCTACTTCCTGAAATTTAAAAATCATGTTAAATTTTATCCAGTCTTTTCAGCATGACCAATTCAGGACTAACATGGTACATCATCGTGTAGTCATGTCTCTTCCAACTTGTGTCCATATTCAATGCTCTACCAGAGGTATACTTCCAGAAATACTGTAGGAGTTTGGAAGGTCAAAATCAAAAGCATTGGGATTAATGTTTCCCTACAACATTGAATTGATAGGACTGAAATTAGTGCATGCGAATAGTAAGTTTGTTTGCGAGAGGATGTTAGCAGATACATTCAGCATTGCTCTCACAATGGCATAGAGGAGATCTCAGTACACAAGCATCATTGAGGACTGCAGGACGTTTCATATTCAGTTTGATTAGGGTACCTTCAAACTCTGACTTCATCCCTACTCTGTAATTGCAGGAAATTATCGGCTTATGGCCAATGATATTGTATCCGCTGGAGGATATGTGAGGCCAATCAAGCAAATAAAAATCAAGTTGGCATATATTACCGAAAGGATTGGTAGTTCAATATGCAATTGAAATGACAAACATGCTACAGGATCAGGTAATGTTTGGGGTTTTCTCCTCCATGAGGTTAATGGTATCAGTGTCACTTGCACATTTGGGGAGAAGGAAAAGTCAAAGGATGTTGATGTGAAGGGTGATGATGCATTGAGTGCGAAATTAATCTACAGCGGGAATATCAAGTTGGCTAAACAAAGTGGCAAGAAATATTTCACAGACCTACTCAATCTCTATTATGTATTGGCAAGAAGAGGGGAACTTGGTGGGTGGTGTAGCAAGGCAATTGAACTGCCAAAGGCCTTCATCAATACATGAGGGGATCTTCTTGGAATCAAGATCCTCGTTGCGTATTTGGGTAGTGCTAGTACATTGTTTGGGATTTTTACGGAAGATTTAGCCCCCTTGAGCCTCAACTACCACATTGGAGGAAATCCCAAACTGCCGTTCGTCATTCCTCCAAAGTACTGCTAATTCACGGATGCCCTGATTGCAAAATTGTTACCTCTCCTTCCTTTGGCATGGGATCATTCAATTGAAATAGGTGCAAGATGCAACCAGTATCCAAAGCACCAGAATGTCTTCCCAACATCACTTATTTTCATCGAAAACAATATCCCATTTCAAACAATAGTTCAGCAGAGAAATTATTTGAGTATTACCCTTCTATGTATCCTGCATTGGGGATATAACAAAGATATTGCCACCTTGGTGTTCATTTCAATAACATTGTTTTACTCATATCCCTTTCTAGGAAACTGTTTGAATATAGCTCAAAATGGGGCCTTCCATGGAATCGATACTATACATACAATATCACTGCAAAACTGTTTTTGGGGCTATAGCAGATTCGATAGTGAATTGTAGGACAATACTCCATTCATCGAGGCACTCCAAATATATCATCAGCCACCAGTATCAGTAGGTGTTCTATCTCCCCCTTTTACTTTGACACCAATGGTAAGAATTGACAATCCCCTACAAATATTTGAGATTGCACAGAAAAAATTACAGAAATGACTAAAAAAACCGAGGAAGATTTATAAGGAGTGTACTAAACTGGTTGTTATCAACGATTTAGGGGCTGAGGATTCAGATCATGTACTATAATTAGTATTTGGTTCAGATTCCAAGTGTATTTACCCACCTGGCAATAATTTCTACAGTTGAGAAAGATTTTGTGGTTGCATTTCACCATGGTTGAATGGCAGATATACACTTTCTCTTTGATTACCTGATCAGTATATTATCCCTAACTTTGTACACTTAAGATAGAAAGAAGGCGTTCAGTCAATTCATGTACTTGGGAATATGCTGGGATGCAGTTTCTGTCAGAATAATCGTTCTTACCCCCAATTGAGTCCTTTTCGTTTGTTCTATTCTTACATATCTCGGATATACATATCCCTCCGTTATATTCTATCTCCGTCATGTCTTTCTATTTTTACCACAATCTTTGCTGTTATATCCTGTTTTCATACTATATCAGCTCATATCGTCGCACCTCTACTTTTACCTTCCTGTTTGGGATATCCATGTCCTCGCTTACGCTCCCACATGTATCACTCACACCTGTCGTTGCACCCACACCTTTCTGTGGCGATCCACACCATTCTATGGTGTGACTCGCTTATTTCATTTGTCATAGACGGTGTAACACACCCTCACGCTGGTGTGCCATACCGATTTCTTTTGTCAATACTCTTGGTATTTCTCATGGTCAACGCCATGCCCCAGGACTTTTTGCTGGACTTGTGTCGAGCTTTTCTGTTGCTCGCTTCCTTCCCTACTCATGTATATAAGGTCGCTTGCTCCCCCACTTAGTTCTGCTCTTTAGTGAATACGATTACCTTGAAACCGATAACTTTCTCCGCTGGCCACCGCCGTGACCCGCTCCTCTCTAAGATCTTTGGACCCTCTTGTGCACATCTATCCCCCTTTGTCTCAACTCTCGATACCTACGGAGTATACCTTCTCACAGTTTCCTTATAAACAAATGGGAGAAATCCTCACTTTCCATGAGACGAGTATTGCATACATGTAACACCTTAGGTACATGGCACTTTTTTTTTTTTTTTTTGTCTTCTAAATTGGATACATGCTTGGGCCGTAGTGGCAGTGCATCCTGCCTATTGTAGGTAACTAAGAACTAAGGAAAAATTGCTCCCACACCTGTCCCTGATAGACCTAATACCCCTCCCTCAAACAACAGAAAAAGTCATTGTCTGCTATTCCACTTCCTTTGTTGAGCTTGACTTTTGTCTGTTTTTCCTTGCCAATGTAAAGGTCCGCCCGCTTTAGTCTGCTCCCCTTGTCTAAGTGCATACTGCTTTTGAGGGTCATGACTAGGTCTGCCTGTAATTGAATTCAAAAAACTCCATATCCGAATTCTCAGACTGATTTAGTTCTTTACATAATAGGAAAAATAAATCAACAATCATTAAATTTAAACAATAAAGCATAAGATAGAAGGATAATCAAATCAACTACATTGAACTTCATCAGAAAATATTTCACATTCACTAAAATAAAATGCAACATATCTTTCTTTCCCTATCCATTCATCAAGAAAATGAGTTAAAGCAAATGGACGAATTATGATAATATCTACTCCTTTTGGTTCAAACCTAATTTTTGATTCAGGGATCACAAGGTCTCCATTTGTATAGCTGCGGATATAAGCGCGTTTGCACCAACCATCCTTGTTATCAAAGGCATCTCTGTGCAATTTTGTTTGCTCATTGACCAAAATAGCAACTCCGAACCTAACAAACAGACATTCAGTCAAAAACATTCAAGTTGACTTGGAAAGATCAGTAGATGCACATGAATACAAATAAGCAGTATAAGCCTCCATGTCGGTTCTTTGAAACAGCTTATTCGTGGGAAACTTGTAGATCTGAATTCCTCTCATAGTTTGACATTCGTTTTAAAACAAATTTGGGTTTGAATCATTGATGAGGATGGCAGGGGGATCTGGAAACAGTTGCATCAATTGAGACTGACTCATTATCGATAAGGTAGCCTAAGCCTTGAGAACAATGGGTAGGGAGCAAGTGTGTTACATCGGTTCCACATGTTGCGGAATTGTACTTGGAATCCATTGAACAATAGTTGTTGGCGAATATTACTATACCATCTCAATGGCATTGTTCTCACGTGGATTGATTCCCTTAAGCTTGACAGCAATTTGTGTACTATCGGAGGAGATGACTATATGTAAGGATAGGAAATTACATACACATGTAACTTCTATCATTACATAGGACAGAGCAGGAACATAGTATCTTTCATTATTATTTCATTATTATTATTATTAATCAACATAGATGTTACTAGAACATCTATGACTCACTTAGTTAGGAGCCACCTACCTCTGACTCACAGGTATGACTCAAGGAATTGACTCACCTCTGACTCACAGGTATGACTCAACAATTGGATAGGAGTCATCTCTGACTCACAGGTGTGACTCAACATTAAGAAAGGAGTCACCACTAACTCATAGAAATGAGTCACTTCTAACATCATAGTTAATTAGTTTAAGAGTCACTATGACTCATACAGGCTTGGGACTTTCTATAAAAGAAGCCCATTCCCCCCTTCAGTGAAAGGGCAAGCAACTTAGCAGTTAGCAACAAATACAAGAGTTTACAATGGTTAATTAAGTCTCTCCTCAATCACAAGTGACTTGAAGATATTACAACTATTCAGACTCTTATTTATATAGATATTAAGGCAGATGTTATTAGTTAGATTCTGGTAATCTAACTAATAGCCACCTTTATACTATACCCAAACTTTACATTTTTTAACCTATATAAAAACCTTACCCAAAGGACTAGACTGATCACCTAGGGCCTCTTTAATTCTCCTAGAAAAGGAGAAGTATCTAGATACTCAGAAATACTAAGAAAAGTAAATCTGAGAATTAAGAAAGACCTTATCTATAGAAGGCAGAGCTCTTTTCAATCAGTGGGACCCCTTGAGTATCATACCTCCACCCCTGATCCACCATTCTTCTGAACCGCCTATACTTTTCAGCACACTGTTCAGAACAATCCCTATTTTTACATCCCTTCCAAGTAACAGCAAACCCAGCAAATTCCTCAAGGAATCCATCTAAATCCTTAGGTGTCACCCAGAAAAAAACCTTTCTATTCCTTTTAACAGGAATTTCCTTAAGCCCCCTCAAGACAACATCATTCCTAGACACCTTGCCTGGACACTCAACAGGCCTCACATAACACTTGAAGGTCATCTGTAGAAAAAGAATCAAATATTAGCAACATGACTTCCACACCACCAAACACCAGGAGCAGAAAGGGCTCCTTAATGCCCAAACTTCTAACACCAAAGAAAAAGAGATCAAAGGGGAAAACACCTTCAAGATCTCAAACACCTGCACAAATTGATATCCCAGTAGTTGTCAACTGGAGTACTGTAAGGGAAACCAGTAAAGAGAATGCAGAACTAGAACTTAAAATAAGTCAGTACATAACAACACCAGAATATATCTTCACAATCAAAGCACATTAACCTGGAATCCAGAAACAAGCCCTTACAAACAGAATCTGGGAAAGTAAACTGCAAGCAAAAGCAGACCATTATACACTAGAGGAAGGAAAAATGCTACAAGAAATTGTAGCAAAATATTCCTTAAGTGAATGGGGAACCTCAGCAGTAGGAGTAAAAAGAAATCCAGAATATAAAAATAAGGAACTACTGGAGGAAACAGCAATTGAAGATATAACAAGGATAATGTTAGAAGAAACAATTGATGAGAAACTACTCATGGAAAGAATTGCAAATTTCCAACCTGAAGTAGAAAGCATCAATAGTATTGAAGAAATTCCTTGGATAATCAGAAACTGGATAGCCATAGCCACCTATAGGTATATACCAGAAAAACAAAGTACTGATAAGGACAACACTCCTGTACTTGTACCTCCAGTTGTAAAATTCACAGCAACACCTAAAAGGAAGAAAGAAAAACAGGAACAGAAGGAAAAGGAAGCCAATGAGAAACTCAAAAAATCCAAGAAGGATCTCTTTGGAGCAAAAAAGAAAAAAACAGGAGATGGAACCCAAAAAGACAGAGCAATATCCCTTTCTGATTCAAAGGAATCAGGAAATAAAAAGAATGCTGAAGACCCACCTGATCCAAGTTCTTCAGAAAGTGATTCTGATAGCAGTGACAGTGGTAACAGCTCTTCCTCTTCCAATGCTAGGAAAAGGAAGATGAAATCTAATAGGGAAAAAACACCATCTCAAATTAGCTGAGAAAAAACAACAGGCAAAACTTCAATTAGAGGAAAAACACCAAAGAAGCCTCCAAAAATCAAAGTAGAAATACCAAAGAAATTAAATGATGATCCTAAATGGAAGAATGCACAAACATATGATGATTGGTGTATTTACTTACAGAAGTATCTGAAATTGAATGTTATACAGCTTAAAGGAGTAAAGGCAGTAGATAATCTGGACTTCTATGTGGAGGCAGGACCAAAAACAGTGGTGGATGAGTATGTCAACAATACCAAGTCAAAAAACCAGGACATCTTCCCGGCTTTTATCAACATCAGAGAGCACCTAATTCCTAGCACAAGCAAGGATGATTTATGGAAGGTGTGGGCCAAATACAACCAGTACAAAAATGGAAAGAAAATGACAGTGCATGAATTTGCAAAAGAACTGGACAGGATCCAACTATTACTCATTGATTCAGATGGTAATCAAACTATTACTCACCCTGTCAAGTATCACAAGTTCATTGATGCATTAGACCAGAAACTAATTACAGCTGCAGGAGCTTTCATTACAGTGGACACTGCATGGGAAAAGTTAATCAGGACCCTGGAAAAATTTGAGGCTAATATGCACACTCACACACACAGTGACACAAGGAATAAGCCACAAAGAAAGCCATGGAAAGCTTTGCTAGAAAAGCCTGAAAGAACCCCTGCACATCAGCCCACAAAAGCCAGTAATAAACCTGCAGGAGTCAAGGCACACACCAAACCCCCACCTCCTGCAAGGCCCCCTCCTACAGATTGAAGTCTAGTAAAAAAGAAACCAATTCCAGCTGGCCTTAACAGAAATGCCAAGTGTTACAATTGTGGCAAAATGGGTCATTTGTCATTTGATTGCAAATCACCAAAGATACGATCTAATGCCTTATCAGTAACCTATGACAAAGAATCAACTGATCATGATGCAATCAATATCCATGCCACCAAAGTAAGACAAGTCCCAACAGTTGGCAAGAACAACAAATTAATTCTGGACACACCACCTAGTTACAACCCTAGGCTAAAAACAACAGAACACCTGATGGCTATCACCACTATCAACAGAAATGAGGCCATCACTCTAATAGATCATCAGACTATAGGTGCAGATCTAATAAGCACCAGGTTCTGTACACTGCATAACATACCCATGATGAAACAAAAAAAATCATTTGTGATCAACACAGTTATCAAAGGAAGCAAGGGTAAATGTGAGCATTTTGCTAAAGTAATTATTAATTATGGTCAGCATGAGGAAGAAAGAATCTTCTGGACTGCTAATCTAAGTGACTGGGATGTCATCCTAGGACAACCAGCCTTGAAAACCAATCAGGCCATAATTAATGTTGCAACAATGCAGGCAACTGTCACAAGCAAGGAAGGACTCACATACACCCTCAAACCCTGGACTGGAGGAGCCCCTCAGACAAAGATCAACAGGAAAAGAGTCACCTCTGCAGCTACCCATGTAGAAGAAACAGGCTCACTCACACCATATGAGGAAAGGATGATCATCCAACAATTAGCTTGGAAGATTATCAAGAATGATCTAGACCATTATCCAACATGGGTACAAGATTACTCATACATGATAGAAGTAATGACATCACACCAATTTCCAAGCACTCAAACATCCTTAGCCTACAACAGGGCATACAACAAGGTTATAGATTACACAGAGAGTGGACAACATCACATTCAGGCTAAAAATGATTTACATCATCAGCTGAAGTCTACCATATCAGTAATCAATCTTCTAACTATAGAAGAAAAAGCAGTAATAGAAAACTAGTATCAAATTCTATTGGAGCTTCAAACCACTTATTATTCACTATACAAAACTCTGCCTACACAACTCAACAATGACATCACCATTGCTTTTAATCACATACATAGATTAAGGGCTACCATTAATGCTGAGAAAAAGGAAATCTTCTCCTACTCCACTACAGTAGAAGCAGAATTTGATATTGAGGCTGAATTCCCTGAAGTGTACCCCTCAGAGAAACCAACAAAATTACCCCCACTCAGAGATATTAATAACAACATTGATATTAAGGATGAGTCAATTATCTGGAAACCTAGACCAATAAAGCAGAATGCTAAATTCATGCAAGCCTTGCATGAAAAAATTGACTCAGAATTGAAATCAGGCAGGATCATTGCATCAAATGATCCATCATCATGCTGCATGTTTACAATTCCTAAGCATGACAAACCAGATCAGCCTAGATTTCTATTGGACCTGGTTGATAGAAATAACAACACTATTAAGGACAACACACCACTTCCCAACCAGGATGAGATTAGAAATAGAGTAGCCTCACACAGATACAGATCAAAAATAGATTTGACTGATGGCTATCACAACATTGGGATAAACCCCGACCATGAGAGGTACACATCATTCAATACCCCCATGGGCCAATTTAGAACAAGAGTCATGCAACAAGGAGATTGTAATGCACCTGCCACTATGGTAAAAACCATGAGTCACATATTAAGACCCATGCTAGGCAGATCAGTTGCAATCTATTTAGATGACATCTTTATCTACAGCAATACTTGGGATCAGCATATGAAAGACCTGAGACAGTTACACAACATCCTGAAAAAGGAAAAGTTTTACATCAATAAATCAAAGTCTCAGATTAATCCTAGAGTAAAGCAGATCCTTGGAGTCATACTCACAGAGAAAGGCCTAGAAGTGGATCCAACAAAGGTAGAAATGATTTCTAAGCTGCCAATCCCTGGAAACAGGAAGGAGCTCCAGGAATTTAATGGCATGATTATCTCTCTGAGTCAGTTTCTCCCTAAATTAGCTGACATCATGGCTCCACTTTCTGAACTAGCAGGGGCCACTAAGGATTGGTCATGGACCCCACTTCACACTGAGTCATTTAACCAAATTAAAAAATTGCTTGACTCACCTGCAATCCTCAGACCACTTGATTACAATTCAAATGACACCATATACCTTGTCTGTGATGCAAGTAGAGTAGGTGTGGGTGGATGGATTGGCCAAGGAACCACCTTGGAACAGGCTAGACCTGCTAAATACTTTAGCAAAAAATTCAACAATGCACAAACAAATTACTCAACAACTGATCAGGAGCTCCTTGCTATGGTAGCTGGGGCTGAGTATTTTGCCAGTGAATTAACAGGGGTAAAATTCAAAATTGTGACTGATCACATTGCATTACTCACAATTATGAGTAATAACAACCTATCAGGCAGAAGAGAAAGATCTAGGAGGATCTTATCCAGATTGGACTTCACCGTAGAACACATTAAGGGTGAGAGCAATAAGATAGCAGACCAGCTGAGTAGAATGTATAAAGAGGGCACTCCCTACCCTCTCTCGGAATTTATTTCAGATTCAGCAGATCAGCCAGAACCCTTCAAGCAACACATCTACACAGCAGCTACCCAAGTCCAACCTTCTACTACTACTACTACTCCACCAACACTATCACCACTACCAGAAGTAAGTTCCCAAATGTCTACTAAGAACATGAAGGAACCCTCTAACACAGTCAAGAAAATGTCTTATGCACAAGCAGCAGCATCAGCAGCACCAGCAGCAGCAGGACCCTCCACCTGCCACTGCAGGTCCATCAATGGCCCAAGGGCTATCCTCTGGCACCAGACTGGGTGCCCCAACAACACCACCAGGGACTTCCAGGAGGAGTCCCAAGAACTCCTGGATGAGGAGTTCCCAGAAACTGAGTGGGAACAATGGGTGATGAATAGCTCTGAGGAGAGCCAGTATGAGGAAGAGGAGGAGCAAGAGTGGAGTGAGGTGGAAGAGACAACTCTTCCATCTCAAGAGGACCTGGACCTACTCAATGAAGAGTGGGAAAGGACCACCCTCTCACACTGGGAAAGTGTGAGAGCAAACAGGGCCTACAATAAGGCCAGGGGACCCAACTCCCCTGCCCTCTCCACTGGCTCCCATGGAAATGAGGACCCCACTCACCATGGAATCTCCTGGGCCCAGGAGCAGGCAATCAGGGATAGCAATGTCACTAATTGTCCTCCCTGGGACTCCCCCAACCAACAAGTGATGCCTGCTACAAAGGCCCCTGGGGGTGCCACCATTGGCTGCAAAGCCACTACAGTGCTCCCCCACCAGCAGCCACCACTACCACCAGCATCACTGGGCACCATGCCCACCTACACCTCCTCCTCCTCCCAGCTTCCCCAGAAGCTGGCACAACTCCCTCCCCTGGATACCACCATACCACTCAGCATGGAGATCTCCCCTTCTACTGAGGGGTATAAACCAGTGGAGTCAAAACCAGTTCCCTGGGCTGCCCTCAGCAAAAGGCACCCAGAACACCACCCCCTCCCCCAATGGCAATGCAAGGCTATGAATTGCCAGAAGCATGGGCAGGTGGATGAGTTTGGCTGGAAACCAAGCAAGGATGATATCTATCATCCACAAATCCCTTTGTGCCCTGCACCAAACCCATCCTGGCTTTGGTACAAGACCTATGAGAACCACCCAAGGCACCACCTCCTGGATGACTATATGGAGTGTTATGTGCCTAACTGCAAGTGGAAGCACCATAGGAGGCCAGAGGAATTGAAAGAGGAGGAAAAAGACTTGGTTGAGGAATGGAGGAAGAAGGTACATCCTACCAACATATACAAAACTTTCAGACAATGGTACACAGCTAACTCCTTTCTGGACCCAGAAATTTACTCCCTACAAGCAACTGAGGAAGGCCTCTTCTGGGTCTTCCAAAATCTTGTCTGGGAGGGTAATGAAGGGCAGGAAAGGTGGAAACAAGTAGATTCTGGGAAAGAATCTTTCTTTGTGAGAGCTGAGGCCAAGTTGGATGTTGGATCCAAGTGGCCTATTGTATTTTTGGATGTATGTGCACCTGGAGAAGAACCTGCTACTCACACCTCCCTATGCAAAGACTACAACAAACTAATGCATGACCCTAGATTTTCTAGTTTAGGTGCTGCATTAAAATTCAGTTCTATTACATACAGAAATTGGTTCTATTACATCCATCCCAACAAACAATGCCATAAGGAAAGAGTGATTCTACCCACTAAATGGATGAGAGATGCTAAAGACAGTGATGGAGAACTTGCCCCTTATGATTTAATTGAGAAATTCATTGAATCTAGCCATGAGGAACTGATTCATGCAGGATACCTCAGAACACTACTCCACTGCCAGCACAGCTACTTCTGGAAGGGAATGAGTAACAATATTAAGGAATATTGTGAAACCTGCACTACTTGTCAGATGAGTAAGTTCTCCACTCAAAAACCACAAGGAGAACTCCACTCACTGCCTGTACCTCTATTTCCCTGGCAGAGCATCACCATGGACTTCCTCTTACTCCCAAAGGTCATCACTGACCCACCAAACTCCTACAGCAATACAATTCAGCCAACCACATTTCAGAAAATCTGGCCAACTGTATATAGGCTGTCCAAATACACCATTCCCGTTCTGCTACCTGAGAATGTCACAGCAGAGTGGCTAACCAAGTATTATGACTGGTTCATTGCTCCAATACTTGGCTATCCTGAAGATATTGTCACTGACAGAGACCCTATCTTCACCTCTGCACACTGGACAGCATGGGCAGACCTCCACAATATCACTCTCCTCCTCTCAACAGCATTCTACCCCCAGACTGATGGAGAAACAGAAAGAATGAACAAAGTCATTATAGAAATGGCCACAGCTATGAGGGAAGATGGAGCAGAAAACTGGGTGGTTAAGTTACCAAAAATCGAAATTGCTATGAATCTCAGACATGATAGCAGTAGGAAATTCTCCCCCTACCAAATCATGTTTGGCCCTAATTCAAGATTTGGACAAAACCCACATGTCAATGAGCTAGGAATCCCCATGAATACCAGAGCACCATTTATGAAGCCTACCCTCCAACAACAAGCCATCACAAACCTCATCAAAGCCAAAGAATCACAAACTCACCATGCCAACAAACTCAGAAGAAAGGCAGAGAAGTACCTCCCTGGTGACTTGGTTTGGCTCTCCACCAAAAATTTGGACCTCTCACTCAAAGGTAAAACAAGACCCAAATGGATTGGACGCTTCAGTATTGTTCAAGCTTTTCTAGACACTGACAATTATGAAGTCCACATAGATAGCCACCTTTATACTATACCCAAACTTTACAGAAGCGGTCGGTGACGACCAAGATGGCATTATAGCCGTCGCTTTCTGGTAGTTCTCCCACGAAGTCCATTGCAATCTCCTCCCACAGTCTTTCTCCCGTTGGCATTGGGACCAACTTGGTTTTCTTAGAGTGCCTGTCGGCCTTTGCCTTTTGGCATCGAGAGCATCCAGCAACGTATTTGGCAACATCCTCCATCCATCCATTCCAGGCGAAATCTCTTGATACAATCTCTTGAGTTCGATGACGTCCTCAGTGTCCTGCTACTTGCGAGTCATGACAATGGCGAAGGATGGTGGTGCGGTGTTCCAAAGGTACGACGAGGAGGCCTTCTTGGTTTCGTTCCCAGCTGGCGACATCTGTGTCTGGTCCAGCGGGGTGAGTATCCCTTTCGATAGCCATTAGCAATTGTCCGTCCTTGAAGAGCTGGGCGTCAGCTCCAGATTTCTCTTCTCCTGAGCGGCGGGACAATGCATCTGGCTTTCCCATCTGACTTCCGGGTTTGTACTGAATTGTGAAGTGGAATTCGCTGAGCTTTTCAGCCCAAGACGCTTGTCGGCTATTCAGTCTTTGCTTTGTCTGGAAGTCCTGGAGTCCTTGGTGGTCTGTGTGAACGACAAAGGAGTGAGGTAGGCCTGCGAGCCATGAGCGCTAATGGAGAATTGAACTGACAATTCCCCAAAGTTCTTTGTCGTGGATTGGCCAGTTGCGCTTGCTTTCCTTGAGGGTCGTTGCATGACAGTCTACCAGTTTCCATTCTGGTTTGCTCAATGGGTCCATCGGGTCTGCTGGGTGTAGCTGGGATAGGATGCCTGCCACCGCCTGGTTGGATGCGTCGGTTTCCAGGAGTGTGGGCAGGTTTCTATCCCACTGTGCCAGGATAGGTGCTTTTTGGAACTCGGCTTTGAGTTCATCAAATGCTTCTTGTTGCTGAGCTCCCCAAGACCACGGAATGTCCTTGGTCAATTCGGTTAGGGGCTTGGTTCTTTGGCTGTAATTGCGAATGAACCGGCGATAGTAGTTGGCGAAACCAAGGAATGCCTGGAGGTCCTTTTTCTTTTCCGGGACCGCCCATTCCTCGATGGTTTTGACTTTTGTGCCGTCCATCTTGATCTCCGATCCGTTGACAACATATCCAAGAAAGACTGTTTCTTTGACATGGAATTCTGACTTGCTGAGGTTGACTGCAAGATCGTGGTCCAGGAGTCTTTCTAGCACCCGTTCAACAACTGCTTGGTGTTTATCTTCGGTTCCGGAGGTGTGAATGAGAATATCGTTCAGGTAATGGACTTCTTCTTCGATCCCTTGGAGGACTTCGTCCATCATCTCTTGAAAAGATGAGGGTGCATGGATGAGTCCAAAAGACATAACGGTGTACTCGTATAGGCCATACTTGGTCTTAAAGGCCGTTTTCCAGTCGTCACCTTCCTTGATCCGGATGAGGTAGTAACCATTCTTGAGGTCCAATTTGGTGAACCATTTTGAGCCTTGAGTTTTCTCTCTGAGCTCGTTCATCAGGGGAAGGGGGTATCGGTTGGGCGTAGTGATTTTGTTGAGCCCACGATGATCCACGCAGAGTCGTAGAGAGCCATCCTTCTTTCTGACGAAAAGGATTGGTGCTCCAGCTGCTGACCGTGATTTCCGCACTTTCCCTGATAGTATGTGTTCCGCTAGGTACGACCTGAGGGCCTCGTCTTCTTCCCAAGTGGTCTTATATATTGGGCCGTTGGGGACTTTAGATTGAGGGTCTTTGAGGGGGATCTCGTGGTCCCATTTTCGGTGTGGGGGTAGTCTATTGGCTTGCTCAGATGAGAACACCCGAGCGTAATAAGCGTAATGGGAGGCTGCGTCAACCAGTAACACACTATCCCCTTCTTCCATCTCTCCTTCCATTACCGTTATCTCAGGGATGTTCCGCTAACGACAACTGACCGTAAATCCATCCTTCCTCACCAATTTCCTTTCAACAGTGTCCACCAAAAATCCATGCTCTTCTAACCAAGAAAGACCCAAAATTAAATCCCTCCGTCCAATGTCCAATACTTCTGCGTCTAGCGACCACTCGGTTGTCTGAGGTGAGGGTGCTAAAGTTGAAGTAGGGACTGGCAATACCGAAACAGAGTCTTGCTCCAAAAACCTAAAAGAAGAATTAAAAATATGAGATTATTCACTTAACTTATTACCATCGGCCTGCGTTATTCGCACAGGCTCCTTCCTCCTATTCAAACCCAATTTCTTTCCCAATTTCCATCCAATTACCGGGGCAGTAGCACCGGGGTCAATGACCGCTTCTGCCCTAATTCCTCCTTTCAACGCAACCATGACCGTCAGGAGTGGAGTGTGTCGAGGGGTCCTTCCGACGGCCGGTGATGGGACCCCTACTCGTTTCCCGATTGGTCGGTGCTCACGGCTTCCTCCTCTTCATAATCTGAGTCCAGCTCAGTAATTCGCACAGTCTTCGTTTCTGGCGACCTCCTTTTGCGCGATGAGGTGGCAACGGTATGTGATCCTTCGTCCACTCGTTTGCGTTTAGGGGCTGCAGCAATCATCTTGACTGTGCGGGTTGGTGTGGTATTGGTGTTTTGGGAAGAGGCCCTTTCCCATGATTGAAATTTATACCCGCTGGTGCAGTCACGGACCTGGTGTGTGGAGACACCACACTTGAGGCATTTGCCATCTCGGCAACGGTTAGCCATGATTTCTTTCGGGATTGTGTCGCCAGTTTGGGGGCGAGACTCCCGATTGTTGCTGTTGTTGCTGCTGCCTTGTGGGCGATCGTTTTGCCCACTTGGTCTGCTGCTGTTGTTGTTATTTCCATGGTTGCGTGTGCCCTGGGAAACTGCCTCCTGCTGTGTGCCAATCAAGATACACAACTCCTTCCACTGATGGTAAGTGGGACTGTTGAGGACTTGAGAGGTGAGGGCATGCTGAAGGTTGAGGCGGAGGTTTGGCATCAACGTTAGCCGGAGGTTTTCGACGGGAATCTTGGCTTCGAGGTTGAGTTCTTCAACCTTGGTGAAGAAAACCGAGATACTTCCTGTCTGTTTGAGAGCCTGAAGCTCTATTGTTGCTCGCTGCTGGGCCTGGTGGTCCCCATAGGTTTGGCGGAGTCCATGGGTGGCGTCGTCCCAGCTGCTGATTTTCCCATCGTTTCCTCTCCACCATGTCAATGCATCGCCTTTGAATCGGGAGATCATGAGGGTGATGCGGTCCTCGTCCTCCGTGATCCTTTTGGCTCTGATGTAGTTGTTCATGGCGAACGGGAAATTCTCCAGTTCTGTTTTCTTTCCAGAAAACTTTGGTGGTGGGTCCAGTTTGAACTCTGGTCTTCGTTCTTCGTACCTGCTTGGAGGGTTGGTAGGTTCGAAAACCTGTTCTTGGGCTGGCAGTGGTCTCCTTGGTGGTGGTAGTGGTGGTGCCGGTGATGTTAGGATGGGCAATGGTCCAGGCTGAAACCGCTGTGTCGCGGGGAAGAGACCCGAGTGTCCCACGAGTACTTGCTGGCGAAGCGGGAGTTTTGGAGGAGGCACTGGTGCTACTTCTACTGGTGTTCCTGCTTCTGCGGGTGGTACTGCTCTTTCTTTTCCTTTATCCTGTGCCCCACTCGCGGCGAAATTGTCAACCCAGGAGGCAACGGATTTGTGTTTGGAGCTCTCCTCCATTGTGTCAATGCGCTTGATGACATGCTCCAGAGATTCTGCAAGTTCGTTGACCTGCTCCTTTCGGCTCTTCTTTTCCCTGGTCAAACTTTCTCTCACTGCCCCGATTGCCCTCTCGAGTTTCCCAGTATTGTCGATTTGTTGCCTGGTGAGGTCAGTTTTGACCTGGTGAATTTTCTGATGCAATTCCTGAAGCGAGCCGTTGAATCTTGTTTCCATTTCCGTCATTTGCATTGCGATGGCCCTCAGCATGGTTTCCTGTAGTTGTTTCAGAGCCTCTTCTATGGTGGGCTTTATTGACGCAGGTATCTCCTGTCTGAGATTGGCTTCGTCGGTCATTCGTTCGGTTTGGAGAGCTGCCGCCAAACTTTCGGCCTGCTCTCTTGTGATGTTGGTTGGTCGAAGGGGCGCGGAGTGGGTGGAGCCTGCCCTGGAGATGCGGTTCCTGTCCTTAAGTCTTGCAAGTGCTGAGGGGGCGCGAGATTCGGGCCTTGGGATGGGAATGTTTGCTGCCGCCCTTGAGTGGATGATGGTATCACCATCTTGGTCTTTTGCTTCCTCTTCCTCCGATGAGGTGCTGTATACTGGGCTGGGTGCATCCTCAATCAAAGGATGGGGACGCCTGAGTTGTGGACGTTCTGGCTGTGGGTGGGTGATGGCCACCATTGCTTCTGAGTTTTCCATTTGTTCGTCTCCTCCCATGAGAAGACCTGATCGGTGGATGCCGGGGAGACGTCCGTGGTTCGACATCTTTCTGATGTTTAATGATGATCTTGTGGTAGGTAAAAGATTTTAGCGTTGTAATGTTACGGCTCACTTGATGAATCGACTTATTTGCGGAAGTACTGAGTACTAAGAGGTGCGACGAGATATTCACACAGTACAAAGTACTAAAGATGCGATAATCCAATAAAAGTGTAAAAGTAGATAGATACTTAGAACAACGCTATTCGCTTGTCCTCCTAAACTAAGTGTGCGGTCGGGTATATATAGCCGACCGGCTGCTAAACGAAATATATGACAGGACATAAGAATTAAAGGCGGGGAGTCCATTTGACCCTAAAAACCATAGCTACCTCGCTTGCGGCTTCAACCACAAAGCAGCATAGTTGCCTGACAAATCCAACTAGAGATGCGGCTAGAACTTTATAGAAATCCAACTCCAAATATAGCTGCCTAACTAGCGTGTGGATGATCAGTCCGTGTCACGGTTAGTCCTCGGTTTTAGGCATTAGAGAGGAATAGGACTAGCTTACCTGACTCCGTGAGACGCATGCAGTCAGGCAGCTACATTTGGAGTTGGACTTTCTATTTATTTTTTATGCATCTCTAGTGTTATTTTGGAACTTCCCCACTTTGTGGTTGTGCCCCTAAGCAAGGAGTTATGGATTTCGGGGTTAGAGCAATTCCCTTCTACTTTTGTATCTCATCTTGTCATGTATTCCGTTAAGGGTCCGTCGGCTATAAATACCCGACCTCCCACTTAGCTTAGTAGGACAAGCAAATAGCATTGTTCTAAGTAACTATCTACTTTACACTCATATCGAATAATCGCACCTTTTAGTACTTTGTACTTAGTGATTATCTCGTCGCACCTTCTAGTATTCGGTACTAACGCAAATAACTCAATTCACCGAGTGAACCGTAACATTACAACACTACACTTTCACATCCTACCATCAGCACCTTCACTATCATAAGCAATGGATCAAGGACGCATTGACCCACCCCACCATGGAGGCCTCATCATGAAGGCGAAGGTCAGCTGGAGGAAGACCAGGAGATGGTCGCCATCGTGCACCCACAACCACAAGCTTGGGTGTTCCCACCCAAACCAGAAATCGAGGATGCCCCCAGCAGCCTCACTTCAGATGCAGAAGAGGATGACGGCGGGGATGGAATCATCCGCTCCGGTGCGGCCGCCTCCCCAGCATTGGCAAGCCCACCATCAAGGGCCCCATCCGCCTCTGCAAGACCCTGATCCACAAATCGGATCTCAAGACTATCATCGACTCGATCAGCAGGAATTGCAGCAACTCAGGCGCGAGACATCGCTGCCAGAATTGTATCAGATAGGCTCACAGCAGAAGCGAATCTCTGTAACAAGATACCAGCACAAATGCAACCCGCAATCATGCAAGCAATCATCAATCACCACAAATACACAGCCGCCGAAGTCGCAGTGGAACTTCACCAATTTCGCCAAGAACAAAAAGCAATGACAGACAACCTGTTGCGGAAAATCACACCGAATTACCAAGAAGACACACGGATACACCTAGGGGACATCGGCAAACTGGAACAAACAATAAAGGACCTGAGACGAGAAATCGGAAGGGAACAAATCAAGAGGAAGGCAAACATCAATGACCTGGCCGTCAGCTTGGAAAATGCCATCAAGCGCGTCAACGAGTTGGAAGCCCGCTCCCAACACCAGTCAGTCCAATCATAGGTTGACCAAGTCCTTGAACCTATCGACTCAAGGAGGAAGGGCAAGGAGGTCCCACCACGACCGCGTCTCGATTTCATGAATCCTGACCCAAATCGGTCAACCCTCCCAGTCTTTCCAGCACCAACTCTATGGGCACGCTCGGAAGCTTCGCCTCCACCACCGATACACCAACTACTTCCCCAGCAACAAGCCTTTGAGGTCGCAGACATCCCGCGAAGGGCAGAGGCACGAAGGCACGAATTCAAGCTTGACCCTTCTCCAAAATTTTCTGGAAAGAAAACGGAGTTGAAAAACTTCGTGTTTGCCATGAACAACTACTTCTAGGCGAAACAAATCCGAGATGATGAGGACCGCATCACCCTCATGATATCTCAATTCAAAGGGGATATGCTGACATAGTGGAGACGAAAAGATGGCAAAATCAACACCTGGGACCAGGCCATTGATACGCTCCGCCAAACCTATAGTGACCACCAGGCCCAGCAATGAGCCATTAGTGAGCTCCAAGCCCTCAAACAAACTGCAAACATCTCGGCTCTCTTCATCAAGGTTGAAGAACTCAACCTCGAAGCCAAGATCGTAGCCGAAAATCTGCGCATGATGTTGATGCCAAACTTCCGTATCCACCTCCAACACGCGCTCACCGCACAAGTGCTCCACAACCCCACCTATCAAGAGTGGAAGAACTTGTGCATCCTACTCAGCACACAACAGGAGGCAGTTTGCCCGGGCACACGCAACCAGAGAAACAACAACAATAGACCTAGTGGACGCTCCGATCGACTACAAGGCAACAGCAACAACAGCAGGGAGAAACGCCAACAATCTGGCGATACCATCCCCAAAGAAATTATGGCCAACCGTTGACGAGACAGCAAGTGCCTCAAGTGTGGTTTGTCCACACACCAGGTCCGCGACTGCACCAGCTGTTATAAACTTCAATCATGGGAAAGGGCCACTTCCCAAACTACCACACCAACCCGCACAGTCAAGATGACCAAAGCACCCCCCAAGTGCAAACGAGATGACGAAGGACCACATACCGTCGCCACTCCCACATGCAAAAGGAGGTCCCCTGAGACCAAGACAGTGCGAATTACTGAGCTGGATTCAGATTATGAAGAGGAGGAAGCCGTCAGCATCGACCAGTCGGGAAACAAATAGGGGTCCCACAACAGACCGTCGGAAGAACCCCTCGACATACTCCCCTGCTGACGGTCATGGTTGTGATGAAAGGAGGATTTCGGGCAGAAGCGGTCATTGACCCAGGAGCGACTGCCCTGGTAATAGGATGGAAATTGGGAAAGGATTTGGGTTTGTTGCGGAGGAAACGGCCGGTGCATATCTTGCAGGCCGATGGTAATAATTTAAGTAGAGGATCTCAAGTTATCAATTCTTCTTTTAGGTTTTTGGGGCAGGACCCCGTTTCAGTGTTGCTAGTACCTGCCTCAACACTGTCACCCTCACCTCAATCAACAGAGTGGTCGATAGATGCTGAAGTGATGGATATTGGGCAAAGGGATTTAATTTTGGGAGTTTCTTGGTTGGTGGAACATGGGTTTTCAGTTGATACCATAGGTAGGCAACTTGTTAGGAAGGACGGATTCGTGGTAAGTTGTCGTCAGAGGAATATTCCTGAGATAACGGTAATGGAAGGAGATTTGGAAGAAGGGGATACTGTGTTACTGGTTGACGCAGCATCCTATTACGCTGATTACGCTCGGGTGTTCTCATCCGAGCAGGCTAATAGACTACCCCCACACCGAAAATGGGACCACAAGATCCCTCTCAAAGACCCCCAAACCAAGGTCCCGAACGGCCCAATATATAAGACCTCCTGGGAAGAAGATGAAGCCCTTAGGGCATACCTAGCGGAACACACACCATCAGGGAAGGTTCGGAAATCATGATCCGCAGCAGGAGCTCCCATTCTTTTTGTGCGGAAAAAGGATGTATCACTCCGCCTCTGCGTCAATTATCGGGGATTGAATAAAATCACCACCCCTAACTGATACCCCTTACCTCTCATGAACGAATCAGAGAGAAGACTCAAGGCTCAAAATGGTTCACCAAGCTCGACCTCAAAAACGGCAACTACCTCATTCGGATCAAGAAAGGTGACGAGTGGAAGACCACCTTCAAGACAAAATACTGTCTTGACGAATACACAGTAATGCCTTTCGGACTCATCAACGCACCTTGATTATTCCAAGAAATGATGGACGAAGTCCTTTAAGGTATCCAGAAAGAAGTCCACCACTTGGACGATATTCTCATACACACCTCCGGAACCAAAGAAAAACGCCAAAACGCCCTTGAACCTGTTTTAGAAAGACTCCTGGATCACGACCTTGCTGTTACCCTCAGCAAGTCGGAATTCCATGTCAAGGAAACAGTCTTTCTTGGCTATGTTATCAATGGATCGCAAGTAAAGATGGACGGAGCAAAAGTCAAGACCATCGAGGAATAGGCAGTCCCACAGAAAAAGAAGGATGTTCAAGCCTTCCTTGGCTTTGCTAATTACTACCCCCGCTTCATCAGAAACTACAGCCAACAAACCAAGCCCCTCACCGAATTGACCAAAGACGTACCATGGTCATGGGGAGCTCGACAACCAGAAGCCTTTGATGAACTCAAAGCTGAACTCCAGAAAGCAGCAATACTGGCACAATGGGACCGAAGCCTACCCACCCTCTTGGAAACTAATATATCAAACTAAGCGGTGGCTGGCGTTCTATCCCAATTGCACCCAGCAAAATCAGACAACCTAAAAGAACAACCTGAATGGAGACTGGTAGACTGTTATGCTACAACACTCAAGGAAAGCAAACGCAACTAGCCAATTCACGACTAGGAACTTTGGGGAATTGCTAGCTCAATTTTTCATTGGCGATCCTGGTTGGCTGGACTCCCGCAGCCCTTTGTGGTACACACCGATTACCAAGGTCTCCAGTACTTCTAGACGAAGCAAAGATTGAATAGTCGACAAGCATCATGGGCGGAGAAGCTCAGCAAGTTCGACTTTACAGTTCACTACAAACCTGGAAAGGAGATGGCATAGCCAGCCACACTGTCCCGCCATTCTGAAAAAGAGAAAGCTGGAGCTGACGCCCAACTCTTCAAGGACAGACAATGAGTTTTAGTCATCGACAAAAACCCTCAACCAGCAAGACCAAAGACTCACATCGCTGGCTGGGAAAGGAATCAAGAAGGACTACTTGTCGTGCCACTGGAACACCGAACCACCATTCTCCGACACTGCCATGACTCGCAAGTGGCTGGTCACCGAGGACAATACCGAACTCAGGAAATTGTCTCCATGGACTTTGTTTGGAATGGATGGATGGAGGATGTGGCCAAGTACGTCACCGGATGTTCTCGTTGCCAGAAGGCCAAAGCCGATAGGCACTCAAAGAAAACCAAGTTGGTCCCAATGCCAACTGGAGAAAAACAGTGGGAGGAGATAGCGATGGACTTCATTGGAGAGTTGCCAGAAAGCGACGGCTATAATGCGATCCTGGGCATCACTGACCGATTCACAAAGCCGCAGCATTATATACCTGCTAAGACGACCTGGACTAGCGAGGACGTGGCAAATGCCTACCTCTGCGCCATCTGGAAACTCCACGGACTTCCAAAGCACATCACCTCCGACAGAAGGCCACAGTTTGCCTCGGCTTTCTCCAAAGCACTTAATGATAAACTTGGTATCGGACTACGACTTTCCACAGCACACCACCCCCAAACCGACGGCCTCAGTGAGAGAGCTATTTAAACTCTCAAGCAGTACCTTCGAATCTTCTGCCACGACCGACAAGACAGATGGGCGAGATGGCTTCCCCTTGCGGAGTTTGCACACAACTCAACATCAACTACGCACGGATACACCCCCTTCAGGAGTCTCTATGGCTTCGACCCTCGCACCATCCACATCTCAGAAGATCCGTCGGCAAGTCCTACTGCCGAAGAATTGTTGGATAGAATGACCGCTGTCCATAACGACATCCACAATATACTCAAGCACATCAACAACAAACAAAGTGGACTGAGTTTGAACAAGGCAAGATCATACAATCCTGGGGATAAGGTTCTGGTGGACCGCCAAAACTTGACCATCAAATCACGGAATAACCGAACACTCACTTCAAAATATATCGGCCCATTCACAGTCAAGCGGAAGGTTGGTTCACACGCCTACGAGTTGGAAACTCCCAATAGAATTTGCCTACACAAAGTCATTCACACCTCTCTCCTCAAGCCGTTTTGGGTCAGACCCTGAGACGATATGGAAATTGATGAGGAAGATCAGGATGAATTTTCTTTGTTGTGGAGAAAATTATCAACTGCTGCCGAGTGCGAGGACAAGTCCAATACCGTGTCAGATGGCAAGGTTTTGAGGAAGAAGCAGACACATGGGAGCTGATTGAGCACCTCTTGGACCCTGATGTCATGCCATTGGTTATCTCGTTTCATCAAGAGTTTCCCAGGAAACCGATGCACAGTTAGTGAAAAATAGGTTGTGAACCGCTAGGTTCTTTTCGCTCGCAATACTGTTCATTAAAGCAGTGAGTATTTTAGTTATAGTTATTGTTTACGTTCTATACCTTTCCACGCCCTATAGCGATCCCCTATTTTTATCTTGAACGGAGGGACAATTCAATGGTTTTTGGGAAGTCTCCAGTAGTGGTTTTAATGGTGAACAACAAATATAGGACGTGGCATTATTCTGGCAAAGTGGACGCAATGGCGTGGAATGGTTGAAGGGCTTTAAACGTAGCTTTTACATTCCCAGTATCTCCTTTCATGGACGATTAATTAACTGAGCGATCTAGGGAGATCTCGGTTTTTTTTTGTCGGAAGTGTTACTTTGGGGACCAAAGTCCTCAAAGGGGGGGGTAATGTCATAGAGTCAGGTAAGCTAGTCCTATTCCGCTCTGATGCATAAGACCAGGGACTAACCATGACACGGACTGATCACCCTTGCCCATGCAGTCAGGCAGCTATATTTGGAGTTGGACTTTCTATTTATTTCTTCACGCATCTCTAGTGTTATTTTTGGAACTACCCCGCTTTGTGGGTGTGCCCCTAAGCGAGGAGTTATGGATTTCGGGGTCAGAGCGATTCCCCTCTAATTTGTTCCTCATCTTGTCATGTATTCCGTTAGGGGTCCGTCTGCTATAAATACCCGACCTCCCACTTAGTTTAGTAGGACAAGCAAATAGCATTGTTCTAAGTAACTATCTACTTTACACTCATATTGGATTATCGCATGTTTGAGTACTTTGTACTTCGTGATTATCTCGTCGCACCTCCAAGTATTCGGTACTAACACGAATAAGTCAATTCACCGAGTGAACTGTAACAAATAAAGTACAAAACCATCTTGCCATTTTCTGGGATTTTTTGTGAGAGGATGCCAGAGACCATATAGTTGGAGGCATTGGTTTCCAGGGATGTTTCAAGGTTGGGGTCAAAGTGTCGGAGAACAGGTGCAGTGGTAAAACCCTTCTTCAGTTTCGAGAATACCAGGTCATAGTCTGAAGACCACGCAAAGGGAGTGTCCTTTTGCAGTAGTCGGAAGAATGGTTGACAGGTGCGGGAGTATCCTTCTATGAAGCGTTGGTAAAAGTTAGCAAAACTCAGGAAACATTGTATATACTTTACGGATTTTGGTGTTTCCCATTTGATAACTGGCTTGACTTTTGCTCGGTCCATTTCAATGCTTTTGGAGGATATAACAAATCCAAAAAATATTGTCTTGGTCACGGTAAATTCGGATTTTTCTGGTTTTACAAAGAGTCCTGCTTTGGAGAGTTTGGCGAGGACTTTGCGAACTTGTTCTTGGTGTTCCTTGTGGTTCTTGAAGTATGTGTGGATGTCGTCAAGGTAGACGACACAGAAAACGTGAGGAATTCTCGGAGAGTGTCATTGACGAAGCGTTGGCAGGTTGCTGGGGCATTGGTAAACCTAAAGGGCATGACCATAAATTTAAAGAGGCCATATTGGGTTAGAAAGGCCATTTTCCATTCGTTGCCTTCTTTGAACTTGATGAGGTTGAAGGCTGCTCAAAGATCTACCCTGGTGAAGTACTTGGATCCTCAGATTTGCTTTAGGGTTTCCTCATTTCTGGGAAGGGGGTATCTGTCCTTATATGTGATGTCGTTCGGTGCTCTGTAGTCGATACATAGGCGTAGGGAACCATCCTCTTCTTTCACAAACAAGATGGGCAAGTCACTGGAGGAGGAGCTTGGTCGAATGAATGCTTTGGCGAGATTTTCATCAAGCCATTTACGGACTTCCTTGAGTTTACCATCGGACATGAAGTACATGCGTCCGAGGGGGGGATTGGCACCGGGAAGAAGTGGTATTTCGTGATCCACATAGCGGTGTGGAGGTAGGACCGAGGCTTCCTTTTTGGAGAACAACGGAAGGAAGTTGTGGTATTCAGTGGGGACTAGCTTTTCAGCTGGTTTGGTGTTGGCTCCTTTGTCAGGGAGTGAGGCAAGGACACAGATCATAGAGCCGGGTTGCTTGGTAGCAATTATCATCGCGGAACGGGAGATCAAAGCAATCTTATGGTTTGTTGGTGATGGTGGATTGCTAGTGATGGTGGTTTGTCGAAGTGGAAGGCAGTGGGCTTGACAGTACCCAGGGGCGAAGGTCAAGGTGTTTTTTTCCCAATCAATGATTGGGTTATGGCATCGGAGCCATGTTTTTCCATGGATGAGGTTCCATCCAGCCAGTTTTGTCACTTGGAAGGTCAATACTTCTTCGTGCTGGTCGACGGTGAGTTTCAAGGTACAAGAGTGGGTTATTTGTCCTGCAATTGAGCGCCTTCCGTCAACAACAATGAGGTCCTCTGGTTTAGGTTTCAAATGAAGGTTCAGGTTCAATGGCAAGGGAAAGTGAAGCTTGATAAACTGGGAGGTAGCTCCACAGGCGATCATGCAGGTTCCAGACAAAGAGTTATTGATTGAAGCATTGAGAGTCATGGGTAACTCAGAACCGCGATCACCAGAAAGAGAAACCGATGATATACGCAAAGCACAAGACAATCAATACCCTTGCAACCTACTCTTACGAGCAGATCGCGACTCAACAGGAATAACAAAGGCTGAACCAGGCAAAACAACAGATGGTAACATGGAGAAAGAATTCACGGAAAACATGGGAGAACAAGAAGCGCACGAAGGCGAAAGACAAACCCAGAAGGTTCATAAGAGACGACACCAGGTGGTATCCTGGCACTCCTTGAAAGGTCTTTAATCTTCAAAGAGGAGGTTAGTTTTTTGCCTGAGCAGTAGTCCCGGAAGTGGTGTAGAGAACCACTGTTGCTGGTGCTGCTGGAGCAGCGGTTTCGAGGGTGCTGTTGACCTTCTGGCTCTTATTGGGGCAGGCACTGGCGAAGTGTCCCCTTGCGCCGCAATAGAGGCAGAGGCCGTTTGAACGGCGGTAGTCTTTGTCGGCCTAGGGAAGGGGTCCGAGCCTTTTCTTGACCTCAATGGCAGAGAGGTCCATGGGGCACGCGTATAAACCTGTAGCTGTGGAGGAGCTGGCAGGCGCACTAGCGCGGGGAGCAGAGGTGTTGTGGGAGGGCGTGTGTTGTTCATTTTGTATACACCTGATGTTGTTGTCGAGCTGTATGCAAATTTGTTCAACAGCGGGCACGGTGTCAGGGACATTGAGTTGATAAGACAGCGCCGTATCAGTCTCCTTGTTGAGACCAGAGCAGAATCTGGCAATTTGCTCTTTTTGGTTCATTGAGAGCTTTGTGGAGATAGTGAAAAACTCCGCAGCGTAGGTCGAGCAGTCTCTCTTGCCTTGACAAAGTTTGTCAAGCTTTTCTCTGGCGGTAGCTTTGGCATCTGACTCCCCGCAGGCTGCCTGAAGGGCATTTATGAATGCCTCATAAGATTGGAATTGGACAGGTCCAGTGACGGGGTTCATGTGGGGGTTGAACCAAGACTGTGCGCTCCCTGAGAGGTGGTGGGGGGCAGCATAGGCAATCTTGGCAGCGTCTTGCTGATATCGGGTTGGGTCAGAAGAGAAGACCAGCTGGAGTTACGTGAGAATTTGCTGATATTCATCTCGTGAGGCGTCGAAGGCTGTGAGGTCCGCAATTTTGGGTGGGAGGTTCCAGAGGTTAGGTACAGGTTAAAGGGCTTGCATTCTGGAGACAATTTCCTGAGTTCAGTGTCTTCCCCAGTGACCTGCTACTTGCGAGGTATGGCAGTGTCGGAGAATGGTGGTTCGATGTTCCAGTGGTACGACGAGTAGTCCTTCTTGGTTCCTCTCCCAGCCAGCAACGTCAGTCTCTGGCCCAGCTAGTTAAGGGTTTTCGTCGATGACCAAGACTAGCTGTCCGTCTTTGAAGAGTTGGGCGTTAGCTCCAGCCTTTTCTTCTCCAGATCGGCGGGACAGTGCGTCTGGTTTTCCCATTTCCTTTCCAGGTTTGTAGTGAACTATAAAATTGAATTTGCTGAGCTTCTCAGCCCATGATGCTTGTCGACTATTCAGCCTCTGCTTCGTCTGGAAGTACTAAAGACTTTGGTGATCAATGTATACTACAAAGGGCTGCGGAAGTCCAGCCAACCAGGATCGCCAAATGAGGATTGAGCTAACAATTCCCCAAAGTTCCTTGTCGTGAATTGGCCAGTTGCGTTCGCTTTCCTTGAGTGTTGTGGCATAACAGTCAACCAGTTTCCATTCGGGTTTTGCGTTCGGGTCGTCAGGATCGGCGGGGTGCAACTGGAATAGAACGCCGGCTACCGCTTGGTTTGATGCATCGGTTTCCAAAAGGATGGGTAGGCTTTGGTCCTATTGTGCCAGTATTGGTGCTTTCTGGAATTTGGCTTTGAGTTCGTCAAAGGCTTCTCGTTGTCGAGCTCCCCATGACCATGGTACGTCTTTGGTCAATTCGGTGAGGGGCTTGGTTCGTTCAGTGTAGTTTCGGATGAAACGGCGGTAGTAGTTGGCGAAGCCAAGGAAGGCTTGGACATCCTTCTTTTTCTGTGGGACTGCCCATTCTTCAATGGTTTTGACTTTTGCTCCATCCATCTTTACTTCCAATCCATTGATGACATAGCCGAGAAAGACTATTTCCTTGACGTGGAACTCCGACTTGCTTAGGTTGACAGCAAGGTCGTGATCTAAGAGTCTTTCCAAAACTCGTTCGACAGCGTTTTGATGTTCTTCGTCAGATCCGGAGATGTGTGCAAGAATATCGTCCAGGTAGTGGACTTCTTCTTTAATGCCTTGGAGGACTTCGTCCATCATTTCTTGGAATGATGAGGGTGCATTGATGAGTCCGAAGGGCATGACAGTGTACTCGTGGAGACCATATTTTGTCTTGAAGGCGGTCTTCCACTCGTCACCTTCCTTGATCCGAATGATGTAGTTGCCGTTTTTGAGGTCGAGCTTGGTGAACCATTTTGAGCCTTGAGTCTTCTCTCTGATTTGTACATCAGAGGTAAGGGGTATCAGTTAGGGGTGGTGATTTTATTCAATCCCCAATAATTGACGCAGAGGCGGAGTGATACATCCTTTTTCCGCACAAAAAGAATGGGAGCACCTGCTGCGGATCATGATTTCCAAACCTTTCCTCATGGTGTGTGTTCCGCTAGGTATGCCCTGAGGGCTTCATCTTCTTCCCAGGTGGTCTTATATATTGGGCTGTTCGGGACCTTGGTTTGGGGGTCTTTAAGGGGGATCTCGTGGTCCCATTTTTGGTGTGGGGTTAGTCTATTAGCCTGCTCGGATGAGAACACCCGAGCGTAATCAGCGTAATCGGATGCTGTGTCAACCAGTAACACAGTATCCCCTTCTCCCAAATCTCCTTCCATTACCATTATCTCAGGAATATCCCTCTGACGACAACTTACTATAAATCCATCCTTCCTAGCAAGCTGCCTACCAACGGTATCAACTAAAAAACCATGTTCCACCAACCAAGAAAGTCCCAAAATTGAATCTCTTCGCCCAATATCCAACACTTCAGCATCTATCGACCACACTGTTGATTGAGTTGAGGGTGATAGTGTTGAGGTGGGTACTAGCAACGCTGAAACAGGGTCCTACCCTCAAAACCTAAAAGAAGAATTGATAACGTGGGATCCTCCACTTAAATTATTACCATCGGCCTGCGAAATATGCACAGGCCGTTTCCTCCGAGCCAAACTCAAATCCTTTCCCAATTTCCATCCTAATACTGGGGCAGTCGCTTCTGGGTCAATGACTGCTTCCGCCCCAAATCCTCCTTTCATCACAACCATGACCGTCAGCAGGGGGGTATGTCGAGGGGTCCTTCCGACGGTCTGTTGTGGGACCCCTATTTGTTTCCCGAATGGTCGGTGCTGACGGCTTTCTCCTCTTCATAATCTGAGTTCAGCTCAGTAATCTGCACAGTCTTGGGCTTAGGAGACCTCCTTTTGCGTGTGGGAGTGGCGACGGTATGTGGTCCTTCGTCATCTCGTTTGCGCTTGGGGGGTGCCGTAATCATCTTGACTGTGCGGGTTGGTGTAGTGGTTTGGGAAGTGGCCCTTTCCCATGATTGAACTTTATAACTACCACTAGGGCAGTTGCGGACCTGGTTTGTGGACAGTCCACACTTAATACATTTTCCGTCTCGCCGACGGGTCTCTTTAAGCTCTGTCAAATCAAAGTTGTCCGAGCGTGGGCGAGACTCCCAATTGTTATTGTTGTTGCTGTTGCTGCCTTGTGGGGGATCGGTGCGTCCACTAGGTCTGTTGTTGTTGTTTCCCTGGTTGCGTTTGCCCTAGGAAACTGCCTCCTGTTGTGTGCCGAGTAAGATGCACAAGTTCTTCCACTGTTGGTAGGTGGGATTGTTGAGAACTTGTGTAGCAAGGGCATATTGGAGGTGGATGCGGAGGTTAGGCATCAACATCATGCGCAGGTTTTCGGCTGGGATCTTGGCTTCGAGGTTGAGTTCTTCAACCTTGATGAAGAAAGGAGAGATGGTTCCAGTCTGTTTGAGAGCTTGGAGCTCACTGATGGCTCGTTGCTGGGCCTGGTGGTCACCGTAGGTTTGGCGCAGCCCATCGATGGCCTGGTGCCAGGTATTGATTTTGCCATCGTTTCCTTTCCACCATGTTAGTGCATCCCCGTCAAATCGGGAGATCATGAGGGTGATGCGGTCCTCATTGTCTCTGATTTGTCTGGCCCTGATGTAGTTGTTCATGGCGAACACAAAGTTCTCTAACTCCGTTTTCTTTCCAGAAAATTTTGGAGGAGGATCAAGTTTGGATTCGTGCCTTCGTGCCTCTGTCCTTTGAGGGACTTCTGCAAACTCAAAGGGTTGCCGCTGAGGGAGTCGTTGGTGGGTTGGTGGTGGGGGTGGTGCTCCCTAGCGTGCCCATGCAGGTGGTGCTGGGAACAGTGGAGGTGGTGCTGGAAACAACGGAGGTGGTGCTGTCTGGTTGAGCCCTGGGTTCATCAAGTCGACGCGAGGTTGTCGAGGTAGTTCCTTGCTTTTGTTCCTTGGGCCTGATGGTTCTGGGACCTGGTCAACCCATGATTGGACCGACCTATGTTGGGAGCGGGGTTCTAACTCGTCGATCTGTTTGATGGCGTTTTCCACACTGACAGCTAGGTTATTGATGTTTGCCTTCCTCTTGGTTCGTTCCCTCTCGACCTCTCGCTTCAGGTCCTTTATTGTCCGTTCCAGCTTGCCAATGTCTTCTAGGTGTATCCGTGTGTCCTCTTGGTGGTTTGCGGTGATTTTTCGCAACAGGTCATCTGTGATTGCCTGTTGTTCTTGGGAAAGTTTGTGGAGTTCCACCGCGACTTCGGCAACAGTGTGTTTGTAGTGGTTGACAATTGCTTGCATGATTGCGGGTTGCATTTAGGCTGGTATCTCGTTGCGGAGATTTGCTTCTGCTGTGAGTCTGACTGAATCAATCCTGGCAGTGATGTCTGGCGCCTGGGTTGCTGTAATTCCTGCTGATCGCGTTGATGATGGTCTTGAGATCCGATTTGTGGTTCGGAGTCTCGCAAGGGCGGATGGAGCCCTTGATGGTGGTCTTGCCAATGCTGGGGAGGCGGCAGCGCCGGAGCAGATGATTACGTCGCCGTCGTCGTTCTGTTCTTCGTCTGACCTGAGGCTGCTGGGTGTGTCCTCGATTTCTGGTCTGGGTTGGAACACCCGAGGTGGTGGTTGTGGGTGCAAGATGGCGACCATGTTCTGGTCTTCCTCCATCTGACCTTTGCCTTCAGTGATAAGGCCTCCGCGACGGGGTGGGTCAATGCGTCCTTGATCCATTGCTGCTGATGGTGAAGGTGCTGATGGTGGGGTGTGAAAGTGTAGCGTTTTAATGTTACAGTTCACTTGGTGAATCAACTTATTCGCGTTAGTACCGAGTACTAGAAGGTGCGACGAGATAATCACTAAGTACAAAGTACTAAAAGGTGCGATAATCCGATATGAGTGTAAAGTAGATAGTTACTGAGAACGACGCTATTTGCTTGTCCTACTAAAATAAGTGGGCGGTCGGGTATTTATAGCCGACCGACCACTAATGAAATACAAGACGAGATGAGATACAAAAGTAGAGGGAAATCACTCTGACCCCAAAATCCATAACTCCTCGCTTAGGGGCGCAGCCTCAAAGCGGGGCAGGTCCAAAAATAACACTAGAGATGCGTGAAGAAATAAACAGAAAGTTCAACTCCAAATATAGCTCCCTGAATGCATGCGCAAGGGTGATCAGTCCGTGTCATGGTTAGTCCCCAGTCTTATGCATTAGAGCGGAATAGAACTAGCTTACCTGACTCCATGACAGAGTGTTGCTCCGAGAGATGCCAGACATACCGGGCTATGGTGTGGCGGAGACAGTTATGTCGACGCAACAAAGTGTGATGACCAGGTCCCAGTGGACAGGAACCAGGAGTGGGTGTTATACCCTTTGTAGTGGTGGGTGCAGTTGCGGGGCTGGATGAAGGCGGGGTATGGGAGATCAAGGGCGTGGCAGGTGTAGTCATTGGTTTGGTCGAGGAGGTGGCGGATGTTGGCGAGTGGTTTAGAGTTCGGGTGTGATGACCAGGTCCCAGTGGACAGGAACCAGGAGCGGGTATTCTAGTCGTGGAGGTGGTGGGTACGGTTGGTAGGCTGAATGGAGGCGGGGTATGAGGAGTTGAGGGCGCGGACCACGTACTCGTTGGTTTGGTCTAATAGGTGGCGGGTGTTGGTGGTGGGTTCTGAGCCTGGGAGGATGAAGGTACGGTGGGTCGGGAGAGTGAATCCTGGGGCGAGGCGAGGGGTCGAGGCACGGGGCATGGGACGTGGTCAAGGCGGAGTCAAGAGGGGCTGTCTAGGCCATGGAGAAGGAGAGTATAAAATATATTCGAATAACAACTTGTTTAAGGTACAGCTGAGGGAAGGAGACAAGTTGTTGCGTGAAGAGGAAAGGAAAAGAAGACAAGACAAGAGGGAGAAAGGACTCCTTATATAGAGATCCTTCTCGGACTATGGAACTAGAAAGACATGAATAGAATTGCAGCGCCGCGGCTGCGCAGAGGCTGCGCGGCGGCTTCGCAAGGTACATGAGTCAAAGGGAATTAGAAATCATCTGCGCAATAGAAATGACTAGAACTGAATAGAAACTGGCGGAAACATATGGAAAGCTATTGCGCAGTGAAGGTTCGTGATACCAGAACCTTCTGGTGGTTTCTCTGAGATTCCGAACTAGGAAGTTGAGCGGTGACAGGGATGCAGGCTGTCATGTTGCAACGGTTACCAGGAACGGGCTAGGGCATACGCGAGGTGCATTGCGATATAGAGTAGCGCCAGTAATAAGCGGAACTCATTGGGAGTCAGGATCAGGTGAACATGGATCCACTGTGGCTGGTAGCGAGGCTGCGGCCGTTGGTGGCTGGGTGCAGGATGGTCTTGGGTGAGGCTAGAAACTCGATTCATGACAGTAGCCCCCCTTCTAGAGGAGAGCTCCAGCGATCTTTCTTGGATAGGCTCCAGGTCGTCGTCGATGATGATCGGGTCGTACCAGGAACCACTTATGGTGCGGGAAGGTTTTCGGGTCTTGGTTTAGTTGGGTAAGCAGTGTGGAAACGCCTAACAATTGCTGGGGCGTTCTCAAGGTCGCTTGCGGGTTGCCAGGTTGGGTGATCGTAACCGATCCAACAGACAAGATACTTGAGTTGTCTTCGGACTAACTTAGAGTCAAGGATGTCTTCAACTTCCCACTCAAGGTCTTCGTTAACGATAATTGGAGGGGGAGGAGGTTGAACTTGGCCTGCGAGACGGTCTTGGGCGACTGGTTCGAGGAGGGAGACATGAAAGACTGGGTGAACCTTCATGGTGGCGGGGAGTTCAAGCTTATATGCATGGCTGGAAATTTTCTGGATGATTCAAAATTTCCCAAGGCGTTTGAAATCCAGCTTGGTCGAGGGGCGGGTGGTGTGGATGTGTCGCCTCAAGAGCCAAACTTCATCGCCGATCTTGTATGCAGGTGGTGGGATTCGGTGACGATCGGCTTGTTCTGCATGAATAGCTTGGGACCAGGATATCTCAGCCTGCAGGTGTTTATCCAGAAGCGACAGGCGTTCGGCATAATCCTTGAGTGCTTCTGGGGTGGGCTGAGGGACTGCGGGGTTGGCAAGGATTTCATAGCGGGGTTGTTGTCCATAGACGGCAAAGAAGAGAGTAATTCCAGTGGTAGCTGACAAGGTATTGTTATATGCAAATTCGGCCATGGTCAATAGCTCAGACCAGTTGTCCTGTTGGTAGTTACAGTAGGCGCGGAGGTATTGTTCCAGGATTGCATTGACTCTTTCGGTCTGGCCATCGGTCTGCGGGTGAAAGCTAGTTGAGAGCTTCTGTTGAATTCCTAGCAGCTTGCATAGGAATCGGGAGAACTCGGAAGTAAACTGGGTTCCTCTGTCAGTGACAATAGAGTCTGGGAGGCCGTGAAGCCGGAAGATGTTGTCCATGAAAAGGCGTGCCAGGGTCTCTGAATTGCAGTCGGTTGTTGTAGGAATATAGTGTGCCATTTTGGACAGACAATAAATAACAACCAGGACTGCATCGAAGCCTCCTGACATGGGAAGTCCTGTGATAAAGTCCATGGAAACGGAACTCCATCGTCTGACTGGGATTTCAAGGGGGTTTTAGAAGACCGTATGGTGCATGGCGAGCTGGTTTAATTCTCATGCAGGTATCGCAATTCTGAATGTACCGTGCAATGGTTTTACGTATCTTCGGCCACCAGTAATTGCGAGATACCAGCTCGTAAGTGGCGGCTCTTCCGGGGTGTCCTGCGGCAGGATGTTCAAGACAAGAGTTGAGGATTTTTGACTGGAGCAGTTCGTTATCTGGGATGTATAGGAGTTTATTGACCTAAAGGAGTCCGTCATCATAGGTACATTCTCCAAGGGGAACTGTTGGGTGTTTGTTGTCAAAGTTTTCGAGTGCGAGGAGGATTGATTTTCCTAGGGTATCTGAAGGCAGAAGGTTCCGGATTTCGTCATTGAAGCCAATTGATGCTGCGGAGAGAGAGTATTCGGAAAATTTAGAGGCTGGAATAAGGGCACGCACAGGTCGTGCACGTTCATCCCCCTCTTCATAGAGCTCTCCAGACCTACGTGTCAAGGCGTCGGCTTTTCCATTCTTTTCGCCAGGTCGGAATACAAGAGTAAAGTCATATTGTGCAAGTTCCCCGGCCCAGCGTGCCTGCCGGCGGTTCAGAAGAGTCTTGGTCTTAAAGGATTCGAGGTTGTGGTGGTCGGTTAAGATTGTGAATGGCTTGGGAAGGGCGTGAAGGTACATATGCCACTTATCCAAGCAGACCACAATTGCAAGAAGTTCTTATCACCTATGCCATAATTGCATTCGGCTGATGACATTTTCTCAGAGAGGAAAGCAATGGGGTGTAAAACCGTCTTGCCGTTTTCTGGGATTTTCTATGAGAGGATGCCGGAGACCACATAGTCAGAGGCATCGGTTTCCAGGATGGTTTCGAGGTTGGGGTCGAAGTGGCGAAGAACTGGGGCTGTGGTGAAGGCTCTCTTTAGTTTCGATAATACCAGGTCGTAGTCTGAAGACCACGCAAAGGGAGTATCCTTTTGCAATAGTCGGAAGAATAGTTGGCAAATGCGGGAGTATCCTTCTATGAAAAGTCGGTAGAAGTTAGCAAAATCTAAGAAACATTGTATATCCTTTACGGATTTTGCTGTTTCCCATTCGATAACAGCCTTGACTTTTTCTGGGTCCATTTCAATGCCTTCAGAGGATATAACGAATCCAAGAAAGGTAGTTTTGGTCACAGTAAATTCGCATTTTTCTGGTTTGACAAAGAGTCCTGCTTCGGAGAGTTTGGCCAGGACTTTCCGGACTTGTTCTTGGTGTTCTTTGCGGTTCTTGGAGTAAATCAGAATATCGTCAAGATAGACGACACAGAAAACATCAAGGAATTCACGGAGGGTGTCGTTGACAAAGCGCTGGCAGGTTGCTGGGGCATTGATGAGGCCAAAAGGCATGACCATAAATTCGAAGAGGCCGTATCGGGTTCGAAAGGCCGTTTTCCATTCGTCACCTTCCTTAATCCTAATGAGGTTGAAGGCTGCTCGAAGATCCAATCTTGTGAAGTACTTTGATCCTCGGATCTGGTTTAAGGTTTCCTCGATTCTGGGAAGGGGGTATCTATCCTTGTGTGTGATGTCGTTTAGGGCTCTGTAGTCGACACAAAGGCGTAAGAAACCGTCCTTTTTCTTGACAAACAGGATAGGTGAGGCACTGGAAGAGGAGCTTGGTCGAATAAATGCTTTGGCGAGATTTTCGTCAAGCCATTCTCGCACTTCCTTGAGTTCTGCATCGGACATAGAGTACATGCGTCCGAGAGGGGGTTTTGTACTAGGGAGAAGCGGTATTTCGTGATCCACATAGCGTTGTGGAGGTAGGACCGAGGCTTCCTTCTTAGAGAACAAGGGGAGGAAATCATGGTATTCGGTGGGGACCAACTTTTCGGCTGGTTCAAAACTTGGGGTTTCCTCTGGAAGTGAGGCGAGAACACAGATCATGGAACCAGGTTGTTTGGTAGGAATTCTCATGGCGGCACGGGAGATCAAAGCAATCTTATGGTTTGTTGGTGATGGTGGATTGCTAGTGATGGTGGTTTGTCGAAGTGGGAGACAGTGGGCTTGACAATATCCTGAAGCGAAGGTCAAGGTGTTTTTTTCCCAATCGATTATTGGGTTATGGCGTCGAAGCCATGTTTTTCCAAGGTTGAGGTTCCATCCAGCCAGTTTTGTCACGTGGAAGGTTAATACTTCTTCGTGCTGGTCGACGGTGAGTTTCAAGGTACAAGAGTGGGTTATCTGTCCGGCAACTGAGCGCCTTCCGTCAACGACGACAAGGTCCTCTGGTTTCGGTTTCAGATCAAGGTTTAGGTTCAAGGACAAGGCAAAGTCAAGGTCAATAAACTGGGAGGTAGCTCCACAGTCGATCATGCAGGTTCCAGACAAAGAGTTATTGATTAAAGCATTGAGAGTCATGGGTGACTCGGAGCCGAGATCACCCGAAAGTGAAACAGAAGATAGACGCAAAGCAGCAGAAACTCAATACCTTCGCAACCTACTCTTGCGAGCAGATCGCGACTTAACAGGAATAACAAAGCGTGAACCACGCAAATCAACAGATGGTAAAACAGAAAAAGAATTGACAGAAAACATAGGGGAACAAGAGGCACACAAAGGCAAAAAACAAACACAAGAGGGTTCAAGAGAGAAGACACCAGGTTGCATCCTGGCACTCCTTGAAGGGTCTTCGGTCTTCAAAGAGGCAGTTAGTTTTTTGCCTGAGTGGCAGTCTCGGAGGTGGTGTAGAGGACCACAGTTGCGGGTCTTGCGGGGGCAGCGGTTTCGAGGGTGCTGTTGGCTTTCTGGCTCTTGTTGGGGCAGACACTGGCGAAGTGTCCTTTTGCGCCACAATAAAGGCAGAGGCCGTTTGCACGGCGGTAGTCTTTGTTGGCCTGGGTGAGAGGTCCGCGCCTTTTCTTGACCTCAACAGCTGTAAAGTTTGGGTATAGTATAAAGGTGGCTATTAGTTAGATTACCAGAATCTAACTAATAACAGCTGCCTTAATATCTATATAAATAAGAGTCTGAATAGTTGTAATATCTTCAAGTCACTTGTGATTGAGGAGAGACTTAATTAACCATTGTAAACTCTTGTATTTGTTGCTAACTGCTAGGTTGCTTGCCCTTTCACTGAAGGGGGGAATGGGCTTCTTTTATAGAAAGTCCCAAGCCTGTATGAGTCATAGTGACTCTTAACTAAATTAACTATGATGTCAGAAGTGACTCATTTCCTATGAGTCAGTGGTGACTCCTTTCTTAATGTTGAGTCACACCTGTGAGTCAGAGGTGACTCCTATCTAATTGTTGAGTCATACCTGTGAGTCAGAGGCGAGTCAATTCCTTGAGTCATACCTGTGAGTCAGAGGTAGGTGACTCCTAGCTAAGTGAGTCATAGATGTTCTAGTAACATCTATGTTGATTAATAATAATTATAATGAGAATAATAATAAAAATAACTATGTTCCTGCTCTGTCCTGTGTAATGATAGAAGTTACATGTGTATGTAATTTCCTATCCTTACATTCTCCCCAACTATCTTAAAGGATAGCCTGAGTTTCTTTCATGGCTAGAATTCTAGCCTTCTCTTTATTAATATGTCCTATTGTCTTTGTCCTACTGGAAGTATTATTTCCAGGTCTCTTTCTAAAGGTCCTTGCTTTATTTCCTGTCTCCCAGTATTTTAGCAATACTGGATAGTCAATGTCTTCAGCATACACCCAACTATCATCTTTTTCTTCATAACCTTTCCACCTAATCATATATTGGGGCCTTCCTGTACCTGGTTCTGACCTGTATTCCATAGCTTCTTGTACCTCATATCTGGAGCCTTCAACAGCAGAGGGGTATTTGTCTGCTCTGCCAGGGAATTTTCTGTTGTTGTTAGGCTTGTATCTTTTGAGGAGGCTGCTGTGGAAGACTGGGTGGATTTTCTTGAAGTTTGCTTCTATGTGGACTTCATAATTGTCAGTGTCTGGAAAAGCTTGAACAATACTGAAGGGTCCAATCCATTTGGGTCTTGTTTTACCTTTGAGTGAGAGGTCCAAATTTTTGGTGGAGAGCCAAACCAAGTCACCAGGGAGGTACTTCTCTGCCTTTCTTCTGAGTTTGTTGGCATGGTGAGTTTGTGATTCTTTGGCTTTGGTGAGGTTTGTGATGGCTTGTTGTTGGAGGGTAGGCTTCATGAATGGTGCTCTGGTATTCATGGGGATTCCTAGCTCATTGACATGTGGGTTTTGTCCAAATCTTGAATTAGGGCCAAACATGATTTGGTAGGGGGAGAATTTCCTACTGCTATCATGTCTGAGATTCATAGCAATTTGGATTTTTGGTAACTTAACCACCCAGTTTTCTTCTCCATCTTCCCTCATAGCTGTTGCCATTTCTATAATAACTTTGTTCATCCTTTCTGTTTCTCCATCAGTCTGGGGGTGGAATGCTGTTGAGAGGAGGAGGGTGATGTTGTGGAGGTCTGCCCATGCTGTCCAGTGTGCAGAGGTAAAGATAGGGTCTCTATCAGTGACAATATCTTCAGGATAGCCAAGTATTGGAGCAATAAACCAATCATAGTACTTGGTTAGCCACTCTGCTGTGACATTCTCAGGTAGTAGGATGGGAATGGTGTATTTGGACAGCCTACATACAATTGGCCAGATTTTCTGAAATGTGGTTGGCTGAATTGTATTGCTGTAGGAGTTTGGTGGATCTGTGATGACCTTTGGGAGTGAGAGGAAGTCCATGGTGATGCTCTGCCAGGGGAATAGAGGTACAGGCAGTGAGTGGAGTTCTCCTTGTGGTTTTTGAGTGGAGAACTTACTCTTCTGACAAGTAGTGCAGGTTTCACAATATTCCTTAATATTGTTACTCATTCCCTTCCAGAAGTAGCTGTGCTGGCAGTGGAGTAGTGTTCTGAGGTATCCTGCATGAATTAGTTCCTCATGGCTAGATTCAATGAATTTCTCAATTAAATCATAAGGGGCCAGTTCTCCATCACTGTCTTTAGCATCTCTCATCCATTTTGTGGGTAGAATCACTCTCTCCTTGTGGCATTGTTTGTTGGGATGGATGTAATAGAACCCATTTCTGTATGTAATAGAATTAAATTTTAATGCAGCACCTAAACTAGAAAATCTAGGGTCATGCATTAGTTTGTTGTATTCTTTGCATAGGGAGGTGTGAGTAGCAGGTTCTTCTCCAGGTGCACATACATCCAAAAATACAATAGGCCACTTGGATCCAACATCCAACTTGGCCTCAGCTTTGATAAAGAAAGATTCTTTCCCAGAATCTACTTGTTTCCACCTTTCCTGCCCTTCATTACCCTCCCAGACAAGATTTTGGAAGACCCAGAAGAGCCCTTCCTCAGTTGCTTGTAGGGAGTAAATTTCTGGGTCCAGAAAGGAGTTAGCTGTGTACCATTGTCTGAAAGTTTTGTATGTGTTGGTAGAATGTACCTTCTTCCTCCATTCCTCAACCAAGTCTTTTTCCTCCTCTTTCAAATCCTCTGGCCTCCTATGGTGCTTCCACTTGCAGTTAGGCACATAACACTCCATATAATCATCTAGGAGGTGGTGCCTTGGGTGGTTCTCATAGGTCTTGTACCAAGGCCAGGATGGGTTTGGTGCAGGGCACAAAGGGATTTGTGGATGATAGATATCATCCTTGCTTGGCTTCCAGCCAAACTCATCCACCTGCCCATGTTTGTGGCAATTCATAACCTTGCATTGCCATTGGGGGAGGAGGTGGTGTTCTGGGTGCCTTTTGCTGAGGGCAGCCCAGGGGACTGGTTTTGGCTCCACTGGTTTATACCCCTCAGGAGAAGGGGAGATCTCCATGCTGAGGGGCATGGTGGTATCCAGAGGAGGGAGTTGTGCCAGCTTCTGGGGAAGCTGGGAGGAGGAGGAGGTGTAGGTGGGCATGGTGCCCAGTGATGCTGGTGGTGGTGGTGGCTGCTGGTGGGGGAGCACTGTGGTGGCTTTGCAGCCAATGGTGGCATCCCCAGGGGCCTTTGTAGCAGGCATCACTTATTGGTTGGGGGAGTCCCAGGGAGGACAATCAGTGACATTGCTGTCCCTGATGGCCTGCTCCTGGGCCCAAGAGATTCCATGGTGAGTGGGGTCCTCATTTCCATGGGAGCCAGTGGAGAGGGCAGGGGAGTTGGGTCCCCTGGCCTCATTGTAGGCCCTGTTGGCTCTCACACTTTCCCAGTGTGAGAGGGTGGTCCTTTCCCACTCTTCATTGAGTAGGTCCAGGTCCTCTTGAGATGGAAGAGTTGGCTCTTCCACCTCACTCCAGTCTTGCTCCTCCTCTTCCTCATACTGACTCTCCTCAGAGCCATTCATCACCCATTGCTCCCACTCAGTTTCTGGGAACTCCTCATCCAGGAGTTCTTGGGACTCCTCCTGGAAGTCCCTGGTGGTGTTGTTGGGGCACCCAGTTTGGTGCCAGAGGATGGCCCTTGGGCCATTGATGGACCTGCAGTGGCAGGAGGAGGGACCTGCTGCTGCTGCTGGTGCTGCTGATGCTGCTGCCTGTGCATAAGACATTTTCTTGGCTGTGTTAGAGGGTTTCCTCATATCATTTGTAGACATTTGGAAACTTACTTCTGGGTTGGTTGGTTGGTTGGGTGTTGTGGGAGGAGTGGTAGTAGTAGTAGTAGAAGAGGGTTGGACTTGGGTAGCTGCTGTGTAGATATGTTGCTTGAAGGGTTCTGGCTGATCTGCTGAATCTGAAATAAACTCTGAAAGAGGGTAGGGAGTGCCCTCTTTATACATTCTACTCAGCTGGTCTGCTATCTTATTGCTCTCTCCCTTAATATGTTCTATAGTAAAGTCCAATCTGGATAAGATCCTCCTAGATCTTTCTCTTCTGCCTGATAAGTTGTTATTACTCATAACTGTGAGTAATGCACTATGATCAGTCACAATTTTAAATTTTACCCCTGTTAATTCAGTGGCAAAATACTCAGCCCCAGCTACTATAGCAAGGAGCTCCTGATCTGTTGTTGAGTAACTGCTTCGTGCACTATTGAATTTTTTGCTAAAGTATTTAGCAGGTCTAGCCTGTTCCAAGGTGGGTCCTTGGCCAATCCATCCACCCACACCTACTCTACTTGCATCACAGACAAGGTATATGGTGTCATTTGAATTGTAATCAAGTGGTCTGAGGATTGCAGGTGAGTCAAGCAATTTTTTAATTTGGGTAAATGACTCAGTGTGAAGTGGGGTCCATGACCAATCTTTAGTAGCCCCTGCTAGTTCAGAGAGTGGGGCCATGATGTCAGCTAATTTGGGAAGGAACTGACTCATATAGATGATCATGCCATTAAATTCCTGGAGCTCCTTCCTGTTTCCAGGGATTGGTAGCTTAGAAATCATTTCTACCTTGGTTGGATCCACTTCTAGGCCTTTCTCTGTGAGTATGACTCCTAGGATCTGCATTACTTTAGGGTTGATCTGAGACTTTGATTTGTTGATGTAAAACTTTTCCTTTTTCAGGATGTTGTGTAACTGTCTCAGGTCTTTCACATGCTGATCCCAAGTATTGCTGTAGATAAAGATGTCATCTAAATAGATTGCAACTGATCTGCCTAGCATGGGTCTCAATATGTGACTCATGGTTTTTACCATAGTGGCAGGTGCATTGCAATCTCCTTGTTGCATGACTCTTGTTCTAAATTGTCCCATGGGGGTACTGAATGATGTGTACTTTTCATGGTCAGGGTTTATTCTGATATTGTGATAGCCATCAGTCAAATTTATTTTTGATCTGTATTTGTGTGATGCTACTCTATTTCTAATCTCATCCTGGTTGGGAAGTGGTGTGTTGTCCTTAATGGTGTTGTTATTCCTATCAACCAGGTCTAGCAGAAATCTAGGCTGATCTGGTTTGTCATGCTTAGGAATTGTAAACATGCAGCATGATGATGGATCATTTGATGCTATGATTCTGCCTGATTTCAGCTCTGAGTCAATTTTTTCATGCAAGGCTTGCATGAATTTAGCATTCTGCTTTATTGGTCTAGGTCTCCAAGTAATTGACTCATCTTTAATATTAATGTTGTGATTGATATCTCTTAGTGGGGGTAATTCTGTTGGTTTCTCTGAGGGGTAGACTTCAGGGAACTCAGCCTCAATATCAAACTCTGACTCTACTGTAGTGGAATAGGAATGGATTTCCTTTTTCTCAGCATTGATGGTGGCCCTTAATCTGTGTATGTGATTGAAGGCAATGGTGATGTCATTGTTGAGTTGTGTAGGGAGAGTTTGGTATAGTGAGTGATATGTGGTTTGAAGCTCCAATAGAATTTGATACCAGTTTTCTATTACTGCTTTTTCTTCTATAGTTAGAAGATTGATTACTGATATGGTGGACTTCAGCTGATGATGTAAATCATTTTTAGCCTGTATGTAATGTTGTCCACTCTCTGTGTAATCTATAACCTTGTTGTATGCCTTGTTGTAGGCTAAGGATGTTTGAGTGCTTGGAAATTGGTGAGATGTCATCACTTCCACCATGTATGAGTACTCTTGTACCCATGTTGGATAATGGTCTAGATCATTCTGGATAATTTTCCAAGCTAATTGTTGGATGATTATCCTTTCCTCATATGGTGTGAGTGAGCCTGATTCTTCCACATGTGTGGCTGCAGAGGTGACTCTTCTTCTGCTGATCTTTGTCTGAGGAGCTCCTCCAGTCCAGGGTTTCAAGGTGTATCTGAGTCCTTCCTTGCTTGTGACAGTAGTCTGCATGGTGCCAATATTGATCATGGCCTGATTAGCCTTCAGGGCTGGATGTCCTAGGATAACATCCCAGTCACTGAGGTTGGCTGCCCAGAAGGTTCTTTCTTCCTCATGCTGACCATAATTAATAATTACTTTGGCATAATGCTCACACTTACCCTTGCTTCCTTTGATGACTGTGTTGATAACAACTGGTTTTGTTAATTTCATCATAGGTATCTTATACAGTATACAGAACCTAGTGCTTATTAGATCTGCACCTGTGGTCTGATGATCTATTAGAGTGATGGCCTGATTTTTGTTGATAGTGGTGATAGCCATCAAGTGTTCTGTTGTTTTTAGCCTAGGATTGTAGCTTGGTGGTGTGTCCATAATTAATTTGTTGTTTTTGCCAACTGTTGGTACTTGTCTTACCTTAGTGGCATGGATATTAATTGCATCATAATCAGTTGAGTCTTTTTCATAGATTACTGATAAGGCATTAGATCCTATCTTTGGTGATTTGCAATCAAATGACAAATGACCCATTTTGCCACAATTGTAACACTTGGCATTTCTGTTGAGGCCAGCTGGAATTGGTTTCTTTTTTAGTAGACTCCAATCTGTAGGAGGGGGCCTTGCAGGAGGTAGGGGTTTGGTGTGTGCCTTGACTCCTGCAGGTTTATTACTGGCTTTTGTGAGCTGATGTGCAGGGGTTCTTTCAGGCTTTTCTGGCAAAGCTTTCCATGGCTTTCTTTGTGGCTTATTCCTTGTGTCACTGTGTGTGTGAGTGTGCATATTAGCCTCAAATTTTTCCAGGGTCCTGATTAATTTTTCCCATGCAGTATCCACTGTAATAAAAGCTCCTGCAGCTGTAATTAATTTCTGGTCTAATGCATCAATGAACTTGTGATACTTGACAGGGTGAGTAATAGTTTGATTACCATCTGAATCAATGAGTAATAGTTGGATCCTGTCCAGTTCTTTTGCAAATTCATGCACTGTCATTTTCTTTCCATTTTTGCATTGGTTGCATTTGGCCCACACCTTCCATAAATCATCCTTGCTTGTGCTAGGAATTAGGTGCTCTCTGATGTTGATAAAAGCCTGGAAGATGTCCTGGTTTTTTGACTTGGTATTGTTGACATACTCATCCAGCACTGTTTTTGGTCCTGCCTCCACATAGAAGTCCAGATTATCTACTGCTTCTACTCCTTTAAGCTGTATACCATTCAATTTCAGATACTTCTGTAAGTAAATACACCAATCATCATATGTTTGTGCATTCTTCCATTTAGGATCATCATTTAATTTCTTTGGTATTTCTACTTTGATCTTTGGAGGCTTCTTTGGTGTTTTTCCTCTAATTGAGGTTTTGCCTGTTGTTTTTTCCCAGCTAATTTGAGATGGTGTTTTTTCCCTATTAGATTTCATCTTCCTTTTCCTGGCATTGGAAGAGGAAGAGCTGTTACCACTGTCACTGCTATCAGAATCACTTTCTGAAGAACTTGGATCAGGTGGGTCTTCAGCATTCTTTTCATTTCCTGATTCCTTTGAATCAGAAAGGGATATTGCTCTGTCTTTTTGGGTTCCATCTCCTGTTTTTTTCTTCTTTGCTCCAAAGAGATCCTTTTTGGATTCTTTGAGTTTCTCATTGGCTTCCTTTTCCTTCTGTGCCTGTTTTTCTTTTTTCCTTCTAGGTGTTGCTGTGAATTTTACAACTGGAGGTACAGGTACAGGAGTGTTGTCCTTATCAGTATTTTGTTTTTCTGGTATATACCTATAAGTGGCTATGGCTATCCAGTTTCTGATTATCCAAGGGATTTCTTCAATACTATTGATGCTTTCTACTTCAGGTTGGAAATTTGCAATTCTTTCCATAAGTAGTTTCTCATCAATTGTTTCTTCTAACATTATCCTTGTTATATCTTCAATTGCTGTTTCCTCCAGTGGTTCCTTATTTTTAGATTCTGGATTTCTTTTTACTCCTACTGCTGAGGTTCCCCATTCACTTAAGGAATATTTTGCTACAATTTCTTGCAGCATTTTTCCTTCCTCTAGTGAATAATGGTCTGCTTCTGCTTGCAGTTTACTTTCCCAGATTCTGTTTGTGAGGGCTTGTTTCTGGATTCCAGGTTTATGTGCTTTGATTGTGAAGATATATTCTGGTGTTGTTATGTACTGACTTATTTTAAGTTCTAGTTCTGCATTCTCTTTACTGGTTTCCCTCACAGTACTCCAGTTGACAACTACTGGAATATCAATTTGTGCAGGTGTTTGAGATCTTGAAGGTGTTTTCCCCTTTGATCTCTTTTTCTTTGGTGTTAGAAGTTTGGGCATTAAGGAGCCCTTTCTGCTCCTGGTGTTTGGTGGTGTGGAAGTCATGTTGCTAATATTTGATTCTTTTTCTACAGATGACCTTCAAGTGTTATGTTAGGCCTGTTGAGTGTCCAGGCAAGGTGTCTAGGAATGATGTTGTCTTGAGGGGGCCTAAGGAAATTCCTGTTAAAAGGAATAGAAAGGTCTTTTTCTGGGTGACACCTAAGGATTTGGATGGATTCCTTGAGGAATTTGCTGGGTTTGCTGTTACTTGGAAGGGATGTAAGAATAGGGATTGTTCTGAACAGTGTGCTGAAAGGTATAGGTGGTTCAGAAGAATGGTGGATCAGGGGTGGAGGTATGATACTCAAGGGGTCCCACTGATTGAAAAGAGCTCTGCCTTCTGTAGATAAGGTCTTTTTAATTCTCAGATTTACTTTTCTTAGTATTTCTGAGTATCTAGATACTTCTCCTTTTCTAGGAGAATTAAAGAGGCCCTAGGTGATCAGTCTAGTCCTTTGGGTAAGGTTTTTATATAGGTTAAAAAATGTAAAGTTTGGGTATAGTATAAAGGTGGCTATTAGTTAGATTACCAGAATCTAACTAATAACAGCTGCCTTAATATCTATATAAATAAGAGTCTGAATAGTTGTAATATCTTCAAGTCACTTGTGATTGAGGAGAGACTTAATTAACCATTGTAAACTCTTGTATTTGTTGCTAACTGCTAGGTTGCTTGCCCTTTCACTGAAGGGGGGAATGGGCTTCTTTTATAGAAAGTCCCAAGCCTGTATGAGTCATAGTGACTCTTAACTAAATTAACTATGATGTCAGAAGTGACTCATTTCCTATGAGTCAGTGGTGACTCCTTTCTTAATGTTGAGTCACACCTGTGAGTCAGAGGTGACTCCTATCTAATTGTTGAGTCATACCTGTGAGTCAGAGGTGAGTCAATTCCTTGAGTCATACCTGTGAGTCAGAGGTAGGTGACTCCTAGCTAAGTGAGTCATAGATGTTCTAGTAACATCTATGTTGATTAATAATAATTATAATGAGAATAATAATGAAAATAACTATGTTCCTGCTCTGTCCTGTGTAATGATAGAAGTTACATGTGTATGTAATTTCCTATCCTTACAACAGCAGAGAGGTCCATGGGGCCCGCGTGTGAACCTGTAGCTGTGGAGGAGCTGGCAGGCGCACTGGCACGGGGGGCAGTGGTGTTATGGGAGGGCGTGTGGTGTTGGCTTTGAACACGCCTAATGTTGTTGTCGAGCTGAAGGCACATTTGTACAACAGTGGCGAGGGTGTCAGGGATATTGAGTTGGTAGGACAGTGCTGTGGCAGTGTCTTTGTTGAGGCCAGAGCGGAATCTGGCAATCTGCTCCTTTTGATTCATTGAGAGCTTGGTGGAGATGGTGACGAATTCGGCGGCATAAGAGGAACAATCTCTCTTGCCTTGCCGGAGTTTGTCAAGTTTTTCTCTTGCTGTGGCTTCAGCATCTGGGTCGTTGAATGCTGCCTGGAGGGCGCTGATGAAGCTCTCATAGGATTGGAACTGGACTTGGCCAGTTACTGGATCCATATGGGGGTTGAACCAGGATTGGGCATTTCCGGACAGGTGTGAAGCAGTGTAGGAGATCTTGGAGATATCGGTGCTGTATTGGGTTGGGTCGGAGGAGAAGACAAGCTGCAATTGCGTGATGAATTGCCGGTATGTGTCCCTAGTTCCATCGAAAGCAGTTGGATCTGCAATCTTTGGGGCTAGGTTTCGGGCAACAGGTTGAGGAGTAAGGGCTTTGAGGCGCTCGAAGGCACCGTATCTATATCCCGAGAGGAAATAGAAGTAGAGTGCCTTGTTGGCAGCTTGGCTCTCGTGTGGGTTAGGGATCTGGGGAATCACTGGGTGGGCGATTGGGCCTGTATTTCCGCTGTTGACTCCGACTAGGTGGGAGTCCAAGACTGGTGCAATGAGATTGGGGTCCATGTTTGGAGGGTAATCTGGGACGAATGATGGTTCGGGGAGTGTGTTCTGAACCCATCGCAATAGGTCGTTCCAGGGGGTCGCTGGGGGAATGGGGGTTTGTGCGCGGTCGGTCATTGTGGGAGTGTGTGGCGGAGACAGTTATGTCGACGCAACAAAGTGTGATGACCAGGTCCCAGTGGACAGGAACCAGGAGCGGGTATTGTAGCCATGGAGGTGGTGGGTACGGTTGGTAGGCTGAATGGAGGCGGGGTATGAGGAGTTGAGGGCGCAGACGACATACTCGTTGGTTTGGTCTTATAGGTGGCGGGTGTCGGTGATGGGTTCTGAGCCTGGGAGGATGAAGGTACGGCGGGTCGGGAGAGTGAATCCTGGGGCGAGGCGAGGGGTCGAGGCACGGGGCATGGGACGTGGTCAAGGCGGGGTCAAGAGGGGCTGTCTAGGCCACGGAAAAGGAGAGTATAAAATATATTCGAATAACAACTTGTTTAAGGTACAGCTAAGGGGAGGAGAAAAGTTGTTGCGTGAAGAGGAAAGGAAAAGAAGACAAGACGAGAGGGAGAAAGGACTCCTTATATAGAGATCCTTCTCGGACTATGGAACTAGAAAGACATGAATAGAATCGCAGCGCCGCGGCTGCGCAGAGGCTGCGCAGCGGCTGCGCAAGGTACATGAGTCAAAGGGAATTAGAAATCATCTGCGCAATAGAAATGACTAGAACTGAATAGAAACTGGCGGAAACATACAGAAAGCTATTGCGCAGTGAAGGTTCGTGATACCAGAATCTTCTGGTGGTTTCTTTGAGGTTCCGAACTAGAAAGTCGAGCGGTGACAGGGATGCGGGCTGTCATGTTGCAACGGTTACCAGGAACGGGCTAGGGCATAGGCGAGGTGCATTGCGATATAGAGTAGCGCCAGTAATAAGCGGAACTCATCGGGAGTCAGGATCAGGTGAACATGGATCCACTGTGGCTGGTAGCGAGGCTGCGGCCGTTGCTGGCTGGGTGCAGGATGGTCTTGGGTGAGGCTAGAAACTCGATTCATGACACCGGGACGATGACGGTGCGGTGCGTGAGGAGGGTGAATCCTGAGGCAGGGCGAGAGTTTGAGGCACGGGGCATGGGACAAGTTCACGGAGCTTCAAGGGGGGCTGTCTAGGCCACGGGAGAAATTGTAAAGAGTATATTCAAAGAACAACTTGTAAAGCAGTAGTAAAGGAGAAGAGACAAGTTGTTGTGTGAAGAAGCAAGGAAAAGAAGGCAAGACTAGATGGAGAAAGGACTCCTTATATAGAGATCCTTCTCGGAGAATAGAACTAGAAAAACATGCATAGAATCGCATCGTCACCGCTGCTCAAAGACTGCCCGACAGCTGCGCGAGGTGCATGAGTCAAAGGGAAGTAGAAATCAACTGCGCAATAGAAGGAACTGGAACATGGTAGAAACTAACGGAAACAAATGGAATACTATTGCGCAGTGAAGGTTTGTGATATCAGAATCTTCTGGTGGTTTGTCTGAGGTTCCAAACTAAGATGTCGAGCGTGGACAGGGATGCGGGCTGTCATGTTCCAACGGTTACCAGGTATGGACCAGGACAAAGGCTAGGTGCATGGCAAGGTAGAGTAACACTAGTAGTAAGCGGAATTTGTCGAGGGTCAAGATCAGATGGACATGGATCCACTGTGGCTGGTAGCGAGGCTGCGGCCGTTGCTGGCTGGGTGCAGGATGGTCTTGGGTGAGGCTAGAAACTCGATTCATGACACCGGGACGATGACGGTGCGGTGCGTGAGGAGGGTGAATCCTGAGGCAGGGCGAGAGTTCGAGGCACGGGGCATGGGACAAGTTCACGGAGGTTCAAGGGGGGCTGTCTAGGCCACGGGAGAAATTGTAAAGAGTATATTCAAAGAACAACTTGTAAAGCAGTAGTAAAGGAGAAGAGACAAGTTGTTGTGTGAAGAAGGAATGAAAAGAAGGCAAGACTAGATGGAGAAAGGACTCCTTATATAGAGATCCTTCTCGGACAATAGAACTAGAAAAACATGCATAGAATCGCATCGTCACCGCTACTCAAAGACTGCCCGACAGCTGCGCGAGGTGCATGAGTCAAAGGGAAGTAGAAATCAACTGCGCAATAGAAGGAACTGGAACATGGTAGAAACTAACGGAAACAAATGGAATACTATTGCGCAGTGAAGGTTTGTGATACTAGAATCTTCTGGTGGTTTGTCTGAGGTTCCAAACTAGGATGTCGAGCGTGGACAGGGATGCGGGCTGTCATGTTGCAACGGTTACCAGGTATGGACCAGGACAAAGGCTAGGTGCATGGCAAGGTAGAGTAACACTAGTAGTAAGCGGAATTTGTCGAGGGTCAAGATCAGATGGACATGGATCCACTGTGGCTGGTAGCGAGGCTGAGGCTGACGGTGGCTGGGTGCGGGGTGGTCTTGGGTGAGGCTAAGAACTCGGTTGATAACAGCCTGTAGGGGAATGATTACACCTAAAAATGACCTCGGCACAGCCCAACTAGCTAGTTGAGGTTTCATCGTCGGTGTTAGGGTAGATGTTTATATGCCAGGTACGTGGAAGTGGTGGTGGATGTTTGATTAAAGGTATTGCTGGGGTACATAAAGTATGGAGTTCAAATTGTATACTTGGAAGATTTCAAACGAGTCAGAACTTAGCCAATTGTAGTAGGAAATTGTGGGAGGTATAGTGAATTTAATCTTGTTGGCAGAGTATCGGTTGTGGGGTTACCTTAGGGGTGGTGTTGCGGGTGTGTACAGGGGTTTGTGTAGTATTGTCTACAAGGTGGTATTGGGGTGTACGTGAAGTGAAGTCGGTAGGAGCCGTACGGAATTCTGTCTTGCAGTTAGAATGTTGATGGTGGGGTTCCTTTAGGGGTTTTGTACAGAAGGTGTGTATGGGCGTGCGTACATGGTGGGATTGGGGGTACCTAAAGTGCACTGTATGGGAGGTGTACTCTAGTTTCTCCTACATGCAAAGTGTCAATGGTGGGGTTGCCGATGGAATGGTATTCGCATCAGCGACAATTATTTTGGGACTGGAATGACTGTCGCAACCACTGGGCACATGGGAGTGGTCTACTGGTACAGCCTCATCCTTTCCTCAGCATAGCCCAGCACCGACAGTTCATCAGGGTAATGGCTTTGTACGGAGACTGCAATACGATAATGGCGCTATAGTAACATCCCACCTTCATTGGAGCTGTTGTTTCTACAGTGACAATTCCTAACGGAATGCCACTGGAGCAACTGATCACAGCCATCTCGAATGACAGCTCCATGACGGCCCCTGGAGGGCGGGCTTGTTGCTAGAGCTCAATACCCTTCGTCAGCTGTAGTAGGAGCAGTATTATCCTAAGCCTGTAGTACAATAGCGCTACTCGCTTCAAGCGGTGGCAGCAGAACACTCTGCCAGTGCCTCCAGTAGCAATTGGGGGGAGGTGGGGCCACAGCAACGGGCGGAGTGTTGTGATAGGGGTAACTATAGTGCGGTCAGCGTCAGGGTATTCAGACAACCCCGATTCAAGGTGGAACAACCTTTCCCAGTAGTCATGTACTTACTACTTTACAAGCTATCCAAGTGACCAGTATCTTGCAAGATGCACAGTATTATATTGACGTTGATTTGCTTGCCTGAAGAACTATGAGGATGAAAGTACAATCAATTTGCAAATGTTGAGGGATAATCTGGTATTTCCTCTTGAACAATTTACATCAACATAATAATAGTGGTGAAATAGTGGTTAGTAGAAGTATAATCTGTCATTCCTTCACAACGTTTCCAGTACCACTGTCAAAGGCTATTTGACGTAAATTTAGGCCATGGGGTTGCAGAAATTGAAAGAGCATTAGCCAATGATGTGTTCTATGATCCATGTTTTTTCCAAGTCCTCCTAATCTTCAATAAGCAAACTAGTGACGCCCGGTGGCACCCACTTCCCATCTTGGAAGACAAGATGCCCAGATGACACCCTTCACCTACTCCTTGCATTGCGAAAATGACATTATCCTGGACGTATGGCTGTTCATCATCTTCAGTGCAAGGGATGGGAGTTCATGGCAATAGTGGTCATGTGCCACTGGTGGGTGTGGCCTCTGGGCGAGAATGGGCGGTGGTAGTAGTAGGATGGGAACAGGTGGCGGTGGTGGCAGGGTGCGAGTGGTCGCCGTGGTTACCTTGTTTTGCATGATACCAGGGTCTAAAGTGCGTTTGTAGCCTGTAGGTCAACAAACCCTTCAGCCTGGAAATGTGGCTCCGCCGTTGCATGCAGGTTTGCATTGCCAGGGCACATGTGCCTACAGAGGAATTTGCAGAGAGCCAATCGCCGTCCTGTTCCTTATATGGTAACAAGTTGTATAGTCTAAGGTTTTCATACCCTCCAAGACCTTCAAATTCTGGCAGTCATTGTGTCGCCACAAATGTGTACATACTTCTCCAAAACTCCCAGATTCTGATCCAGGATAAAGGCCTGCGCAGTCATGCAAAACTGAGCGTATTGAGGGGGATCCAAAGTGTTGGAGAAAACGGTCTAGGTGTATCAAAAGTCGAGAAAGTAGAGTCGTGATAGACAAACAATAGGTAATAAAGATCTCGAAAAGTAGCAGGTCACAGCGATAGCCAGCGGAGCAAGTTATAGGTATCAAGGTATTGGTATTCACTAAAGAGCTAAGTGAGGGGAGCGAGCAGTCCTTATATATATGAGTGTGACGGAGCGAGCGAAACAAAAAAGCTCAGCGCAAGTACAGACAAGAAGTTGGGGAGTAACCTAGACCCTAAAAACCGGAGTGTAATAATACAAAGGAAATAATAGAGTGTATTGGTGAAACATGGTGTGTTGCAACAATACTAAGAATAATATGATAGAAGAAAAGACTATAATGGTATCCGGAAGTGATAGGCATTGGTGTAACTTGAACACAAAATAGGAGAATCTTGTACAAAGTGAAAGAAATACAAGGGGGGCTTAGATGTGAACGAAAGTAGAAGAAGTGCACTGATGTGAGTAAATATAGAACAAAACAGGGATATAAGTATGAAGATCAGGCATGAAAAAGAAAGAATAAACGAGTAGAGACAATAAGCGAAGTACTAGAGATACCCGAAGAGAAAGACCAAAAATTAGAAACAAATAACTCAATAGGGTGTAAGAGCGATTACTCTGACACTAAGGTACTATGAGTCATAAGGACTCATGGTCTAGAAGGTTATGGAATCTTAAGGATTTCATACAAGTGATTTCAAATCAAGTTGATTTCAAATCAATCCTTGATTTCAAATCAGTTTTGATTTTAAATCAAAACTATATGTCTCAGTGACATGTGAGTATTAGTAAGGTTTTATTATGTGACTTAGAATCACCTGATTTTGTCATTGAGTAAGTACTTGTTTATCAAGATACAATAGTCGATGTAAATAATAAAGAATAATAACAATAGCTTTGTTATGTGAAATCCTTTGTATCAATAGAAGTTCCAATTCCTAGAATTTCCTATCCTTACATTCTCCCTAACTATCTGTATCAAGATGTTGTTCTTGAGCTAGGGTCATGATCGTAGCTCTTTCCGAGTTCATTAGATTCAAGGTTTTCTGTTTGCTTGAAGTTTCATTTCCCTTTCTCTTTCTGAAGGTTCTTGTCTTGTCCTGATTTTCCCAAAATTCTTTCATAATAGACAAGTCAATATCTTCTGCATAAACCTATTGATCATGCATATCTTCCTATCCTTTCTATTTTACCAAGTATTGGAGTTTGTTGGTTTTTGGTTCAGATCTAAATTCAACTGCTCCTTCTACCTCATATCTTTCTCCTTCCTCATCAATGGCAGCAGGATTCTTGTGGGCTCTGCCTGGGAATCTGCTGTTGTTGTTTGGTTTGTATCTTTTGAAGAGGCTGTTATGAAAGATAGGATGAATTTTCTTAAAGTTGTTTTCTATATGTATGGTGTAATTCTCAGTGTCTGTTTGACCATCAATTATGCTAAAGGGACCAATCCATTTGGGTTTGGTCTTCCCTTTAATTGGGAGGTCCCGATTTTTAGTGGATAGCCATACAAGATCTCCTGGCTTGTAAATGTCTGCCTTTTGTCCACGCTGGTTTGCATAATGGGCTTGTTTTTCCTTAGCCTTGCAGAGTTTGTTCTTTGTTGATTCTTCAATGGTGGGCTGAGAAATAGATTTATTTGTGAGTGAATCTTTTTCTCCAATAAATTCTGGTGTATTTAAACATAAATTGTCTGAACCAAACATTATCTGGTAGGGAGAAAATCCTCTACTAGAGTCTTGTCTTATGTTCAAGGCAGTTTGGATTTTTAGAAGATTTCTAACCCAATTTGTGTTTCTATCCAGTGTATCTACTGTAACCATTTCCGGAATGGTTTTGTTGATCCTTTCAGTTTGTCCATCAGATTGTGGGTGATGTGAGGTTGAGAGGTGTTGTTTAATGTTGTGGTTTTTACACCAATTCATATAGTGCTCAGAGGTAAAGAGAGGATCTCTGTCTAATACTATGTTCTTTGGGTAACTGAATGTGGGAGCTATATTTGTGTCATAGTATTGTGTTAGCCAGTGTGCTGTAATATTTTCTGGACATAATACTAGGATAGTGAATTTGGATAACCTACAAACAATTTGCCAGATTTTTGAGAAGGTGGTTGGCTGGATTGTATTACTGTAGGATGTTGGAGGCTCAGTTGTGATCGTTGGTAGTGTGAGGAAGTCCATGCTGATGCTTTCCCATTTCTCTGTAGGTGCTGGGAGTGAGTGGAGTTCCCCTTGCGGTTTTTGAGTAGAGAATCTACTTTGTTGACATGTACTGCATGTGTCACAGTATTCTTTGACTGCTTCAGACATTCCAGCCCAGAAGTATCCTTTTTCAAGATGCTGAAGAGTCTTGGTGAATCCTGCATACTTCAAGTACAATTGAGCTCCTTCTATGATTTGTCCAATCCAATCATAATCATCCAGCCCCAAATAGCTGACTTTTCTGGGCTAGTTCCTTGGTAATAGTGTCACCTCTTTGTTCCAGAAGTTGTGCTAAGTCTTGGCATAGTAGTAATCATTTCTGTATGTAATAGGAGAAAACATTTTTGCATCAACTAGACTAGAAAATCTAGGGTCATGCATCAGTTTTTGGTACTCAGAGTGGTGTACTGCATGGGTGGTGATTTCATCACCAGGGAGACATATATCTAAATGGACAATTGGAAGTCCCATTCCAATAGCCACCTTTATCAGAGCCTTCAGCCAGAATTGACCTTTTCCTAGATCCCTCTGGTGCCAGCTATCCTGACTGTCCTATGCAAGACTCTCCTAGACCCAAAACCCTCCCTCTGAAAGTTTCTTGAGGGAATATTTCTCTGGTATTGTGGAAGAGTTAGTTATGAACCACTTTTGGATTAGTTCATATCCCGGGGTAGATTACCTCTCTTCTGGCCCATTTGGTACTTTCTCCTGGCCTGTTCTGGTTGTGGTGATTCCATGGGCAGTTGGGTACCTCACAATCTGCGGCATTGTGAAAGAGGTTGTTACAATAATCGTTCTTACCTCCAATTGAGTCTTTTTCGTTTGTTCTATTCTTACATGTCTTGGATATACATATCCCTCTGTTATATTCTATCTCCGTCATGTTTTTCTATTTTTACTACGATCTTCGCTGTTATATCCTGCTTTCATACTATATCAGCTCTTATCGTCGCACCTCTCCTTTTACCTTCCTGTTTGAGATATCCATGTCCTCGCTTATGCTCCCACATGTATCACCCACACCTGTCGTTGCACCCACACCTTTCTGTGGCGATCCACACCATTCTATGGTGTGACTCGCTTATTTCATTTGTCATAGACGGAGTAACACACCCTAACGCTGGTGTGCCACACCTATTTCTTTTGTCAATACTCTTGGTATTTCTCAGGGTCAACGCCATGCCCCAGGACTTTTTGCTGGACTTGCGTCGAGCTTTTCTGTTGCTTGCTTCCTTCCCTACTCATGTATATAAGGTCACTCGCTCCCCCACTTAGTTCTGCTCTTTAGTGAATACGATTACCTTGAAACCGATAACTTGCTCCGCTGGCTACCGCCGTGACCCGCTCCTCTCTAAGATCTTTGAACCCTCTTGTGCACATCTATCCCCCTTTGTCTCGACTCTCGATACCTACGGAGTATACCTTCTCACAGGTTATGAGCCCGGCTGCCGCTACTATTGTTTAATCAATTAGCACAGCTGGTTCTTCTCAGATCTCATTGCGCTCACCTTTGCACGCTTATTCGGTCTCAACTACCTCGTCTCTCCTCACACCCTTCGCCGCATCTTTGCTATGACTGATACTACTGACGTCAAACCCAACATGTCGACTGGCTCCTCCTCCATGCCCTTGAAACTTGAAAGCTTGGAGAAGCTTCAAGGTCAATCCAATTGCACTCGCTGGGCCAAGCTCATGCAACGTGTTCTTGCCATCCACGACCTTGACAATCTCATCGCCACTCAACAAGTTCCTCCTACCGATGCCGCTCTGCTTAAGCAACACAAGAAGAAAGAGTTGCTTGCCATCATGACGATTCAACTCACCATCGAACAGGACCAGCAGTATGTCATTGACGGCTGCTCTACTGCCTACGATGCCAAGAAAACTCTTCAGGACACCTTTGATTGTTAGAATGTCACCTCTTCCTTCCACACCTTCCGCGATATCCTCAATCTGTCAATGTCTGACTCGGAATCCATTAATAACTACCTCCTTCGATTTGGCAACTCCTGGGCCCAGGCCAACACTCGCTCCCGCAATGGAACTGATGCTCTCGCCACTGCCCTCAGGCCTTTCTTCAAAAGCGACCCTATCAAGAGTGCAATCCTCTTGAACTCGCTCCCACAGTCATTCAACGATACAGTCAACATCCTCCAAGGAAAGGACTCCCAAAGATTCGAAGACCATCAAACCCACCTTCGAAACATGAAGACCAACGAAGATAATGCTAAGGCATTCTTCGCCAACAAGCCCAAAGGCAAAGGTCAAGCACCTGCGCCTCGCCCCAAGAACAACAACTCTCGTCCTGGCAGGACTGCGCAAGCAGCTCCAACTGAGTGTACTTGGTGTAAGAAGAATGGACATCCCTTCTCGGATCACGTTCACAACAAATGCTTCAGGCTTAAGAAACATCAAGAGAACCAATGCAAGGGCGTTGCTGCTGCTGCCGTCTCCTCCTCGGAACCTTCAACTTCCACAGCTCTGGTCACCACCACACCCACCTATTCAAGTGGTGTTGCCTGGCTCGCTTCTGGAACTATTGGTCGCGCTACTTCATCTCTTCTCGCCTCTTCTGTCTCCTCGCCTTCTGGTCTCATGTCTGGTCCCTCTTCGTTTTCTTCCGTTGGTTCTTCTTCTTCTGCTCTTGGTCTTGCTCTCAAAGCTCGAGATGCTACAACATATCAGGTATGGATCCTCGATACTGGCGCCTCTCACCACATCACAGCTGACTTTTTCTGCCTCATCAACCCAGTCTCCCATCGTGTGGGAATAACTGTTGGTGGTGGTCAAGTGCTCTTCTCGGAGTATAAGGGAACTGTTTGTCTGTCTGTGGAGATTGGTGGAGATGTTTCAACTATCTCGCTGTCTGATATTTTGTATCTACCTGAATGGAATGAAGTGAACTTGGTCTCGTGGAGAATGATTGATTTGATTGGAAACGCATACCTTCATGGAGAAAACAAAACTCTTGACATTAAACTCAAGACGGATCACTCCACCGTGTTACGCGCTGAACTTGGTGCTCATGTTTATATGTTTGAATCTGCTGTTGGTTTCGGTACTGCTTACAAGTCTTCTGTTCAATTTTGGCACGAAGCACTAGGTCATTCCTTACGTTACTCCTGGAACAAAGCCTCCAACATCTTCGCCGATGGAAACCTGCTTCCAAAACCTCCTTCGCAATTCTACTGTCCCTAATGCACCAAATACAACTCAACACACCAAACTCCCAAACCAGTCACACATAACACAAAGGAACCATGGGAACTACTCCACGCAGATCTCGCTGGACCTCTCCCTGTTACCTCGCTCAGTGGTCATCGCTTCTACCTATCAATGATCGACGATTTCTCTCGATTCTCCAAGATTGTATTCCTCAAACACAAGTCCGATGCTGTAAGGCATATGAAGGCTTACTGTGAAGAGATCAATACAAAAACTGGACGATATCCAAGAAATTGGCGCACTGATAATGGTGGAGAATTCGTGAATAATGAATGGTCTGCTTACTGCGAAAAATAAAGGCATGATACATCAAACCACTGCAGCATACTCCCAGAGTCAAATGGTGTTCCAGAACGCTACAACTTGACTCTCACCAACATGTGTCGACCTACCCTTGAGGACTACCCTCAATTCATTTGGGCGGAATACTATGCATGGGCAACCTACATCCGCAATCGCCTCCCTCACTCGGCTCTTAATGGGAAGACGCCGTTTGAAGTACTCAACAATCGCCTACCCTCCATCAAACATCTTCGACCCCTTGGTACACCTTGCATTGTTCACATCCCCAAGGAGAAACGTCCTGCTGGCAGCAAGTTAGATCCAAAAGGGATTGATGGAAAATTGGTTGGCTACACTGGAACCCCATCGATGTTTCGTGTTTACATACCATCAGAAAGAAGAGTATACACATTCCGTCAGGTCAAATGTATCCCGTCCGATAACATCACCTCCGTTGAAATGTATCTCCCCACAGAGTTAAACTCTTCAGAACCTGATCAAGTAGCGTCGTCTCAACCTGATCAATCTTCAACACCAACAACAGTCCCGCAACTTCAGCAAACTCCACAAAAGCCGCAGCGAATGCCAGGCGCCTTTGGTTCTCCTACACCAATGAAGCCTCTACCTCCTGCACCTCCTGTCAAACTCCCACTATCATCAACCAAACCTACTGTCGATATTCCCTCATCGTCACAACACAATCATGACGAATATGAACAGTACTTCGATGAAGAAGAGTTATCAGAATCAAAGAGAGCTGTTTCACAACAGCTTCGTAATGAAACTCCTACTACACCTCCACGACGCATTCCACCACCACCTTCTGCACCCAAAACATCTCGACGCTCTTCTCCCACTCCATCAGGCAGCTCGGAAGGTCCTAACCTCAAGCGTTCTCAACGCAAGAAGAAGGAAATCTAGCACTATGGTTTCCCAAGAATCAACGGAGTTTTTGGAGAAGACACAGCTCGGATATTTCTGGCAGAAATTGGTGACGACTTTGCAGCATTTATTGAGGAAGAAATTGGTCAGGCCAACATCACACTTGGTCCTCCCACCTACTCCCATGCTATGAAGTCTGAAGATGTCGATAAGTGGATTGACGCTATGAGAGAAGAGCAATCTTCTCATGAATCGCAAGGTATTTGGGAAGTTCATGATGCTACTGACTTACCAGATGGCAGGAAAGCAATCGGATCACGCTGGGTTTACACTGTTAAACTGTTGGAAGATGGATCAATCGAGAGGTACAAGGCATGTTTAGTGGTTAAGGGCTTCTCACAAATTTCCGGAATCAATTTTAGTGAGACTTTCGCACCAGTGACGCGGTACGATTCTTTACGTCTCCTAATAGCCCTCGCAGCACTACACAACCTTGACACTGCTCAACTTGACATCAAATCAGCGTTCACTTATGGTCCCCTTGACGAAGAAATCTGGGTCGCACCTCCTCCTGGACTTGGCCTCGAAAACAAAGTTATTTTACTCAAGAAGGTACTCTACGGTTTGAAACAAGCTCCGCTACAGTGGTATAGAAAACTATGCTCTGTTCTTGCTGAACAACACTTCATTCCCACGCACTTCGATCCCTGTGTCTTTATCAGCACCAAAAGCAAAATTATCATGGCTGTCTATGTCAACGATATTGCTCTTGCTGGCTCCACCGCTGACCTGCAGAAACTTACAACTTTCCTGCAAACGCATTTCAAGGTCACTGTTAAAGGCAAGCTCTCCTACATGCTTGGAATCGAAATTCAATACCACAACGACGCAATCACACTTGGACAACCTCTCTACATCACACAGATACTACAGCGCTTCGGAATGGATCAATCTCGCTCTGTTTCGACACCTATCGATCCAAAGGCACAGCTTCGCAAAGCCACGGACAATGAACCTCCTGTTGACCAGAATCTCTATCAACAGATAATTGGTGCTCTCATGTATCTCGTTACTTGTACTCGTCCTGATCTTGCTTTCGTTGTTTCATACCTCTCCCAATTCTCTTCTCGTCCTCTTGATATCCATCATACTGCTGTCAAGAGAGTCTTTTGTTATATTTCTGGTACTTGTGATGCTGTTCTCATATATCCTCGTTCTGGTTCTGTTAAGTTAGAAGGTTTTTTGGATGCTTCTTTTGCTAATTGTCTTGATACTCGTTGTTCTTATACTGGTTATGTCTTTCAGCTTGGCAAGTGCACAATTTCCTGGCTCTCCAAGAAACAACAATGTATTTCCAACTCGACTACCGAAGCAGAATACATCGCACTCTCCACTACAGCTCGACAAGCCAAATGGTATACACACGCCTTCAAGCAATTCAACCTCAGCATTCCTGTCGATATATACTGCGATAATCAAGCCAGTATTGCTCCCGGCAACAACCCAGTTTACCACCACAAAACCAAACACATCGATATAGCCTATTACTACACCAGAGGATGCCTTCTCAACAACATATTTCAGCTCCACTATGTCTCTACCAAGAAAAATGTCACTGATATTATGACGAAGGGTCTTCCAAACGACTTACACACTAAGTTTGCTCAATTACTTGGGTGTTTCGTTCGAGAGAGAGTGTTAGAATAATCGTTCTTACCCCCAATTAAGTCTTTTTCGTTTGTTCTATTCTTACATGTCTCGGATATACATATCCCTCTGTCATATTCTATCTCCGTCATGTCTTTCTATTTTTACCATGATCTTCACTGTTATATCCTGCTTTCATACTATATCAGCTCATATCGTTGCACCTCTCCTTTTACCTTCCTGTTTGGGATATCCATGTCCTCGCTTATGCTTCCACATGTATCACCCACACCCGTCGTTGCACCCACATCTTTCTGTGGCAATCCACACCATTCTATGGTGTGACTCCCTGATTTCATTTGTCATAGACGGTGTAACACAACCTCACGCTGGTGTGCCATACCTATTTCTTTTGTCAATACTCTTGGTATTTCTCAGGGTCAACGCAATGCCCCAGGACCTTTTGCTGGACTTGCATCGAGCTTTTCTGTTGCTCGCTTCCTTCCCTACTCATGTATATAAGGTCGCTCGCTCCCCCACTTAGTTCTGCTCTTTAGTGAATACGATTACCTTCATCAGCAAGAACGGTGTTTGCCTTTCGTCCCTTATAAGGGTCATAAGGGTCATAACAGCAAAAAGGCAAACTGCGTCTTATAACGTCGGATCTCGGACCATTTCCATTATAACGGACGCTGTCCGACTGTGCGCGTTATAACGGCACATAACGGAGAGTGATTGTTATAACGGAGAGTGATTGTTATAACGGAGAGTGATTGTTATAACGGAGGTGGTATCGGAGGGTTCCCTTATAAGATGAATGTCATTAAGTAGGCCAACGTTATAACTATATGTGATCCGACGTAAAGGGATTATAACGGTCGGATATCCGACGCTTCCCATTATAATAAATGACTAGAAAAATACCTTTCCTTATAATCAGCGGTGGTTTGTAAAACGATTGCTATAACGGGTATATAATTTATGATAATTCCTTATAAGACTCATTGAATCTCTTACCCGACGTTATAAGTCTGGCATGAAATGATGAGAACCGTAATTTCCAGAATCAACATGGGTCGGTTTCATGGCGGCGGCAAGAGGCTTTGTGTGCGTCAAACGTTGTGTGCGTCAAACGATGTGGCATTGATATTGATATATATATAGAGACGCAATAGACAAAAATAAAAATAAAATAACAAAAGACAAAAAAGCGAGAAAGCATGTAGATAAAGGAAAAAAACACTCCAACTGGGCACACGTATACCTGCAAATTAAACCCAGAACCGACACAAACAAGGAGATATCCGACGCAAGACTTAAAAAAAAAAAAAATCAACGTAGTACAAAAAAAAAAAAAAAAGATATAAATAAAAAAATAGAGAGGAGAGAAGCGGGTCGGATGCGTGTGATTTCCAACGTTATGCGTCGTCGTCTGATGCAGGCACATCCACGTGTATCTTGAACCCCCCGTCTAGAATTGATTCCTCCTCTGACCCTTCATCCCCAGATTCATCCCTGTCGGTGGTGCCACACTCTGAACTATTGGTTATTCCACTCCGTGCAGGAGTGCGGACCATTGGAAAATCTCGGGCAAGCGCCTCCTGCAATTGTGCGTTGGAAGATGGACTTAAATGGTCAGAAATCCGATGCATTCTGCTGTTTCTGGTACGTGACTCCGCTTGAAGTTCCGCGACCTGTTTTTCAAGCTGGGCCGTGTAGGCATTGACATCGCCAATGTCAAGCACGGTACTGGACTCAACGTCAGCAGGGCCGCCATGGCCTTTCTGGATAGCCCTGTCAAGTCGATTCCGGATGACATCTAGGATCATTGATTGCATGCGGGGAGGATGTCTCTCGTATGTACCTAGAATTCTCAGGTATGTTTCTATGTCGCACGGTATCAGTACTTTATATCATGAAAACAGTCGGAAGTGTACTTATGGTGTGAGTTGTGGTAGCTAAACTCTACCTTCTGTTCGTCAAGAACACCTGTTCTCCATGCCTTAAGGCTATGTTGTATGGCTGTACAAACAAAGCATAAAAATACCTTGTTGATTTTTTCGAAAAAAGTTGGGTCGGCGTTCCCAAGACTCTTGGGGCCAGAGAAGAAACGCTCGTAAATGAAATCCGACACTTCTTCGGCAATGAATCGCTCTTGAGACGTCTATTTCCCGATGGTTTCGGTTAGTTATTAAACAACGAGGAACGATAAGGGGTCTTGTACTCCTTGGCCAGTCTTTGAGCACAAAAACCGATCTTCCTCTAGCAACCAATTGATTGTGACGGCACGTTCATGTCGCGCAAGTTTCTCAAAGTCGTAAATCCTGGGAAGGAGTCTTTTGCATTGATGGATGAGCAAAGATCGGTCGCGGGAAATTATACTCTTGATCTAAAAGAAATTAGTTAGGCTATGACAGAATGGATACCGTCGGATTGTACTTACATGAGCGTCGGCTTCCGCATTTCTTGCCCAAAAAGTGTCAACAGCCACGCAGCTCTCTTTCCATGCATCCGCCATCAGGTCAATGCACTCCACAATACTTGGTAGTGGATTAACAAAAAAAACATGATGCTTGATATAATCATTGGTGAGAAGCAAGACCTCCTGAAACTCAGCGGGGATGTACTTGAGGGATCGTGACTGCCGCTTGGTAGGACCCGCAGTTGTGTCATGGTCCGATAACTCCTCCGGAATATCTGATTCCCGACGGTTACTGTCCTTTTGCGTATTTTGGCTTTTTTTTCTTGCCAGGGGACTGGACGGAGGAGGCGACGATGATAATACCTGAACATATCAGCAAATACTAGAAATAGATATTTTCGGCCTTACCCGCTGATGTCGATAGTTTGTGAAACTCGATGACCGGCTGAGAGAGGAGGAGGAGGCGGAGGAAGGGGCTCTCAACGCTTCTCCCGACGCAATGCGTCTCTTTGCCGACGGTTGTAGGTGAGGAGCAGCTGGTACGTCCCCTTCATCATCTAAGCTGTCCAAGGCTGCACTCGACGTGCGTTTGCGAGGCTTGGAGAGTGAGGATGATGATGATGATGATGATGGATGTTGCCCCGATGGCGGGGTATTGTTCACCACGTCTTTTCGATTTGCAAGGGGGGCTCTGCGTGACATGATTGCTGAGCTAAGCGCACGTAAACTTAAAAGTACACTTTTAGTCGGCAAACTAACGGAAACCGTCCTGTTTTTAACTTCCGTTGCTACATGTTCCGCTCGGGCTACATTCCAACCAACTACACCCTAAAAAAGCCACAAAATACCCACAGACAATTGCTTTGTAATGCTAACCACATTAATAACTGAGATCCGAGAAAAAAGAAATAAAAAGAAATGAAACAAAAAGCAATCCTAACCCGGAACACAAATCCGACACGGAAATAATACCTAACCGACGGAAACAGTCTTACTCTATCCACGGCCTGTGTTCGGATTGTCCCTCAACCACTCATTTGCGTCTACCACAGCAGCTGCTACACGCTGCTCATAGGTTCCAATATCTATGTCCCCAAACCTGTTCTGACAATTCTCTGAAAGTACTGCGCGACGTCCCCACAATAGGGCGTGCGGGTCGTCTGGCAAATTCAAGGCCATGAAAATATCCCAAGCCCCTTGGGCATACTCATCCGCTGGATTGGGGCGAATGGGGCAATTGTTGTCGTCAGTGTCGGGAAATAGACGGATATAGGCCGTAGTGAGCCTTTCCAAATTGGCCTGAATTCTCCTCTTTTTGGATTCCCTCTTTCGGATTCGCGACAAGAAAACCCGGTCGGCCCTCGGCATTGGGATCTTGCGAGTGGCCTTGGATTCGTCCAATGAATCCTCAGGCTCACTGTCGTACGTATTGAACTTATCTGGTCCGAAATAGGACTGTCCACCGTCGGGAACAGGGGTGTCGGGTCTTGGGGGGGTACTGTGGAGGGTAATGAGCACCTTTATGGGGCGGGACTCTGTGCTCAAGAGCCATGCGTGCACCTCCTCATCATCGCGCAAGGGGGTAATGTCAGCTGGGGGGTTGCTGGGGGCTCCTGCTGCGGGAGGTTCGCTGTTCATGAGAGCCCCCTGGATTTCTCGAACTGTGCGACCCTCCGGGATCGCACTCTTCATAATCTCATAGATATTTTCCAGCGTCGGATTTTTGATCATTTTTATATGCCTAATGGCATTGCTGTTCTACGCCAGGTCATTGGTGATATCCAAATTTGGATCCCGTAGGTAGACCCGGATGGCCCATTGTTGGGGTTGTTGCGGACCATTTGCGTTGGGATTGCTCCCAGAGGCCGTCGGTTGGTCTCCGGGACCAAGTTCCGCAAAGGCTTCCGCCTCTGCCAGCGTTAGTTTCTTGTGCTTCGATTCTGTGCTCATAATCTTTTTGATGGTGTCTGCTACCAATGCTTCCAACGCCTGGTGGCACCGCGCACCTTCAAACGTTGTCGGATACTTTTTTTTTTCTGCCTCAAGTAGGGCCTTCCCAGGGAACGTCTTATACCTGACTGCAAGAATCCTTAGCTCTCTGAAACGAGTGTGCTTCACTCCACTCACAATGTCGGCTGGATCCCTCTGGACCTTAGCCTGGATTGTTCTTCTCCATGTGAGATACGCGCTCTGGCTTGGCCCTTTGGCCAATGCAAAACCGAGCCTTCTCTTGGAATTCTCGATCAAATTCGGAGGGGTAACCATGCTGTGCCGGCCAGGTTAGTAAAGGGCAGTAAGCGTCGGGATTTGGACTGAACGTAGTCGGATATAGGTACGGCAAATACTTACTTGGTCTGGATCGGTTGCTCCTAAACTATGAAATATATCTGAAACTTGAAACCCGGGGATTCTTGAAAGTGAACACTTTTCAACGAGCTTTATCAGAGGAGCGTGAGAATGAATGCCAATGCGTCGGAAAAGATACTGTTACAGGTATTTCGTCAATGCTGATTGTGGTGTTGTTCTTTGGGTTGGTAATAGTGAAATTGAGTATGGTATAGGGAGCTTAATCCCGGGGACTTGGGAGGGTTTTATATCCACGCGAGCATGGCCAAATCCATGCCAATATGGCCATCGATTGTTATCCATGGCCATCCCCTTGGAACACAATGTTTCTTTGATGCCGAACTTCTGGCCAAAAATATGGCCATCTTGCTCGAAAGTTCTCTTGCTCGACGGGTTACACCTCCAAAGTAATTCCCCAATTGGGAAATATTTTGATGTTTACACGGAACCAAAACCGTTGGATTTATGACGCTAGGAGCCCCTTTCCCTTGCGGTCCGTGTCCACAGCAACCGCTGTGACCGAGTGCTAATCTAAATTTCTAGAATTCACGAGCTAGCTTTGCTTTGCAGGGATCTGCAAGCATGCCCAGCAGCATGTAGGAGCAAGCACCCCGGAGAATGCTTAATTGTGATGAAAAGGCAAACAGGCGTGGGTTGAATATTCTAAGGTCTTCGCGGAATCGAAACGAAAGGCAGACAACAACCTCCGCGCAGTCGGAAAACGTACAACCGTCGGAATTATCAAACAAGATCTTCATTAAAGGTAAAGCTATAACCTCCGAGAAACTCTTACTTGCGCGAAGTTTCTAACCAACAATATTCAATGGACTTCGCGGGCATGCAAACAAAAGCGAGCGGTTTTCAAGGGTTGATTGCAAGTTTCCAACCAACACCAAACCGACTAGACAACGCCCTCTCAATACTCAAAAGCGTCGGATTTCGGACTGTCGGCGACCTTGCGCCAGCTTCCTCGAAAGAAAGATCCAACTTCCAGTTAGTTCAATGTATGCACAGAAGCAGCGCTGTCGGTGGTGCCGGAAGTTATACGGAAACGTGACAACATATACCAGCCATGTACAAAATAAGCATCCGGAACGTGCTAAAGATCTGGAGAATAATCACCCCAGGCGCATTGGACGGGAACTATCTATGGATCTACCGAAGAGTACCGAATCCGACGGTATCCGTATCAAGGAAGAGCAAGAGGAGGGGGAGGAGGACGATGCCTCTTTACAGGACGTGTTTGCTTCATTGCAAGACGGGGACCCACTGTGCAAGGAGCCCTTTACAGAAGGGGAGGACGAGGGGGCCAATTCCGATCGTGAAGAAGTGGAATTTTCTGTGGAAGATTTAGAATCAGTGGAGAAACCAGGGAAGGCGGGAGGGAAGACCTTGGATGATTCCGCAGAAAAGCATGACTCTTCGGACGCTCATGATCCTTTATCCGACTGTTTCAATACTTCTCCGTTTCCAGCAAAGTTTCGCGCAGGTCATGTTCACCGGGTCGAGCAACACCCACAGGTTTTCAAAAGATCAGCCTGGTTAAGTCCATTCACCTCCGCCCTGGACTATAAGCTCGCGCGATTTTTCAACAGTAGCCGGATTTCAATGACAAAGATTGATGAGTTTTTCAAAGACGGTTTGGTGCGCATTCTAAGCACAAATCCGATGCAAAGCATCAGTTTTAAGTCAGCATACACACTCAATAAAAAGCTCGATAGCATGATTGTGGACCCCCCTTGGTTTCGTGGAAAAGTTGAATTCACATTGCAGCCTAATACGGAGTATTTTCACCGCAATCCACTAGACTGTGTGGAGTACCTATTGAGTCAGAAATCGTACGCTCCACATATGGTCTGGGCTCCGGTTTATGAATATAACCTGGCAGGCCAAAAGATATATTCCGATATGCATACGGCCAATTGGTGGGCAGAGAAGCAAAAGACATTACCCGACGGAAGTACGCTCATTCCAGTACTATTAGCGTCTGATCAGACACACTTGACTAACTTTTCCGGCGATAAAAAGCTTTGGCCGATTTATATTTCTCTGGGAAATATTAAATCCGAATTTCACAATAAGCCGTCACAGCAAGCGTGGATCCCCCTGGCACTTCTACCCATAGCCCCCAAGCGCATGACCAAGATACGCGGATTCAATATGGAGGATCAGGAACTCGAGTCTCTTCAGATTTTGCATGAGGTGATCAGCGACCTCATGAGTCCGATTTCCGACGAAAGAAGTCACGACGGATACGAGATGCTTTGTAATGACGGAAATTATAGACATTGCTTTCCGGTGATTTCAACATGGCTCGCCGATCATATGGAAAACGCAAACCTCCACGCAATCAACGTCAACCGATGCCCTAGCTGTACTGCTAAACCCGACGAATTGGGTACCATTTCCGACGATAAGTTTCCCCTTCGAGACCATCGATTGTATGCAGAGGCATTGCAGACTAAGGACTATTCGACGTTGACCAATGATGGAGTTAAAAAAATCAATAATGCGTTGTGGCACATGGATATACAACCACGGGACCTGGTACGTGGGGACCTATTGCACAATATATACCTTGGGACGTTTAAGCATCTAATGGACTGGGTTGTTGAATTTTTGGACGATAATGGTCGGTTATCCGACTTTAACGAAATTTGGAAACAGCTTCCCCCGTACCCTGGCTTCACCCCTCCAACAAAGGCATACTCAGCGGTAACACAATGGCAGGGCAAGGAGATGAGAAATTTAGGGCGAGTAATACTTGGAGCATTCACGGCAGCTCTGCGTCGGAAAACAACCCAAAACCGTCCGACCAAGGATCAACTTAGGGACTTCGATTGTGCAATCTCTTGTGTTCGCCACATGGCCGACTTCAGCCTTTACGCTCAATACCAACAACACACCGAGGATACTATTCGTTATATGGACAATTCTTTAAGCAATTTCCATCGATATAAGGATGTATTTCTGCAATACCGAGCTGGAAAGGTTGCGCGAAAAGGTGCCAAAGACGCAATCCGACTGTTGGCGTCGGAACAAGCGGAAAGACTGTCGGCAAACCGACACAAAATGTCTACAGTTGTGAAGAGGAAGCAAAAGGAAATTGATCAAAAGAAAAGAGCGGAATTGATGGAAGAAATGCTAGAGGAAAAGGCCCATTATAATATTCCTAAAATCCATATTTTGTCACATTACGCTGAGCAGATCTCGCAATTCGGTTCACTGCCTCAGTATTCAACAGAGGTATGCGAAGCCTCTCACAAGCCATTGAAGGACGCATACTGTCGAACGAATCACATCAACGCTACCCCAAAGATAATTGTCAAATACAGCCGCGACCATAACATGCACATGCACGCTCAGAATCTCAAAGAATACCTGTCGAATGTAGACTGCGAAGTGCCTTCAGATATCATCAATTTGGTCGGAAAACCGACCGTCCCTATCCAAAAGTCCAAGGACACCAAAACCTACGTGAAATTTCAAGGGCGTGTGGATATGTCAAAGATATCGAGTGTTACACAGCTTGCAGACAGCCATCGGATACCCGACTTTTTTGATCTTCTTTCCCGACGGTTTGCATCACACGGTGACCAGACCGCAAGAATTATAAATGATTCCACATTGGAGTGTTTCTCGAGTCTTGTCATTCCTGTTTCCAATTTTCAAGGCGGGAAATTAACTCACATGTTGCGCGCAGTACAGGCCCCTTTTTATTTCGCAAAGGTACACAACGCGCCGACTGGGTGTGGGTTAGAAGACGGCAAGCGTCGGATTCCCTACGAGGGACGCTTAATGGCCGACTTCCGGGAAAGCTTAATGCGCTTTTTAAATTGCGTACATTACACCATGGAATCCATTTGTTTGCGCATGTTAGTTTGCTCGAGGCATACGGCGGCTCAAGGCCATCAGGACCTGAAGGAATGATAAGGGTCGGATTCCCGACAAAGGACATGTCGGTTTTAATTCGCATTAGTGAAATCGTAGGGATTGCACATCTAATTCCGTTAGAGCCTGGAGAGCGCTGGTTGGTCAACAACCGTATTGATTTTGAAACCTGGCATGACATTTATGACGATGTATTTTAGTTTAATCTGTATATTGCGTGTGTGTATATAGAAAAATAATAAAATGATGTCCGATGATATAATTGAAATAATAAAATGATGTCCGATGATATAATTGAAATGGTTAAATGGCCGGTTTCAGTCCGTTTTCGGACGCTTAACCATTGGGAACACATAAATTACAAATAACCAATTGGAACCGGGAATAAATATTGTGTTGAAAATTATAAGGATCATGTTCGGGGAAATCGACTTACAGCGGAGGACAAGAATTCAAGATTCTTATAACGTCGGATTCTGCCTTAAAAGCGTCCGAACGAAGACCATTACATTGTTTGTCTTATAACGGCATAACGGTAATGATCGACCTTATAACGGCATAACGGCAATAACGGAGCCGTGCCTTATAACAGACCACCAGGCCTTATAACGGCACTATTTTCTTCCTGATGTTGAAACTGATAACTTGCTCCGCTGGCTACCGCCGTGACCCGCTCCTCTCTAAGATCTTTGAACCCTCTTGTGCACATCTATCCCCTTTTGTCTCGACTCTCGATACCTACGGAGTATACCTTCTCACAGAGGTGGTACCGAGGGTGTGTAAGGTTCGTGCGGTACCATACCCAGGCTGGGTTGGGAGCTGGACAAGTGATCATCTGTGGCTGGTATTTGTCAAATGCACTTGGTCTGTATCCCCATCTGTCTACCTTCCCATGGAGTAGACAGTCTCTAGCTTTACATTGATTACTCAAGATGATGTAATCATGCTCTGGGTGCTGCTTGCTGTAGCTGATCCAGTCTTCTTGTGTGGCTGGGCAAGCAGGGGATTGTAGTCCAAAGGTCCCCTTGGTTTGGTGACCCTTTGTGATGACCAGGTCCTGGTGGACAGGAACCAGGAGCGGGTATAGTAGCTGTGGAAGTGGTGGGTACGGTTGGTAGGCTGGATGGAGGCGGGGTACGAGGAGTTGAGGACGTGGACGACGTACTCGTTGGTTTGGTCTAGAAGATGGCGGGTGTCGGTGATGGGTTCTAAGCCTGGGAGAATGACAGTGCGGCGGGTGGGGAGAGTGAATCCTGGGGCGGGGCGGCGGATTGAGGCACGGGGCATGGGACGTGGTCAAGGCGGGGTCAAGAGGGGCTGTCTAGGGTACGGAGGAGGAGAGTATAAATTATATTCGAATAACAACTTGTTAAGGTACAGCTGAGGGAAAGAAACAAGTTGTTGCATGAAGAGGAAAGGAAAAGAAGACAAGACGAGAGGGAGGAAGAACTCCTTATATAGAGATCCTTCTTGGACTAGGGAACTAGAAAGGCATGAATAGAATAGCAGCGCCGCGGCTGCGCAGAGGCTGCGCGGCGGCTGCTCAGGGTACATGAGTCAAATGGAAGTAGAAATCAACTGCGCAATAGAAACGACTAGAACTAAATAGAAACTGATGGAAACATATGGAAAGCTATTGCGCAGGGAAGGTTGGTGGTACCAGAACCTTCTGGTGGTTTCTCTGAGATTCCAAACTAGAAAGTCGAGCGGCAACAGGGATGTGGGCTGTGGTGTTGCAACGGTTACCAGGAAGGGGCTAGGGCATAGGCAAGGTGCATGGCGATGTAGAGTAGCGCCAGTAATAGGTGGAACTCGTCGGGAGTCAGGATTAGGTGAACATGGATCCACTGTGGCTGGTAGCAAGGCTGCGGCCAATAGTGGCTGGGTGCGGGGTAGTCTTGGGTAAGGCTAGAAACTCGGTTCATGACAGTAGCCCCCCTTCTAGAGGAGAGCTCCAGCGATCTTTCTTGGATGGGCTCCAGGTCGTTGTCAATGATGATCGGGACATACCAGGAACCACTCATGGTGCGGGAAAGTTTTCGGGTCTTGGTTTGGTTGGGTAAGCAGTGTGGAAACGCCTAACAATTGCTGGGGCGTTCTCGAGGTTGCTTGCGGGTTGCCAGGTGGGGTGATTGTAGCCAATCCAACGGACAAGATACTTGAGTTGTCTTTGGACTATCTTTGAGTCGAGGATGTTTTCGACTTCCTACTCAAGGTCTTCGTTAACGATAACAGGAGGGGGAGGAGGTTGAACTTAGCCTGCGAGAGGGTCTTGGGCAACTGGTTCAAGGAGGGAGACGTGAAAGACTGGGTGAACCTTCATAGTATCAGGGAGTTCAAGCTTGTATGCACGGCTGGAAATTTTCTGGATGATTCGAAATTTCCCAAGGCATTTGTAATCCAGTATGGTGGAGGAACGAGTGGTGTGGATGTGTCACCTGAGGAGCCAAACTTCATCGCCGATCTTGTATGCGGGTGGGGGAATTTGATGGTGATGGGCTTGTTCCGCAAGAATAGCCTGGGACCAGGATATTTTAGCCTGTAGGTATTTGTCCAGAAACGACAAGCGCTCTGCATAATCCTTAAGTATTTCTGGGGTAGGCTGAGGGACTGCAGGGTTGGCAAGGATTTCGTAGCGGGGTTGCTGTCCATAAACGGCAAAGAAGGGAGTAATTCCGGTGGTGGCTGACAGGGTGTTGATGTATGCAAACTCGGCCATGGTCAGTAATTCGGACCAGTTGTCCTGTTGGTAGATACAGTAGGCGCGTAGGTATTGTTCCAGGATTGCATTGAGTCTCTCGGTCTGGCCGTCCGTCTGTTGGTGGAAGCTGGTGGAAAGCTTCTGTTGGATTCCAAGCAATTTCCATAAGAACCTGGAGAACCCCGAGATAAATTGGGTTCCTCTATCACTAACAATAGAGTCGGGGAGGCCATGGAGGCGGAAGATGTTGTCCATGAAGAGGCGTGCAAGGGTTTTGGAGTTGCATTCGGTTGTCGTGGGAATGTAGTGTGCCATCTTGGATAGGCGGTCAATTACGACTAGGACTGCATCAAAGCCGTTCGACATGGGGAATCCAGTAATGAAGTCCATTGAAACGGAAGTCCATTGCCAGACTGGGATTTTGAGGGGTTTTCAAAGACAGTAGGGTGCATAGTGAGCTGGTTTGATTCTCATGCAGGTATCGCAATTCTAAATGTACCGTGCGATGGTTTTACGCATCTTAGGCCACCAGTAATTGCGAGATACCAGCTCGTAAGTGGCGGCTCTTCCGGGGTGTCCTGCAGCAGGATGTTCATGGCAAGAATTGAGGATTTTTGACTGGAGCAATTTGTTGTCTGGGATGTACAGGAGTTTATTGACGTAAAGGAGTCCGTCATCATAGGTACATTTGCCAAGGGGAACTGTTGGGTGTTTGTTGTCAAAGTTTTCGAGTGCAAGGAGGATTGATTCTACTAGGGCATCGGAAGGCAGAAGATTCCGAATCTCCTCATTAAAGCCAATTGATGCTGTGGAGAGAGAGTATTCGGAGAATTTGGAGGCAGGGATAAGGGTGCGCACAGGTTGTGCATGTTCATTCCCCTCTTCAGGGAGGTCTCCAGACCTACGTATCAAGGTGTCGGCTTTTCCATTCTGTTCACCAGGTCGGAACACAATAGTACAGTCATATTGTGCAAGTTCCCCGGCCCAGCGTGCCTGCCGACGGTTCAGAAGGGTCTTGGTCTTGAAGGATTCAAGGTTGTGGTAGTCGGTTAAAATCGTAAATGGCGTGGCAAGGGTATGAAGGTACATATGCCACTTATTCAAGCAGACCATGATTGCGAGAAGTTCCTTATCACCTATGCCGTAATTGCATTCGGCTGGTGACATTTTTGCAGAGAGGAAGGCAATGGGGTGTAAAACCGTCTTGCCGTTTTCTGGGATTTTCTGTGAAAGGATGCCAGAGACCACATAGTCGGAGGCGTCGGTTTCCAGGATGGTTTCGAAGTTGGAATCAAGGTGGCGAAGAACTGGGGCTGTGGTGAAAGGCTTTCTTTAGTTTCGAGAAGACCAGGTCACAGTCTGAAGACCACGCAAAGGGAGTATCCTTTTGCAATACTCGGAAGAATGGTTGGCAAATGCCGGAGTATCCTTTGATGAAACGTCGGTAGACGTTAGCGAAACCCAAGAAACATTGTATATCCTTTACGGATTTTGGTGTTTCCCATTCGATAACAACCTTGACTTTTTCAAGGCGTAGGGAACCATCCTTTTTCTTGACAAACAGGATTGGTGAGGCACTGGAAAAGGAGCTTGGTCAAATAAATGCTTTGGCCGGATTTTCATCAAGCCATTCTCGCATTTCCTTGAGTTCTGCATCGGACATAGAGTACATGCTTCCAAGAGGGGGTTTTGCACCAGGAAGAAGCGGTATTTCATGATCCACATAGCGATGTGGGGGTAGGACCGAGGCTTCCTTCTTCGAGAACAGGGGAAGGAAATCGTGGTATTCAGTGGGGACCAACTTTTCAGCTGGTACGGTACTCAGGATTTCCTCGGGGAGTGAGGCTAGAACACAAATCATAGAACCTGGTTGTTTGGTAGCAATTCTCATGGCGGCGCAGGAGATCACAGCAATCTTATGGTTAGTTGGTGATGGCGAATTGCTGGTAATGGTGGTTTGTCGAACTGGGAGACAATGGGCTTAACAGTATCCTGATGCGAAGGTCAAGGTATTTTTTTCCCAATCAATAATTGAGTTATGGCGTCGGAGCCATGTTTTTCCAAGGATGAGGTTCCATCCGGCCAGTTTAGTCACTTGGAAGGTTAATACTTCCTCGTGCTGGTCAACGGTGCGTCTCAAGGTACAGGATTGGGTTATCTGTCCTGCAACTGAGCGCCTTCCATCAATGACGACAAGGTCCTCTGGTTTAGGTTTCAGATCAAGGTTCAGGTTCAAGGACAAGGCAAAGTCAAGGTCAATAAACTGGGAGGTAGCTCCACAGTCGATCATGCAGGTTCCAGACAAAGAGTTATGGATTGAAGCATTGAGAGTCATGGGTGACTCAGAACCGAGATCACCAGAAAGAGAAACGGAAGATAGACGAAAAGTAGCAGAAACTCGATACCTTCGCAACCTACTCTTGCGAGCAAATCGCGACTCAATAGGAATAACAAAGCCTGAACCAGGCAAATCAACAGATGGTAAAACAGAAAAAGAATTAACAGGAAACATAGGAGAACAAGAAGCGCACAAAGGCGAAAAACAAACACAAGAGGGTTCAAGGGAGAAGACACCAGGTTGCATCCTGGCACTCCTTGATGGGTCTTCAGTCTTCAAAGAGGCAGTTAGTTTTTTGCCTGAGTGGCAGTCTTAGAGGTAGTGTAGAGGACCACAGTTGCTGGTGCTGCGGGAGCAGCGGTTTCGAGGGTGCTGTTAGCCTTCTGGCTCTCATGGGGCAGACACTGGCAAAGTGTCCTTTTGCACCGTAATAGAGGCAGAGGCCATTGGCACGGCGGTAATCTTCATCGGCCTAGGTAAGTGGTCCGCGTTTTCTTTTGACCTCAACAGCGGACAGGTCCATAGGTCCCGCATGTGATCCTGTAGCTGTGGAGGAGCTGGCAGGCGCATTGGCGCGAGGGGCAGTGGTGTTGTGGTGTTGAGAAGGCGTGTGGTGTTGATTTTGTACACGCCGGATATTGTTGTCGAGCTGAATGCACATTTGTGCAACAGCGGCCAAAGTATCAGGGACATTGAGTTGGTAGGACAACACCGTGGCGGTGTCCTTGTTGAGACCAGAGCGGAATCTAGCAATCTGCTCCTTTTGATTCATGAAGAGCTTGGTGGAGATGGTAACAAACTTGCCCGCATAGGTAGAGCAGTCTCTTTCGCCTTGGCGGAATTTGTCAAGTTTTTCCCTGGCAGTTGCTTCAGCATCTGGGTCGTCAAATGCTGCCTGGAGTGCGTTGATAAACGCTTCATATGATTGGAACTGGACTAGGCCAGTGACTGGGTCCATATGTGGGTTGAACAATGCTTGAGCACCTCCGGAAAGGTGAGAAGCAGCATAGGCGATCCGAGCTGGGTCTTAAGCATCTCGGGTGGGGTCGGAGGAAAAAACTAGTTGAAGTTGCATGATGAATTGGCGGTATTTGTCCCTGCTCCTATCAAAAGCAGTAGGGTCTGCAATTTTGGGTGCTTGGTTTTGTGGTGCGGGTGATGGTGGAGCAAGGGCTTGGAGTCTCTGTTGAGACCCGTATTGGTATCCGGAATGGAAGTGAGCAAACAGAGCTTGGTTGGCATAGTTGAGTTCTGTGGCGTTCGTAAGGGTTGGTATTTACGGTGCTGCCCATTGCCTTGTATTTCCACAGTTGACGCCGGTCATATGGGCAGTATTGATCGAGGTGAGGAAGGTAGTTGGGGTGTCATTGGGGAGATTGGGGAAGGAAACAACTCCAATTGGGTGTGAGCCAAGGTAGGTGATGTACGCTTCTCATGGCTTGTCGGTTAATGGGAGGGGAGTACCAGATCTTTCGATTCCGGCCATTGTATTTGAGTGTGGTGAAAAAAGTTATATCGATGCAACAAAGTGTGATGACTAGGTCCCGGTGGACAGCAACCAGGAGCGGGTATAGTAGCTGTGGAAGTGGTGGGTACGGTTGGTAGGCTGGATGGAGGCGGGGTACGAGGAGTTGAGGACGTGGACGACGTACTCGTTGGTTTGGTCTAGAAGATGGCGGGTGTCGGTGATGGGTTCTAAGCCTGGGAGAATGACAGTGCGGCGGGTGGGGAGAGTGAATCCTGGGGCGGGGCGGCGGATTGAGGCACGGGGCATGGGACGTGGTCAAGGCGGGGTCAAGAGGGGCTGTCTAGGCTACGGAGGAGGAGAGTATAAATTATATTCAAGGTACAGCTGAGGGAAAGAAACAAGTTGTTGCGTGAAGAGGAAAGGAAAAGAAGACAAGACGAGAGGGAGGAGGAACTTCTTATATAGAGATTCTTCTCAAACTAGGGAACTAGAAAGGCATGAATAGAATAGCAGCGCCGCGGCTGCGCAGAGGCTGCGCGGCGGCTGCTCAGGGTACATGAGTCAAAGGGAATTAGAAATCAACTGCGCAATAGAAACGACTAGAACTAAATAGAAACTGATGGAAACATATGGAAAGCTATTGCGCAGGGAAGGTTGGTGGTACCAGAACCTTCTGGTGGTTTCTCTGAGATTCCAAACTAGAAAGTCGAGCGGCGACAGGGATGCGGGCTGTCGTGTTGCAATGGTTGCCAGGAACGGGCTAGGGCATAGGCGAGGTGCATGGCGATGTAGAGTAGCGCTAGTAATAGGCGGAACTCGTCGGGAGACGGGATCAGGTGAACATGGATCCACTGTGGCTGGTAGCAAGGCGGTGGCCGATAGTGGCTGGGTGCGGGGTAGTCTTGGGTAAGGCTAGAAACTCGGTTCATAACACCCTTGGAGGTGTCCGAGGAGGCAAATTTTTCAGCTTTTTGCTGAGGGAGGAGAGGGAGGAGGTTGGTGATGCTAGTGGTGCTAGTGGCTGCTGGTTGGGGTATACTACTGTAGCCTTGCAGCTAACAGTGGCATCTCCTGGTGTCTTTGAAGTAGGTATGACTTGTTGATTGGGGGAATCCTAGGGAGGTGTTTAGGAGACAGTGCTATCTCCCAAGGTATTCTCCTAGGCTCTGGAAATCCCCCACTATATGTTGGTGGGGTTATTTTCCCCATGTGACCCACTGGAGAGGGTATGGGAATTGCTGCCTCTAGGGGCATTGTATTCCCTGTTGGCTCTGATCTCCCAGTGTTGCTAGGTAATTGTTTCCCATTCATTGCTTTCCATGAATGGGGAGAAGTCTGATGGTATTTTCGTCAATTGTGGCATCTTTGGGTTGGTGGTTTATGTCTTACCATGCTCCTCAAATTCTTCCAGGTCCAACCTAGTTACTTCTTCCTCCTCTTGCTCCTGAAGCCACTAAAACTATTAACTGTCTTCCTCAATTTCTCCTTCCTCCAGTTCTTGATCCTACTCTTGCTGGTCTGGACTCTCTGGGAACTTAGCCATTACCTCATCTTCCTCATAATAGGATGGGTCTTCCTCCTCTTGGATGAGGTTGTTTAGGCACCCAATTCTGTGCCATAGGACACTCTGAGGTCCATAGATTGAGAGGCAGTGGTAGTTGGTGTTTTGGGTGGACATTTTTCTGGGATTTGATGGATTACTTTTGTTACTCATTGGTAATTGTTTGGAGAAACTCACTTTCTTGTGTGGTGCAGGTGAGTTGGTTGGTAGTTCTTGGAGATCAGTAGGTGGGTGTTGGAAATCTTAGTGGCTGTTGAGGTAGATGTGTGGTTTGAATGGCTCTGGTTGATCTGCTGATTAAGAAATGAATTCAGACAAAGGGGGATTCGAGCCATCCTGATATGTTCTGCTGAGCTGGTCCGCTGTCTTGTTAGCTTCATTTTTAATATGTTCAATGGTGAAGTCTAGTCTAGATAGGATTTTCCTGCATATTTCCCTTCTTCCCATCAGGTTAGTAGTGCTCATAATTATTTGTAATGCACTATTATCTGTCATGATGATCAATTTTACCCCTGTTAACTCAATAGCAAAATGTTCAGCCCCTGGCACAACTGCAAGGAACTCCTGATCTGTCGTGGAGTAATTTGGTTATGCAGGGTTAAATCTTTTGCTGAAGTATTCAGCAGGTCTACCCTCGTCAATTGAGGGTCCTTGTCCTATTGACCTACCCATACATACTTTCCTTGCATCACAGACTAGGTATATGTTCTCCTTGGAGTTGTAATCGAGTGGTCTGAGTATTGTAGGTGAGTCAATTAATTCTTTGATGTGGTTAAATGACTCATTGTGGAGTGGAATCCATGACCAATCTTTTGTAGCCCCTGCTAGTTCTGAAATGGGGCCATGATGTCAACTATCTTGGGCAAGAATTGACTCATTGTGATGACCAGGTTCCGGTGGACAGGAACCAGGAGCGGCTATAGTAACCGTAGAGGAGGTGTATATAGTCACAGGGTTGAATGGAGGCGTAGAAGCGGGAGTTGAGGGCGTGGACGAGGTACTCGTTTGTCTGGTCCAAAAGATGACGGGTGTTGGTGATGGGTTCAGAGTCTGGGAAGATACTAGTGGGGCGGGTGGGGAGAGTGAATCTGGCAGCCGGGCAAGAGTTTGAGGGACGGGGTATAGGACAAGTTCACGGAGGTTCAAGGGGGGCTGTCTAGGCCACGGGAGAAATCGTAAAGAGTATGTTAGTAAGAGAAACTGGTCCAGGGTCAGGATCAGATGGACATGTATCCACTGTGGCTGGTAGCCCGGCTGAGGCCGCTGGTGGCTGGCTGGGTACGGGGTAGTCCTTGGCGAGGTTAGAAACTCTGTTCATGACACTCATGTAGATAACCATGCAATTGAATTCCTGGAGCTCCGTTATGTTGGCAGGGATAGGTAGCTTAGAAATCAACCCTGCTTTGGCTGAATCAATTTCTAGGCCTTTCTCTATAAGTATGACTCCCGGGATCTGCATTGTTTCTGGGTTAATTTGAGACTCGCTTTTGTTGATATAAAACTTGTTTTATTGGAGTATGCTGTACAACTGTCTCAAGTGTTTTCCTGCTGATCCCAAGTGTTGCCATAGATAACGATGTCATCTAAATGCATTGCAACTGATCTGCCTAGCCTGCGTCTAAGTACATGGCTCATGACTTCTACCATAGTAGCAGGTGCATTGCAATCTCCTTGTGGCATGACTCTTGTTCTAAATAGGCCCATAGGTGTGCTGAATGCGGTGTTTTTTTCATGGTCAGGGTTTTTTTTGATATTGTTATAACCATCTGTGAGATCAACTTTTGATTTGAATTTGTGTAAGCCAACCCTGTTTCTTATTTCATCCTGATTGTGCAGGGGTGTCTTGTCCTTGAAAGTGTTTTTATTGCTATCCACCAGGTCCAATACGAATTGAGGCTCATTTGATTTGTCATTTTCAGGAATGGTGAACATGGTGCATAATGATAGGGCAATTGATTCAACTATTCTGCCTGAGATGAGTTCAGGCTCAATTTTTTCATTTAAAGCTTGCATGAATTTGGCATTGACTTTGATTGGTCTAGGTCTCCAGATGATGGTCTGATCCAACAGGTTGATGTGGTGATTGATCTCCATGAGTGGGGGTGATTCTGTTGGCTTTTTGTCCAGGTATACATCAGGAAATTCAACAAAGATGTCAAATTCTGACCCAACTGTGGTCGTGTATGAGTTAATTGTTGTGCTTTTTCTCAATATTTTGTCTGATATTTCGTCTCTTAGCCTGTGTAGATGGTTAAATGGTATAGTGAGCGGATCATTTAGATTCCTACATATAGTCGGGTGTAGGCTATCATGGCTGGTTTATAAGCTGTACAGTATGTGCTACCAGATTTCTATAGCTTGCAGATCATTTATAGTGAGTTGATTTGTCACTATAATGGTGCTTAATAATTGTTCCTGTATTTCTTTTTTTGCCTGAATGTAGTATTCTCTACTTTGTGTATGTCTTTGAACCTTGTGAACTGCTAGGGTGAACATTATTTTGACATGTGGGCTAGGATTGGTAAAAGTGTTCCTCAAGACTTCCACCATGTTGTAATCTGATATTCACATTGGGTGATCTGCTAGGTTGTTTGTCATACTCTTTCCAGCAATTTCCTATAATAATTGTGTATTTTCATGTGAAGTAATATTAATGTTTTGAACCCTGTTTGCTGCAAATGTGACTTCTTTTTTGCTATTCTTGGTTTGAGGTTCTCCACTCTGCCAGGATCTTAGTGTGGTTGTTGATCCTTACTTGCTTGTGACAGTAGTCTGATTTGTGCTGATGTTGATGATGGCCTGATTTGTGGACAGGGCGGAGTGTCCTAGGATTACATCCCAGTCACTCAGGTTGTCTGTCCAGAAGGTTTTTTCTTCTTCATGTTGGCCATAATTAATAATCACTTTGGCAAAGTGTTGACACTTACCCTTGCTCCGTTTGATGACTGTGTTGATCACAACAGGTTTCTGAAGTTTGATCATGGGTATTTTATGTAAGGTGCGGAATTTAGTGTTTATTTGATTTGCACCTGTTGTTATATAATCAATTAATGTAATTGCATCATGTTGGTGAATCTTGATTATTGCCATCATGTGGTTTGTTGGTTTTAATCTGGGATTGTATGCATGAGCTGTTTCCGAAGTCAGCTTATAGCCCTTGCCAACTGTTCGGATTTGTCTTACCTTTGTTATATGGACATTAATTGTTTCATCATCTGTGCTCTTCTCTTCTCCATATTGGATTGATAATGCATTAGATTTCACTTTAGGTTGTCTACACTTCTTGGCAATGTGACCTAGTCTTCCACAATTATAGCATTTTCATGTGTTTCATCCTAGTAGTAGACTTCCTCCAGGATTTCTAGGTTTTGTTTTTAGCCAGGTTTTGTAAGGAGTTCTAGGGGGGTAGACCTTTTTTAGTGTAGCCTTGCTTATCTTATTAGATTATTGAGTAATTTTGTTGACTGATGTGTCATTTCTTGGATCCCTGGATGGTGTGGCTGTGTTTATCCAGGGATCTCTTTTGAGTTGACTATCTTCTTAGTGTTGGTTGAGTTGTAGATTAGTATCAAATTTTTGCATGATTTCAATTAATTTCTTCCATGGTGTATCCACATCGATGAACGCTCCTGCTGCAACTACTCCTGTGGTGTCCAGTGCATGAATAAATTTTTGGTACTTGACAGACTGTGAAATTGATCTGTTGCCTTGATTATCAATTAGTTGAATCTGAATCCTATGTAGTTCTTTTACAAATTCATGCACTGTCAGCTTTTTACCATCCTTGTATTGGTTGCATTTCTCGCACACCTTTCATAATTTGTCTTTGGTGGTGCTTGGGATAAGGTGCTGTCTGATCAACATAAAAGCCTTGAAGATGTTCTGGTCCTTTTGTTTGGTTTTTCCAGTATATTCATCCAGCATAGTTTTTGGTCCTCCTTCCACATACAAGTCCAAGTTATCCACAGCTTCTTCTCCCTCCAGTGATACTCCATTCAAAATCAAATACCTCTGTAAGTATAATGCCTAATAATCACATGTCTGTGTATTTTTCCATGTTGCATCATGATTGACATTCATTGGTGCATCTACTTTAATTTTTGAATGTGTTTTTGATACCTTTACTCTGACAGACTGTCTTCCTGTCATTTTTTCCTATATTAGTACTGATTTTTGTTTTGATTTGTTCAGGTTTTCCTGCCTCATTTTGCTGAGCTTTTTTTGCCTAATATTGGATGAAGTTTGAGAGATGTCTAAATCATATTCTTCTGAATCTGGTCCTGGGTCCCTATTTTCTCCTTCTTCTGTTGATGACAGAATTTTCATACTTGTGCTTTTTGAGGTCCTTCTTCTTCTCCTGTTGTCCGGAATAGGTTTTTCTTTGTTTTCCTGAGATCTTTTCCAGAATCTTTGTCTAAATCTTTTTCCTTCCTTCGGTGTTATGAGGTGGGGGAAAGCTAATTGTATGTTCTTCTGGTATAAGATTGTCCAGTTCTGTTCCCTTTTGAGGTTTTTCCTCAACTACTTCTTTATAGGAACATATATTGATCCAGTTTCTGATAATCTAAGGTATTTGTGCTCCTTTTTTGGATGTTTTTACCCTTGGGGGATAATTGATGAAATGTATTCTAAATTGTTCTTCTTTTGATGATTCTTAGAATAGTTGTATCTTTGCCATTCTTTTAATTCCTCAGGTGTTGTGCTTGATGCAATTTTTTCTCCTATTTCCCTTCCTGGGTGATTTCTAATGCAGTAGGGTTCCACATCCCAATTTAAAAGGGTGTATCTCATGACTAATAGTTGGATACATGTTCCCTTATCATCTGTGCATTTGTCATCATGTGCATGTTGTTTTGCTTCCTTGATTTTATTGGTGATGACTTGTTTCCTTAAAGTTGTATCAATGGATGATATGCATATGATGTAAAATGGTGTGGAGATTAACTGGCTGACCAGTTCTACAGATTTTTGGTCTGCTTCAGTTGGTGGAATAGGTGTTCTTTCAGTGGTCCAAGTTGCACTTATTTCAATTTGTGCTGGAGATATTTCTCTTTCTTTGCCTTTTTCTTCTTTCTTTCTTTTGGGCGTGGCTTGTCATCCCAGTAAGGTTCTCCTTCTGCTTCTTGTTTTTGGTGGTGTTGAAGTCATGTTGCTAATTGTTATCCTTACAAGTACAGCTGTCTATCAGGTCTTTTTTGGCTAGAGTTACTAGGGCTTTGTCCAGTTCTGAGGTGATACCTTTTTGGAAGAGGAAGGTATCTATAAGATTTGTAGTGAAAAAGCAGAAAATTGTTATGTTCTTGGAGACTGAGAAGGATTTCCCAAAGTTTACTGATGTTTTTGCTATTGATGCTGATGGATGGAAGCGTTGCAAGGATGGGTCCTGTGGTGATGATATTTGTTGTTGTGCTATAGAGTACAAATGATAGTAGAGGATCATTGATAAGGGTTAGTTGTATGATCACCAAGGCGTCCCTTTCTTCAAGAGCTCTGCCTTTTGTATAGGAAAGGTCTTTTCTTAATTGACTATGTCATAGTCTATCTAGATAATATCTCCTTCCTAGGAGATGTTGAAAGGTCCTGGTTGATTGGTCCAGTCCTTTGGAATAATAAGTTTTGTAAGTTAAAGAATATAAAAAGATGGGTTCAGTAATAGATTGACTAACACTTATTTTACTGGAATATGAGTATTAGTTGCTGACCTAATATGTGAATAAGGTTTTTATTGGTGAAGTAACCTGAGATGGTGCAATTGCTACTTACTTATGTATAACTTGTTGATTTAGGAGAGTAAGATTAACTGTTGTAACTGTTGTATTGCTTGGTGCTAGGTTGCTTGTCCCTTCCACTGAGCGCGGCCTATGGGCTTCTATTATCGAAAGTCCCAAGGTACTATGAGTTATGAGGACTCATAGTCTAGAAGGCTATGGAATCATGAGGATTCCAGATGAGTGATTTCAAATCAAGTTGATTTCAAGTCAAAACTGTAAGGTCATGTGTCCTAATGACATGTGAGTTTCAATGAGGTTTTATCATGTGACTTAGTGTCACCTGATTTTGTAATTGACTGAGTACTTGTTTATCAAGATATAATAGTCTATGTAAATAATAAAGAATAATGACAATAGCTTTGTTATCATGTAAAATCCTTTGTATGAATAAAAGTTCTATTTGGTAGAATTTCCTATCCTTACACCTGGTCATTAAATAGCGGGGCCAAGCGCTATACAAGTGCAGCCCGCAACCACAACTTGCTGCCCGCAGCCTCAACTTGCAGTCTACAACCACAACTTGCAACCACAATGCGACCACAACCTAAAGCTATAACACAACCACAACTGACAACCACAATCCACAACCACAACCTGCAACCACAACTCTCAACCACTATTTACCTCACCTGAACTCAATATGCCTGAAGGCACCAAGTCAAAGTTGACGCAATCTGCTACAAGAAATCGAAAGCTTACATATACAAGTGTTTGCCAAGTACTTAAATGTAGCAAAGTATTTGAGGGGAAGAACTTGCCACTTTCTTTTTCATGCCACTGCAGAACCTACTCCGAACAATGGATTACTACCCAAGGAAGGCTGGTAGAAGGGGGTATCATGAAGCATTTGAACGAAAACTTCAACTCAATGTGAACAACATTATTTTGTGCATCAAAAATCCAAGTAAAAATTGCAATTATTGTTAAAACATATATACTAAGTTAGATAATCATGGTTATAAAAGGGAGGGCAGGAGCTGCTGCCATTTAAAAGAAATATTTGGACAATAATTAAGAGAAATATAGGAAGATGGAGAGGAAATCCCATTCAAGGGTAAAGGCAAGAAAGATTGAGAGAGGAGAAAAGAATATGCAGAGGTGGATGGCAGAATGGTTTAAGAGTAGAAAGGTAGATAAATGTACTGTTGTATTGTAATGAATGTCATATCATAATATATTTGAATGTTTGTTCAATGACCAAGCAAGATAGGTCAATAACGGCCCAAGACGGCTCAATGTCCCTATGGGATAGCTGAAAAACTGAGTGAGACAGCCCAATGACCCCCTGGAACTTCTTCATGATTACTATTTGTTATTTGTGCAATATATAAAAAACCCTATTAATAGACGTTAAATATGTTCTAAGCCTAAATTGTCAAAGTTGGAAGATATATTTATGTACATGTGTGTTCTTACTCTTACTGCCCCTCTCAATGCGTATTCCCTCATTCTACTTCCATAACCTCTGTGATATAACATGAAATTCGTTATATGCATTCCTGAATTCTGTATTGAGTCAAAATATTCTTCCAATTGTCCCTCTATGCGTTCACCATTCCTGGATGATCTTAAGGTGAACCATTTGTTGTGATAGTCCTCTTCATCTACATGCCAAATAACTCAATCATATTTATATCTCCAGAGTTTCCAGAGCATTAACAGCCTTTGAATTTCATCAATGTTGTTGGCTTTTTTCAGGAAATGATATTCATGGGATGGTGGAGTATCCTCCTACACTAAGGTATGTGATTGATCATTGAGGTATTCTTTTGCAAATGGAACAAGCTTAGGTACTACAGTAGATGTGGAATACCTAGACCAATCAATTCCACCTTTACTACCCCATGAGATAATTTTACATTCTTCACATTCCATTTCCAAGTAGGTGCTATACCTTCATGATTCCTCAACTCCGTCTGCCTCATTCAACTCTGCAGCGGCTTTTTCTTCCTCGCCAATGGTTGCAGCTCCTGATTCATGGAAACAATGTCCTTGTGAGCTTCTCTTTTATCTTGCATTCTTCCTGCATGCCTATGATCTTCAGGTCCTGGTGAACAGGAAGCAGGAGTAGGTGTAGTAACTGTGGTGGTAGTGGGTACAGTCCAAGGGTTAAGTCGAGGCAGGGAAGTTAGAGTTTAGGGTGTGGATGATGTGCTCGCCGGTTTAATCGAGGAGGTGATGGGTGTTGGCAATGGGTTTAAAGTCTTGGACAACAACGATACGGCGGGTTAGGAAAGTGAATCCTTGGACAGGGGGAGAGGTCGGGGCAGAGGGGATGGGATAAACTCATGGAGGTGCAAGGAGGGCTGTCTAACCCATGAATGAAATCGTAAAGAGTATATTCAAAGAACAACTTCCAAAGCAGTAGTGAAGAAGAGGAGAAAAGTTGATTCATCATGGAGAAAAGAAATAAAGTTAAGATGATAGGGAGAAAGCACTCCTTGTCTAGAGATCCTTCTTGTACCATGGAACTAGAAAGATATGAATAGAATTGCAGTGTTGTAGCTGTGCAAGGTAAATCAGTCCAAGGGAATTAGAAATGAACTGTGCAATATAAACGACCAGGACATGGTAAAACCTAATGGAAACAAATGAAAGACTATTGCGCAGTAAGTGTTCATGACCCTATGTTGTGAACCGAGTCTCTAGTGTCACCCAAGACTACCCCTCACCCAGCCACCGTCGGCCTCAGCCCTACTGCCAGCCCGAGTGGATCCAGGTCCACAATGATCGTGACCCCTGATGAGTTTCGCTTACTACTAGTGTCACCCTACTTCGCCATGCATCTAGCCCATGTCCTAGTCCATATCTGGTAACAATTGCAACATGACAGCCTGCATCCCTGTCTCCGCTCGACGTCCTAGTTTGGAATCCCAGAGAAACCACCAGAAGGTTATGGTATCACAAACCTACACTGCGCAATAGTTGTCCATTTCGTTTCCGTTAATTTCTACCATATTCAAGTTCTTTCCATTGCGCAGTTGATTTCTAATTCCCTTTGACTCACGTAGTTTGCACAGTGGTCGCGCAGCCTGTGCGTAGCTGCGACGATGCAATTCTATTCATGTGTTTCTAGTTCCATAGTCCGATAAGTATCTCTATACAAGGAGTCCCTTCTCCCTCTCGTTATGTCTTCTTTTTCTTTCTTCTTCGCGCAACAACTTGTCTCTTCCCTTTTACTACTTCTTCACAATTTGTTGTTTGAATACATACCTTACGATTTCTCCCGTGGCCTAGACAGCCCTCCTTGAACCTCTGTAACCTGGTCCTATACCCCGTCCCTCGAACTCTCGCCCTGCTGCCAGATTCACTCTCCCCACCTGCCCCATTGTTATCTTCAAAGAATCCAAACCTACCGTCGACACCCTTCACCTCTTGGACCAGACCAACAAGTACCTTATCCACGCCCTCAACTCCCGCTTTCCTGTCTCCATCCAACCCTCCAACCGTACACATCACCTCTACGGTTACTACACTTGTTCCTGGTTCCTATCCACTAGGACCTGGTTATCACACACCAGAATCTTTGGGTTGTTTCCCTGAGATTCCAAACTAGGAAGTCAAGCATGGGCAGGGTTGCAGCTTGTCGTGTTGCAATTGCTACCAGGAAGTAGCTAGCACATGTTCTAGGTACGTGGCGAGGTAGAGTAAAACTAGTAGTACGCAAAACTTGTTGGGTGACAACATCAGATTGACATGGATCCATGGTAGCTGGCAGTAAGTCTGGGCCTCACGGTGGCTGAGTGCCGAGTACTCTTGGGTGAGTCTGGAAACTTGGTTCATCACAATGCCATGGATAGAAAGAACCCTTTTCCTTAGTTGAGAAACATCCCTAAAATATGAACTCAGAATGTCCTCTCTATTTAGAGCAAACACAACCCATAGGAAATGCATGATCGGGACGTCTCCATACTCAATATCCACCTCTTCTGTGCCCCAAGACTACATAGGTTTCACCACTTCATATAATTGCCTTCTATATTTCCAATGTCCATTGTTAATGCACTAGGCAGAATTGCAAGCATGTAGTCTTCATCTTAATTGTAAGGCCTGGATCATATGTGGGCTTGGTTTTGTTGAATCCAGATGCCTTGAGGATTCTACATATATATAAAAGTTTCCATTGGCATTCTTTTGTCATCAAATTGAAGACTTATTCATTCACACAGTTATGCTGTATATGTTCAATTCAAACCCCAGCTAACTACAAGACTTCTCCCTTCCAGCCCTTCCCCTGACAACTTGCTCCTCGACCTCCCTCTTGATCTCATCCAATACTGGGGGTCTACTATTGCTCTTTCCATCCTCTACTTGATAATTATGAACTACCTTTGATTTCGGTTGGTTATATCCTCTTTCCTTGGCCTTCTTGTAGATATTTTGTTCTGTGCAAAGTGGAACTCCAGTCTGCTCTGTAATCTTGCTATTTTTATACCTATTGGCCCTCAAAGTAACTACCAGTACTCTGTGTTATATTTCCAAATCAATTCTTCTAGTACTTGATTATGCTTCAACATTGCTTGCTGAATTTGGATTGTGTCCTTGCATTCTTGCTGTCACAGGAAATTATTCTGGAAGTAAAGGGCAGATTTATGGTATAAAAATGCTTAATTAAGAGTTGTTTCATGACAAATAGTCATATATTTACCAATGTGTGGTCTTATAACAGCTAATTGATATATCAAAATTATATTATATTATGCAGTATTACACATGTTGATGCTGCCAATGCATACCCTGTCTATATTCCAGTCAAAACACCCACTCCATGACTATTCTTAGGCACTTCTGCACTCCACAATACATCTAATATACTATACCCTATTTTATTTCATTTGGGAAATATTTACGGATTCTATTTCACCAGTAGTACCAATATCATTCTCATGAAGATGAGATCCCCAAGTGTGGCCAGTGGGTCCAAGTTCGTCTGTCCCACATATTACGTCTTAGTTTAGGTTCAAAGCGGAGATATGTCAGCAGCAGACACTTCACTAGACTGTAGAAATATCCCTCCATTCTGTAGGCTATATATAACAAAGTTGATTCTTTTCACGCTACAAATCTTGCTATTCCTGCATGCATGCTCCAGGTTTGGCTCTGTTCGGGCTATTGGTTTCACTAACTCAACCACGATGTACTCTGGCTTGATTGTAATAAACCCAACGCCGTACACCATTCAGTAGAACTCGAGGTGATTTTCACCAACCAGGTACTACAACGGGCCCAATCAATCTATTATGGAACACCCCTACCCCCCCCCCCCCCCCACGCAAGTCATAATCGTAACGATCAATTACTGTTCCAAAGCCTGTCGACAACCGAGGAAATGAGGCTAAATGGCCCCTCCGTGCTCTGATGGATGCAACCGGAGTTTTGCCCCAGGAGGCTCAGGATCTCGAAGTGGGGATGCGGATGAGTAAGGATTCGTGATGAGGTCCAAAGACCCTCTGGCCTGGATCCCGGTTTGCGTGCGTCGTGCGATTCAGCATGGTCGGCTGGTGCAGGTGTTCTTATGCCATCGTATACACCATCATGAGGGAGTACTCATACCCGCGTGCGTCGCCATCCATTTATTCCGTCAGCGGATGGAATGGAAAAAATGCCGCAAGCAACAGATGTCACATCCGTACTCGGAAGACTGAAACAGGTGTCCAAAGAAATAATAGGTACGGCCTGCCACATGGACACGAGTAGCGGGGAGGACAGGGGGCGGAGATTCATATTGTTGGAGGGGTAGGTCTATAACATCATGATAATCCCACGACATAAAAATCTCACTATACGATGTGAGAGAATAGGAAAATTCAAGTGCGTGCGTGTCATGGTCAAACAAGACCCGGCATGAACATGGTTTTGAAATGCGTGCTCCAACAACACAGGTTCATGCACATTGAGAGATATTTGATTTTGTATGTGTTTGTGTGTTGGAACAATATGCTCAATGCCCGGCACGGCACTGTGCAGTTGAAAATGAAATATTGAGCTTGTAGCATACGATTTAATTCCAGACGCTGTTCAACTATTTCAGGGGGCAGTTGTATCATGGCGCATCGGGTGATACATGGCCGGAAGAACGGCCCGCCAATACCCACAATGCCTGCGATAAGATGTATCGGATGCGATACCCAAATATCCCTTGCGGGTTGCGCATTTAGGAATCAATCAGATATTCGCGAGAGAAGCGCGGCCTTCTAGATGACACGCTCGGAACGCGTAGGGTCTACATGCCTGCGCGCGATCAAGCAGGAAACGAAAGTGGTGGGCCTGCTCGAGGGACATCTCAACATGCGAATGCAGTTGTGGGAAGCAATTCCGACAGTGTAGCAGGAGTTGCAAGGCAATGAAATAAATATCTGGGACTACATCAACACTTGCGAGAGGCAGAAGCCCCCCGTGAGTCGGACTCGAATCCCGCTGGCAGCCCAACTCGAGGCTTTGCAGGAGCAAACGTTCTCTCAACGGCAGCTTGGCTCACGGCCGCCAGACTCGCAGCCTCACTCGAGGCCAGACGGCGGCCACACTCAGGGCCGGTCGACGACGCCTCCAGCCAGCGGGTCTTCAGGCTTCCAGGTAGCAAGACTCGAGGGCTCGTTGCCGCCGTTTGCCAAGTTTACGGACCCCCCCAACACGGGATTGGCAGCAACTGTGTGCTGCTGGGCGTCCACAGTCTGCCGTTGAGGATGAGGTATGGTGCTTGCTGTTTGGCCATGAGCCTGGCAGCTGTGATGCTGCGAGTTTGGTGGCCATTGAGGGTGAGTATGCAGCCTTGAGGCCACGAGTGCTTCAGCGTGGCACATCTAGTGCTGCTGTGAGAGGCCTCAAGTACAGCATTGGTGGGGTTGAGCATGTCGCCATTCAGTAGTGAAGTCATGCATTCTGCCGGCCTCGAGTGCTTCTGCCTGCAGGCCTTGAGTCGGATGTCGAGCATGGCTATTGTTTGGGGCAAATCCTACGTTGTCATGTGCAACAGACCATGGGCATTCCTGATCGTATCAGCTCTACAAGTGTTTAAGCGGGAAATTGAAGCGTGGGAGCGTTGTGGAAGTGTCGTCTGCACAGGATTTGATGGGTGTCCAACATGTGTAATTTTTCCGATATCGAGCCAAGAATTAAGCTGCCAAATGTCCATTTGCCAGTCGATCCCCTCCTCAACCAAAATGTGGAATGGAACCAATTTAGGCTTTCTCAATCATTTTCGAATGTGGATTTCAGAATGAGGAGTTACGTCAAGGAGTTGCTTTTGATTCATCCCAAAACCAATGGCTAGGGTGCATATCCCATGGCATTCCGCCAGTTTATCCTACCTCACGATGCGTCGGGTGGTATAATGTTTGATTTCTTATCGAGACAGCTACAGGTTTGCCAAAGAAAAAAACCTGCCATATATCTTTGACGGCGTGTTTTTACACGTGACGTATGTTGTGGATACGTTCAAGCTTGACGAGATCATTACAAGAGTTTGCAGGTTATCGCCTCTGATTTCAGATGACTGAATTTGTAAAAACGCCCAATCGGAGCCCTCAACGGAGAGCTCGTGATGAACGTCATACGGGAATTACAATTACCAACACTATAGGTTCAGTGCTTGATTGCAAGTTGAAATACATAAACTTACCGTGCTGCACAAAGCTAAGCTAACTCAACGACTAATAAATACAGTATAGCAAAATATAACAAACATTCATCCTTGATTACCCTACTTCAACCGACTCCGGGATTCTGTTGGGCACAGCCAACTACATACGGTCAGAGGGGAAGGCAGAATGAGGGTTTTACTCATGTGTCGCCACGGGGGTTCTGCTCGATAGGAAGCAATGACATATTTCTTCCTCAGGTTCAACACACGAGGGGCACGATTTACCCACTTATGCATAATGTTTTTTTTGTATATCATCAAAACTCCTTGCCCAGGTCTCGTCTGCGAATTCATGCTCTCCGAGGTTTAGGAAGATGATTGCATAGGTCATTAGTGGAGGAACTACGTTTTGCAAAATTCTGTGTTTCCAATGCAAGGGTGAGAGGTACTGCCGATTCACGCGCATATTTTTCTTCCTCTGACACTTATTTTGATTCCAGTGCAATTGCATTTAGTCGATGACTATTTGTCGGGCATACTTCTCTGTTCCCCGATTCAAATTCTGAGGAGTAGTCAGTACAAGCATACTTCCTCGATTACAAGGCCTCCGTGATCTCACATACCACGGAAGAAACCTATGACTTCGCGTGAGGACGTCTAGGTTAGGAATGGTCCTGACGAGCATCGGGGAAACATACTCGAGGTATTTTTCTGTGGTCGGGTGCTCTGGAGAGATGAGTTACTATTGAGCTTTTTTGCAAACAAATTGGGGCCGGTTACTATTTCATTGGAAGGATTCAATGGTGGAGTAATAGAAACATAATTTTTTGGTAGGTTTCTCCATCGCGCACGGGTGCTATGGGCATACAAGAATATAGATAGAGGGGGGTCGTTTGAAACATTGGTCGAGAAAACGGTGCACGTGATCTTGTTAACTCGGTCCCCTGATGCTACCGATGTGGTCGTGCTGTTTTTGATTGCATTTCCTGTCTTTTGCGGCTGCGTCCAGTGCTTTCGCCATCCTCTGACATATATGGGGAATCAAAATGATTGAACTCGTGACTTGTAACCCTGTAATTCATCACCTCCGAGTTTCTCATGTCAATGATGATAGAGGTCGGGAGGTTATACACATCGATACCGAGTATATATGGCCGTTCACTTCAACCGTACCTCTACACTCTCCATACCCCCCCCCCTCCACCATTCGTTATTTCCATTTCTCAAACCCAGAGTCGACTACTAACACAATCCTCTTTTATTTCACCCGTCACCTGGATTTTCTACCACGCTCCGAACTCTACATCTTGCTTAATTGTAATTTCGGTATAATGATTTCATTTTTTGGCAAGGGTTAACTAACTTTCATCTGAATTCCGGGAGATTTCAATAGGAAAAAGTACCTCCACCGACATGGACACTGTACCTGCGGTGATCCAAAGCATAGGTATGGCATTACTTTGACTTTTGTAATTCGAATACTCCGATTTTTGGTGGGAAACCCGTGACAATATCGTGGCTAGCTACAGGAGCAAATCCGCTATAGTCCAAGCACAAATTCTCGTGCGGCCCGGTATCGATTGGTTATAAAAACCTATAGCTGCAAGCTGATATTGGATAGTTGAAATTGGACAATATTGCACTATAGTCGGCTTGTATGAGACAGTATCCAGATTCAAGATGTAATAACCACTTGAGTTTGCACTTTAGCTTCGGTTGTCTCCACAATTGTCAGTAACTCTTGGGATCGGGAATATTGGAATGTAATGGGGGAATGGAAGTGCAATCAGCGATATTTCATCGGCTGTTGAAGTGGGGTGTGGGAGGGGGAATGTACCTGAATGTTTCTGCTCTCGAGGGTATGAACGCGACCGGAAGTACGATTCTTTGACATCAATATGGTTTTTACATTCATTTTTGGCCTGGACAATCGTGCGTTTTCTTGGTAGTTTCTACTGATTACTCGTTCAGCAGGCCCATTCACATTCCCGGGGAATGTGTAGGGAGGATTCCCCATTGCATGCCCGAAAAGTGCCTATACCTGGCCTTGAGCCAAGGCGAGTGAAGGAAGCAAAATCTTGCTCCTCGTATTCTTGCAAAGTCTGGTGTAGTTTTTGCGTTCATGCCAGGGCGGTTTGCGAGGACGAGAACGTGGTCGGGAGTTCAAGGGGGCCGGGTTTATATAATGTTGTAGTCTAAATATCTCGTCAACTCCTAACCGGTAAAATTTGTACTTGCCACCAATAGTGACTTTGGATGCCGCCGCATGCTATGTGGAACCTCAGTTGTTTCCACCCCAACCCTGACCAATACCTATGTAAGTCGAGGTTATTATTTTATTAAATTTGAGTTTCTGCCTTGGAGGTTTCGCAATGGCGTACTAGGTGAAACTGTGGTATGCAATGGGTTTTTTCCCTAGTCTCCGCGTCTAATTCTTCCTCCGCTCTTCGATATCTATATCTCCTGTGCCTGGCTCCCTCGTGCCAAGTCGGCACGAGTATAGCGTCGTTGTTTTCCCAACCGGGAACCCTGCGTGCTGCGTATTCATCCGCTGCGCAACACCTTTGCCATTCGCTCGAGACTGACTCGTCCATGGGGCCCCTGGTTACCACCCCCTGAGTTCTCACTGGGAGTGTGGAGTGTCTACGTCGTCTAGGAGACCTCATCTCAAAGTCGTGGGGCTAGTAACAGGACCCCTCGGCTGTTTCCTTGGCCATCTGAATCGCCCTCTCATTTCCTCCGAGGCCTACGCGGGCCAGTATCCATTCTCCGGTGAATCCCGTGTCGGAAGGCGGTTTGTAAGGGATTTTCTGGCCAGGTGGTGCTCAGCCTTGGGCTGCGTTGCACTCCCAAGCAGCATTTGTAATGCCGTCTGGTTTGTCCGAAAGCATGAGGATGGCTACTACACCTCCCTTCAGCGTCGTGATACGACGCCGTCGCTGGAGATGGCATGGATGGTGCAGTCGTTTCCAGGTGGGGTATCACACCCGCGGGAGAAGCGTTTGGAGAGATGGCATTAAACACGGTTGGCCCATCGGAGCGCGCAAGGAGAGGAAGGTACGTTGCCATCGCTAGCATTTCAGCGCAAATAGATGTGGTTGGTTCCTCGCCACGGTCCTCATACCGCCTCACCCTTCGAGGGCCTTGGGACCTTACCATGACTTCATGTGGACCTGGGGGCAGGTTATGTGTCCTCGGGGCGAGTAGCATCACGACACATCATGACCACTAGCAGGCCGCCCCACATCCGAGCCGGGCGAATAACCATCCACACATCCCATTACAGCTTGGCAAAGGAATCTAATTCACCGCAACTACCTACACTACCGTGGCTCATTACCCCGAAATATGCAAACGTGGGGCTTTCCCGTTACCGGTGCGTGGAGTGATGATGTTTGCTGTAGTATTTTCGGTTCAGGTGGTTGGCTGGGGGTGTATCTCATGGACTGTGAGTTGGTGGTTGGGGTTGGTTAGTCCGTCCATGGTTGCGCTGGGTCTAGTCGTTTCGTATAGCCTTCTGGCATGCAGATGATGACTGGAGTGTCTAGCCGCTGACAGCGGTGTTGCTAGGGTATAGTTGTTGCACTGCGCAATTGGTTGACGGAACTTGTTTGCTCAAGTGGTTGGTGCCTGGCGTTTGGTATTCGTTTTCTTTTCTCCCCCGAGCATGTTTTCCTGAAATTGTCGCTCCAGCCCGGGGGTCCCTGTAGTGCTTGCTGACTCTGGTGTATTCACTGACCCAGTATACTCATTCCAGCTCCATATACTAATTTCCTTGCGCCGGCTTTCTCTGGCTGGAATGATGCATCACTTGCAACGAACTGGTGTCACGAAGTTTACGTGTAGAACGTTGCGGTGTGGGTCATCTGCCATAGTGGGCCCTCTGGCGGTATTTGGTGTACGATTTGTCAACTTGAGGAACTCCAACTGAACAAGACAAGATCAAGTTCACACATCACCCGATGTCGTGGATCAGACTAATCAAGGTTGGTAAGTGTATTACTTCCTGCCGTCTTCCATGCCTCTATCGTACGTAGTGACCGATGTAACATGTTTGTACTCATCAGTTCGTCTATAATGGAAGATTCACCTCAATAAGCATATATGGAGTCTCCCACTCGCGACGTCGTCACCACAACCGCGCCTGTGAATCTTCGTGCATGCGAGGCATTCGTCGCATATGCCCGCCGCGTGGGATACCATCCACCTTGAGAAATATTCAACGCTGAACGTGGAGAATAAGATTCACGATGAGTAGTTGGTTGGCTGTTGGTGGCACGGGGACAGGGGTATTGGCATACTTTGCACAACGGAATTCCAAAAAGTCAATAACGAGAAACTTGACGTCCATGCAGCTCCACGAAAGGTTACTCAAGTCTCCCCGTCATTCTCCATATTCCGACATGTGCCTAACGCCGGGGCCGGGCGGTGAAGTCCATTCATGTACACCAACTATGAGGCTCGACATTGTTCCTAGATCTCCTCGCACACATACTCCCACAGGAGATTTATAGGTGTTTCGTAAGTGGTGGACCCTGACTTGTGGCGAGGGGTGTGAATGTCACCCCACCCATTCTCGGCCCGTGCTCGTCTGCGTAGTTGGTTCTTTTGCTCCCGTCTGTTGCCAGTAGATGTACGCCCCGCGGCCACTAGAGGTGGTGTTCAGACTGCGCTCCAGCTTGGTCGATTCGAATTCCCCTTACGGTGAGATGTGGCCCAGATGGAGGGCATGGGTTGCTTGTATTTGATTGCGATGCGGTGGCCAGACTCAAGAATATGCTGAACCGATTGTGGGCAATGTTGTTGTCGTTTCGGCTCAAGTGCACGTGTGTGCATCCGTCGTGGCAGGGCAACAAGGAGGCCTCCTGTGGCCCTGGCGGGCTCACGAGCTAGGCACAGCGCAAGCAACACCCGCCTCATCTACCGCATAATTTGCGGGCGTTTGCGCACATTAACCTAGTCTCCTGTCCCACTGGAGCCGTTGGAACAATACAAGTGGGCAGGCCCGCGCCGCCGGCAGCGGTCAACTCCATGTGAATTAATTTCCAGCACCGATGCGGAAATAGCTGATGTGTGTAACTATGGAACGTTTTGCGTGCCGGGTTCCAAGGTACAAAGTAGGAAACATTGATGTTGGGATATTGAACAACCCATGCAAATTCGTCGCATGCACGACCGAGGGGTTCACCGGAATGACATCTCACATCTCCCAACTGACTTCTGCGGAAAGGGATGTTCAGTATATGATCTACAATAGCATATATCAATCGGAGAGTATCAGCGAAGCTCAACTTCCCGCCTACACGGTTTTTTGACTATTGCAAATGCTCCTTTGCAGCAGGAGCATTAATGAAGACAACTCCGTTGTTAGGACTGCTAAGCGACAATTATGTTTGAAAAAGATACACCTTTGTTTCATGCCCTATGATGGTGGGTGGTACGACGCCAGTGTACCATGCACAATGTGCACCTCCTACCAGATATTTCCTACAATGACGCAGATAGTTACTGTGGATGGTAGAGTTCATTTACACCAAGTACTCTACGATATGCTCTACTGGCTAGTTCTGGTGTTTGTCATGCGCGGAGGTGCAGGTGAGTGTTGGTGATATCATCGTGATGTGAGGCACCTGATCCGCCGTATCCGCCGCCTGTCAGTCTCTTCGCCTCCCGCGCCAACCGGTGCAGCCATGAAGAACGTGGTGAAGGCTTGAAAGCCAGTCTGTGGAAGATGATGAGGACAAATCTTGAAATTCCGGCAAGAAAGACAACGGCGGCGACCACGGCTGAGAGAATAGATGTGATCCGCAAACATGAAACCAGTCGGGAACTGCAGTCCGGTCAAGTCTTTGATCCAGGTCGGAAGTCATAGTCATTGTCGATACCTACTTGAGTCTTCTTGTTGCCTGACGGAGTCGCTGACGTCTATGGTTGATGTGAAATAAAGAAATACTCCACGAAAGTATATACCTCACTCCCTCTCTACATAAATGGAGGGTTAGCGTCACAGAATTACGGTGATAGATTGTATACAAGGTGTTGAAGGAAGAATGTTAACAAGGATACCGAATCCTACAAAGGGGTTCTGGATAAACTGTATGTGTTTGCGGAAATGCAAAGAATTGATATACACGACATGGTATAGTTGTTGGCATCCTCCGTTTCCAGAACTAATATGGAATCGATATCTTTGAACTGATACGACAACCTATGTTCGACCATGCCATCGTCTGATGTTATCAGACGAATCCTGAGTTGAGTACAAACTCCTCCAGCATGCCGAACGCAAGTATCTGACAGTCCGATTTCTTCAGAAATCCAACTACAGTGTATTAGGTAGATTGCACTCTCGTTGACATAGATGGAAATGGGTTTGTAGGATAGTTGTTCCATTTCAATTTCGATGGGACGGAGTACATTTTCAGGGCCATGTAGTGATGCTCGCTATTTCTTGTTGTCAATAATTTCATTTCATTCAGAACTCGCGCTAGTATGTCATTCATGAAATCGAGGCAAGATAACCGATGTTATCACATTACCCAGAACGGGAGTAGACCTCATGGCCAACGAAAGCATTATATGGATAGAATTGTCGTAGACGAAACCGAAACATCAACAATATCCAGATGCCAAACAATACATCGCAAGTACACGGAGCATTCAGTGGCCGACAGACACAGGGATAGCGATAGTGACGATTGAAAATTGAAATGATGATTTCATCATAGTGCCGAAAAAACGGAAAGGGCAAGGATCCGTTGGTGGGGATTTATGAAGGAAAACAATTTATTGGAACAAAGAAAAGAACATGTTGGATACTGGCGATTTGAGTCTTTTAGCATCGGTCATGATAAGAGCCTTATCAGCGGTAGTTAATAGTACAGACGGCAATTTCTGGTAATAGGTCTTCGGTCTATCTCTAACCTTCTAAATTCGCTGTGGTCTAATTGTCTTTTACAAAGCTTATTTAATTTGGAGATGGTATACACTTCAAAGAATAGTTAACTGCCCGGGGGATGGAGAAATAATGACGCTAATATTTTCGTCTTACAGGCCGTTATTTGGGAAGAGTTTTGATTGCTCGGAAAACTAAGATCAAACTTTGATACACCTCACACAGCCTTAATATTAGCCACGATGCGGCGACATATTAGCAGCTTTGTCTATAAAACATGGCATCTACATTCACGAACGCTCCTCAGCCAGATGTCCATTGATAGCCCCAAAAGTGCATTTGTCGTTATGGCTCAACGGTTGAACTCAACACATTACTTCCTCAGACAGCTATGCCAACAATGGTACATGTCGATGACAAGACGAACTGCGAATCAATATTGGTATAGTCGAGAGCAAAGGTTGACGAACCTGCCAAGTCGAAGGCATTCGTTTGGCAATTTTTAGCCGCATGCTCTCACTTTTCCCCCCCCCCCCGAAATCAATTTCCACATGCGCCTCTCTGCATTGTGTGCGATCCATTATATACATAATTCTGGTTGAGATTCCGCGGCGCGCTTCCATATAGATCAAACAGAAGATAGACTGTAAGAGGTTGCACAATCATTCTTTCCTTGCCCTGTCAGCTTCACCTTTATCCTCCACCTTCTCTTATTATATGGCCGTTCTCAACAACTCCGATACGAACGACAATTCGACCTCTTGGAAGAATAGGTCAGCCCCGACTGCTTATTCTCAATTTCCTGGTCTGTTTGACTTGTTTCTACGAGGGCAGATGACGGCGACATGTGCACTACCTCCTCCCTTGCCGCACAGCTTGCAGCAGCTATTGTATGCTCATTTCCTCATTCCGTTGCCCCATTGTGCGAAGACGCCTTGCTACACCTCGCGGTCATGTGCTTCCTGTACAGCTCTCGCTTCATTGTGATAAGACCTAAGCTTGAGATGTATTCCACTTTTCGGCCCATTGTCACTTCTTTGGCCGGTGCGTCTGCTTCTTCGTTGCCTCCTATCCCGATGCAATTTTTGCCCTTGGGAAAAATGACATTCTCGTCGACTAGGCTTAGGGTGCTGCATCCGTCATGTACTCAGCAAATCTTGGGTTCTTCGCCTTCAGATTGTTTGATCCTACTGCCAATGGCTGCTCGACTAGGTGAGGATAAGGTGTTTGTCTGACTGAAGATCGAGTTCAAGGGCTTGGCAATCGCCTTGACCTTGCCTTTGTACATTATATTGAATGGGCCAATGGTTCCGTTGCACGTCTGCCGTTGTCCGATCTGTCCTCCTGCTAGTACCCTGCAGGCGTGTTGAGTATCTTTTCCCATCTGGGGATATGGTAAAATATTTGGACATTATCTGGGTGGTTAGGGTTTACTCGCGTGGTTCTCTTGCTCTCTCATTGCAGCAAACCCGAAGTTAAAAGCCAAACTGAATGCAAGGAGAGACACAAAAACGACCGATGAGCAGGGGTGGCGGTGGTAATGATCCTGGAAAAAGCACTGAAGGATTAATTTACTTTCACCAGATGGAAACAGGACGTGATGCAGATGTACTTCACGTCGACTGAACCTCCATATGCACCGAGTGCCACCAGAAAAAGAAAAAGGCACGTTCTGCCCTTGGGGACCACAGCCGTGTATTCGGCGGTAATGCAGGAAACACAGGATAACCTACGGAAGAATAGCTAGTTGATCAAGCGAACATTTAACCAAAATGACAATCACGGAACGTGCGCTTTGTGAGATGCCGAGACGTCTACAGACTTGCAGGCCCTATTTCGATTGAAAGCAAAACTCACCGAATGAACTCCTATAAATCTCCTGAATGAGGAACTCAGCTTGATGCTTGAAATATAATGAATTCAGTTCCACTCACGTATGCTCTCGCTTTCGAGATGAAAAGGTGATATCTTCTGTGTCTTCCCAGTCACTCTCAGCGGATGTTGCTCATCAGCATCTTCGTGATCTTTATATTTTCATCATGATTGTTCTCGTCGAGTTGAGCATAAACGTCTCAAGTTCTTTGGACTCATGTGAATATCCATCCTCCGCTTCCATACTTCCAGAGCATTTTCCCTCCAAAGGGGGTTTTTCGTGCCATTGCTCAACTCACCTGCCTAATCTACGTAGTCAACATAACATGGAGTAAACCCACGTCTCGTAGCGTATGTATTTCGCCCACGGAAAGTGTTCCGTCGCGGTCGGTTTCATCTATTGTAAAACACCCCGTACAACATAACATCCTCCTTCACCCACCCGATTGACCGCCGTCCATGCTATTGGTGTCGCAAAAACAAATACTTTATTCCAAGAAACTCGCCTACATTAGTTTCCAAGGCCGCTCGCTGGGTTGGAATATATTTCTTAGGACATCCCGAGTTCACTGTGAAACGATTTATTTATTAATTACTCGCTGTATTGTGTTTGATAGGTGGGTCGTGGTATATATCTGGCTAACTGACTGAAGAAATAAATATGAGGTTTGTTCGATCTCGACTCTACTGCCTCTTGCATCAAGCGATTCCGCTTCTTTCACCGCTCTTACACCGTGCTCTATATTTTCTGGCGTGCAACATTCGTGACATGGGTCATGTAATGGATATGTAATCCGAACCCCACTTTGACGTGAGGAATGGTTACTAGTATCTGTTTTGCTCCTCAATTGATTTTTTTGTATTATCGTTCACGGAATCCAGGCTGTCGTTCCCTATCATGCTTACTTCCCAAGTGCAGCGTTTCTGCATGCACCGCTCCTGCTCATGTTTAGACAGACTCACTAAACTGAGATACGGATTCCGGACTTCGCGCTGTTTAGTCGTACCTCCCTTGCACACTTACCACGGTTTTGGAAGTATTTCTTTTTAGAACCATTTTCCAGTTATATCGACTGATACACCTCACATACCAGAAAGGTATTTTCTTCAAAAGCGTTGTCCGCAAGCATGGAAATTTCGTGACCCTGTTCCATGTGTCTGGAGACCTGTATTATCCCACACAAAACCACAATTATTTCTGTTATTAATCTACTCGTCTAACAAGAGTTCGACTCCATGTAAGTAGTAATCATGGATCCAATCTATCGATTGAAAATGAATGAAACAAACCTCCGCCGTAGATTTTCCGGAAAGCCCAACAACGGTTATCAATCCGTGAATCCTGTATCCTTCCTATTGGTTCTTACTACATCGTCGAGCGGTTACGTATACCTCCACTCCCCTTGATGACGAAAATTTTCTCATGGTTGTTGTGCACTACTTCTTTGTTCCGAAACGAATTCCTTGGTTAATCTCGCTAGTAGTCACGGCCATTACCAACATCTTTCAATCGTTTTATGCGTGAAACCTCCACGCTTGTGATGACAACTTTTTGAGCAAACACAAGCTTTAGAAAAATATCTACTAGTATCCGCAAATACGCGAGATCGAAACGCTCTTCACTTTTTCACTCACTTGACTAGTGCTTTGTACGGTTTAATGCCATGCAATGCCTTGTTGCGCCTCATCTATTTCATGGATTTTTTTTCCGCTGATGGAAAAACTCCGCGGGTTACTGGATCCATACATGCGGTATTTGCATGTTGCATCTGCAGTATCGAGCAAATCCTCGAGAGCGACAATATTGGAAACCACAAAATGCCGATGGAAGAAATCTTGGCTGTACCACACACAGTGTATCTCGCGATCTGGCCATGGTAAACGAAGGGCAGTGGAACATCGTGCATCTATGTTTGTTTGTTCTCCGCGCCCCGATTCTCCCATGTATGCCAACTTTTAAACTTTCTTGAATTACCTTGCACAGCCTTTGGGGTTTTAGCATAGTACAGCATATCTCCACTACATCAACGCCCAAACTATCAAAAAGTATACTCGATCACAAGAAACACAAATTCTGGCCCACTCCCACTCCCACGTATCCACCTAAAGTTGGAAGGTTGTACTAAACCACTAATGACGGCGCTACCCTCGCTCTTCCACGACGCAGCTATTTAATATCCCATTCTCCACGCCCCCCTTTTCTGCACAGAAAGGACAGTCTTTTGTAGTTACAATCCCATCCATTATCGAGTAATCCAATTCTGAAACCCGGGTTGGGTGAGCGAGATGGGGCTCATGCCACAGCAAGCAGGGGGTTGTTGTGTGTGCTGCTGTAACTTAGGTAGGGGGGCAGGATGTGATGTATGCATGGCTGTGGGAATAACCAAGCCATCTTCCAAATAGTTGCAAGGGGGGATAATTGTCACGGGTTCGTGAACCTCTTCAGCGAAAATGTACGAAAAGTGGAAAGCTTCATTGCCTGTTGCCGTCTATATCATGTCCTGGGCTTCTAATGGGAATATCTGCAGGCTTGGATACACCATATTCTCTAAAATAGTATATCATATCTCCATAACTCAAAAAACCGCAGCATGGTTCTAAATTGACGACACCCTCTCTCTTGCCATATGTTTCACCCCACGCAGGCCTGGAATCTAGTAGAATCACAGACATGACTACATGGATTAAAATCATTTCTGTCGATAGCCAACTCGGGTAGAATCCCAATTCCAACTTGGGTAGAATCCCAATTCCAACTTGGAGGCTAGCTAGCCACATTTGGAATCATGAGATAAGGGATTGGGTAGAATATAAATACGTCTTTTGAAGCTGGCCTGATATATCTCAAGAACAAGTTATTAGGGCAGTGGGTGACTGGGTGGTAGCTTGTAGTTTTTTTAACTGGTGAGTGTATCCGATAATGACATGAAGCTTGCTCTATTTTAGATATGAAGAATGACAAGGGCATTGATAATGTGGCTGTTTTCTAGGATTGTTGTCCTGTAGAAAAGGTGTGGTGGTCCGAGCTAGAGCATCTGGGATTGTGACAATGTACACATTCCAACGCAGGGGTGTGGGCAGTGTTGGATGGGGCAGCAGTTGAGGGGTCATTCAAGGGTCTACCACACCATCGGATCAAATCACATGTACTTTCATAATATAACAGTAGTATAGAATTGCTGAATGGTACACACATGTGTCATTGTTGATAATCACCAGTGGCCAACGACTATGTCATACTCAGCCCTTCACATGGCAGTATTGTAGGCCTAGCCAGCTGTATACCCTGCCCAGTATTATGCACTTCACAACATTGCCCCCTTTCCCCCTTCCATACAACATCAACACCAACCAGGTGCTTCTCATCCCCAACTTTTTACTATTGCCTTCAACAGCACATCAAGCACAAATGCATCCACCACTATGCCAATCAAAACGTGCATTTCATGTACACAATCCAACAGGAATGGAGTATCAACACCCCACCAGGGAGTAGTTTTCACCACACTCGATTTGTCAAAGACAGTAAAAGTGTAAACTACTACCAACTTGGAAGCCAAGACTGTGAGACATAGACCTGACCTCTAGGTGGTAGGAGGTGGTGTAAGAGGCTTTTGTGACAGTTCTAAAGATCCTGGAAAGGCTTTAGAATCGCCCTAGATGCCTCTGTGTGTAGTGTAAAGTGTCTGGGTGTCTGGGTTGGTTCCTGGGTGTTCTGGGAATTTACTGGAGGGCCTGTTAGGGCCAAAATGAACAGAGAATTACCAGTGTAGCTAGTATATTGTTTCTGGTGCTATCTAGTCGGTTGGGCTTGTGTTGTCTGCCCTTCCAAAGTCTCTGGACCACAGCTCTTTAATAGAGACTGAATGGTTAGAGTATAAGTCCAAATGGCTCATATACATGATTCAGAATGACAACAGTATGAGTAGAGATGATAAAGAAATGATACATGATGATGAAGAGTAGAAGCATGACGCTTCAAAGGCTCTTGTGACAGGAGATGAATCATACAAGACTCATAGTGATAATTAAGGAAAGTAGGTAACAGAAAATGATGTCATGGCTGTGTGATGATGTCACAAGCCAGGGGACTAACAGGAGGCTCTTCTAGAAGCATGTGGACGCTTGTAGAGTAGCTGAGGCAACAGGAATAACAGGTAATGACTAAAGAAATAACTGGGAAAAAACTAGACAGGAATAGGACTATCAGAAAGGGAAATACATGAGGGCAGTCCTAAAAGGGAAGTGACTGCCTAACTGGGAAGTATGAGTAAGAAAAGAGATGTAAGGACAATTTCCTTACAGTAGGGGTAATGCTGTTGGTTTCTTTTCAGGGTATACTTGAGGGAATTCTGCTATGATGTCAAACTCTGACTCAACAGTTCTGGTGAATGAATTTATTTCTTGTCTATCCTTGTTGATGATGACCCTGAATTTATGGATATGATTTCAGGCTGTAGTAATGTCATTGTCGAGTTGTATGGGGAGAGTTTGGTATAGAGAATGGTAAGTTCTTTGAAGTTCCAATAGAATTCTGTACTAGTTTTCTATGACTAGCTTATCTTCTGGTGTCAGAAGTATGATTAACTCTATTGTGGATCTCAGCTGATCCTGCATTTCCTTTTCTGCTTTTACATGGTGCTTATTGGCTTCAGTGTAGTCCAGGACCTTGTTGTAAGCTCTGTTGTATAGTGTGATTGTTTGTGTGCTTGGAAATTGGTGTGAGGTCATTACTTCCACCATGTATGAGGAATCTTGTACCCATGTTGGATAGAATTCTAGGTTATTCTGAATTATGCTTTTGGCTAATCTTTGGATAAAATTCCTTTCTTCATATAGTGTCAGAGGACCTGTTTCTTCTAGATAGGTGGCTGCAGATGTGACTCTTCTCTTGCTGAACTTGGTCTGAGGTTCTCCTCTTGTCCAGGACTTGAGAGTGTATGTGAGTGCATCCTTGCTTGTGACTGTTGTCTGCATTTTGTCTTTATTAAGCACAGCCTTGTTTGCCTTCAAGGCTGGGTGTCCTAAAATAACATCCCTGTCACTTAGATTGGCAGCCCAGAAGATTCTTTCTTCCTCATTCTGACCATAATCAATAATCACTTTGGCAAAATGCTCACAGTTACCTTTGCTTCCTTCAATGGCTGTGTTGATAATAACTAGTTTAGATAATTTAATCATGGGTATGTTGTGCAGTGTACAGAACTTAGTGCTGATTAGATCTTCACCTGTAGTCTGTTGATCAAGTACAGTTATAGCCTGATGTTTATTGATAGTGGTGATAGCCATCATATGTTCTGTTGTCTTTAGCCTAGGGTTGTAGGTCTGTGGGTTTCCATAATTAATTTGTTGTTCTTGCCAACTGTTGGGACCTGTTTTACCTTGGTTGCATTGATATTGATTGCCTCCTGCTCAGCTAATTCTTCCTCTTGTATTACTGATAAGGCATTAGTTCCAATTTTAGGTGATTTGCAACCAAAGGCCATATGACCCATCCTGTCACAATTGTAACACTTCACATTTTTGTTGAGTCCAGGGGGAAGTACTTTCTTTGCAGAGGGAAAAGTTGGGCCACTGGAGTTGATTGTTAGTTGGGGTGGAGGTGGTGGCTTGATTTTTCCATATTCCTCCCTAGTGTATGTCTTTAGTCCTCCTGAGTTCTTGTTGGCCACAATGGGCTGATTAACAAAGGGTCTTTCACGTTTTGCATGCATGTGGTTCCACTTGGGTTTGTTGGGTTTATTTTTCCTATCACTTTGGTGGCTGTGCATATTTGCCTCAAACACTTCCAGGGTTCTGATTAATTTGTCCCATGCAGTATCCACTGTCATGAATGTTCCTGCAGCTTTCACTAATTTCTGGTCAAGTGCATCAATAAACTTGGGATGCTTGACAGGGTGAGTAATTGTTTGATTACCCTTGCTATCTATGAGCAATAGTTGGATTCTGTCAAGTTTTTTGCAAATTCATGCACTGTCATTCTTTTTCCATTCTTGTCTGGCTTGCTTTGGCCCATACCGTCTATAGATCATCCTTCCTTGTACTAGGGATCAGATGTTCTCTGATTTTCATAAAAGCCAGGAAGATGTCCTGGTTTTTGGGTTTGGTCTTGTGAACACATTCATCCAGCACTGTCTTTGATTCACTTTTAGCATAGAAGTCTAGATTATTAACTGCTTCTACTCCTGCAAGACTAATACCATTTAATTTCAGATACTTCTGTAGGTAAATATACCAATCATCATATGTTTGGGCATTTATCCATTTGGTATCCTCCCTTCATTTCTTTGGTATTTCTACCTTGATGTTTAAAGCTATTCTTATTGTTGTACCTGTATTTGAATTCTTTCCCATTCCTTGTTCCCAGCTAATTTGAAAGGGTGTTTTGTCTGTAGCTAACCCCATTTTTCTTCTTCTATAATTGGAAGAAGAGGAACTGTTGCCACTGCTGCTGTTGTCTGCATCAGCAAGAAGTCGATTTTGCATTTTGACCATTGCAAGGGTCATAACGCACGTAGCGTTGATCACGGAGGCCCCAAGTTATACCGGACGCCTTGGGATGGACACCGTCGCAACACAGACGCTAAGCGACGTAGCGTTGTTGTAAATGACAGGGCTGGTGGCTGCATGGCAATGGACAGGCCATTGTTGAAAGGGTACTTGGCCATGGTATTATATTTGCAACATATGGCTATTGACGGACGTCTCCCTGCAAAGATCCGGCATTAGTTGCGAAGGATAGGCTCCTCCATAGTTGACGCTGCAAAGTATGGCCAGCGTCGCAATTCAAACGGATTACGGCCTCTGCCTTACAACTAACCACAGATGTTGTAAGGTGACTTTGGTACTCCGTGGGTGAAATCTGTCGTAAATTAGACGAGTTCTGTCAGCTAGTTATATAAAATGGTACTGTATAGTGAAGTGAATTTAATTGCCACGGCAGATAGAAGCTGAGGATGACATATGGCCAAGTGCATAGGTAAGAAAAAACAATAAAACGAAATATGTCTCCTACATGACCCCACCATCAAAAAAATCATTCCCCCGTCCGATTCAAGACGGAAACCATCAAAACATCCCACGCACTTCATGAAAAACAACAATGAAAATTGAGCTGACAAATATGAAATCCTCCGCACAATCATCCTCACACACTTCCTCAAAATACATCAAAATGTCCGGTCAGGACAGCGGCGAAAATAGAAAAAAATAAGGAAACAAATACAAATATACAACAAGTGGCAAGAAATATGGGAAATGGAAGGGATCTAGCAAGTGAAAGATATGGGAGACGAAAACCGTCTGAAATAGAACGGAATATAACCCCAAACGGTCTCCTCGATGTCACTTGGTGGTGCTGAGAGGTTGGACAAGGCCACCTCACACTCAGTTGGATCTCGCTCGGTTGCAAATGATTCGGCCTGCGAGGGGAGATCGGCCACTTCTTAAACATCCACAGCAATAGCTTGTTGAAGTTGACTGTTTTTGCCTTGCACAGCTATTGAACCGTCCACAATATGACGGTTTCGATGTATGCGGACTTCGTGCTTGTCAATTGTGATGACCATGTCCCAGTGGACAGAAACCAGGAGCGGGTGTAGTAACCGTAGCGGTGGTGTGTACGGTTGGAGGGTTGGATGGAGGCAGGGAAGCGGGAGTTGAGGTGGTGTAGGAGGTACTTGTTGGTTTGGTCGAGGAGGTGACCAACTTTGGCATTGGGTTCGGAATCGGGGAAGATAACGGTACGGCAGGTGGGTTGCGTAAACCCAGGAGCAGGGCTAGAGGTAGAGGCACGGGGCATGGGACGAGGTCACGGAGGTTCAAGGAGGGCTGTCTAGGCCACCGCAGAAATCGTGAAGAGTATATTCAAAGAACAACTTGGAAAGCAGTAGTAAAAGAGAAGAGACAAGTTGTTGCGTGAAGAAGAAAGGAAAAGAGGACAAGACAAGAGGGAGAAGGAACTCCTTATTTAGAGATTCTGCTTAGACTATGGAACTAGAAAGACATGAATAGAATTGCATCGTCATGGCTGCACAAAGGCTGCACAAGCTACATGAGTGAAAGGGAATTAGAAATCAACTGCGCAATAGAAAGAAGTAGAACATGGTAGAAACTAACGGAAACAAATGGAAGACTATTGCGGAGTGAAGGTTTGTGATACTAGAACCCTCTGGTGGTTTCTTCGAGGTTCCAAACTAGGAAGTCGAGTGTGGACAGGGATGCGGGCTTTCGTGTTGCAACGGTTATCAGGTATAGACTAGGACGTAGGCTAGGTGCATGGCGAGGTAGAGTAACACTAGTAGTAAGCAGAACTCGTCGGGGGTCAAGATCAGGTGGACATGGATCCACTGTGGCTGGTTGCGAGGCTGAGGCCAACGGTGGCTGGGCGCAAGGTAGTCCTGGGTGAGACTAGAAACTCGTTTCATGACATCAATCTGCTCTTGAAGTTGGCATTTCAAGTACTTTTCGAGGTCTTTGTCATTACCGCTATGCAGAGCAGCTGGCGCAATGGGTTCTTCATCGGCAACTCCATTCTCTTAGACCACCAAAGCGTTCAGCTTGGTTTTGATGAAGCCAATGACCAATGTGGAAACCCAGGTTGGATAGAGAGCCCAGGTTGCAGTCACACGCGCATGTGCTTCTGAAACCGTCACATTTGGGAGTTAAACGGTCGCCAGGGATACGTACGGGATGACCTCGCGGCAGTATACTCCGTAACAGGGTTGTCCAAGGTGCCGGTCCGCCAGGCCTTGAGGCTGTGTTGAATGAGAGAAGCAACAAAACAACGGAATGCTACATTGATTTTCCTTGTGAAGTTTGGATTGACATTGCCAATACTTTTCGGGCCCCGAATGTAAAGTTTGGGTATAGTATAAAGTTGGCTATTAGTTAGATTCACCAGAATCTAACTAATAACAGCTGCATTAATATCCATATAAGAAAGAGTCTGAATAGTTGTATTATCTTGAAGTCACTTGTGATTGTTGATAGACTTCATTAACCATTGTAAACTCTTGTATTTGTTGCTAACTGCGAAGTTGCTTACCCTTTCAATGAAGAGGGGAATGGGCTTCTTTTATAGAAAGTCCCAAGCCTGTATGAGTCATAATGACTTCTAAACTAAACTAACTATGATGTAATTATGATGTCAGAAGTGACTCATAATCTGTGAGTCAGAGGTGACTCCTATCTAAATGTTGAGTCATACCTGTGAGTCAGAGGTGACTCAATTGCTTGAGTCATACCTGTGAGTCAGAGGTGAGTGACTCCTAGCTAAGTGAGTCATAGATGTTCTAGTAACATCTATGTGATTAATAATAATAAATAATGAGAATAATAATGAAAATAACTATGTTCCTGCTCTGTCCTGTGTATGGATAGAAGTTACATATGTATGTAATATCCTATCCTTACATTCTCCCCAACTATCTTAAAGGATAGCCTGATTGTCTTTCATAGCTAGAATTCTAGCCTTCTCTTTATCAATAACTCCCAGTGTCTTTGTCCTACTGGAAGTATTATTCCAAGGTCTCTTTCTAAAGGTCCTGGCCTTATTTCCTGTCTCCCAGTATTTTACCAATACTGGTAAGTCAATGTCTTCTGCATACACCCAACTATCATCTTTTTCATCATAACCTTTCCATCTAATCAAGTATTGGGGCCTTTGTGTTCCTGGTTCTGACCTGTATTCGATTGCCTCTTGTACCTCATATCTGGTACCTTCAACAGCTGAAGGGTATTTGTCTGCTCTGCCTAGAAACCTTCTGTTGTTGTTGGGCTTGTGTCTTTTGAGGAGGCTGCTGTAGAATACTGGATGGATCTTTTTGAAGTTTGCTTCTATGTGGACTTCATAATTGTCAGTGTCTGGAAAAGCTTGAACAATACTGAAGGGTGCAATCCATTTGGGTTTTGTTTTACCTTTGAAGGAAAGCTCCAAGTTTCTGGTTGATAACCAGACCAAGTCACCAGGAAGGTACTTCTCTGCCTTTCTTCTGAGTTTGTTGGCATGGTGAGTTTGGCTTTCCTTGGCTTTGGTGAGGTTTGTGATGGCTTGTTGTTGGAGGGTAGGCTTTATGAATGGTGCTCTGGTATTCATGGGGATTCCTAGTTCATTGACATGTGGATTTTGTCCAAATCTTGAATTAGGGCCAAACATGATTTGGTAGGGGGAGAATTTCCTACTGCTATCATGTCTGAGATTCATAGCTATTTGGATTTTTGGTAACTTAGCCACCCAGTTCTCTTCTCCATCGACTCTCATAGCTGTAGCCATTTCTATGATGACTTTGTTCATCCTTTCTGTTTCTCCATCAGTCTGGGGGTGGTATGCTATTGAGAGGAGAAGGGTGATGTTGTGGAGTTTTGCCTAATCCGTCCAGTGTGTAGAGGTGAAGATAGGGTCTCTGTCTGTGACAATATCATCAGGGTAGTCAAGCATGGGAGCTATGAACCAGTCATAGTACTTGGTTAGCCACTCTGCTGTGACAGTCTCAGGTAGTAGGATGGGAATGGTGTATTTGGACAGCCTACATACAATTGGCCAGATTTTCTGAAATGTGGTTGGCTGAATTGTATTGCTGTAGGAGTTTGGTGGATCTGTGATGATCTTTGGGAGTGAGAGGAAGTCCATGGTGATGCTCTGCCAAGGGAATAGAGGTACAGGCAGTGAGTGGAGTTCTCCTTGTGGTTTTTGAGTGGAGAACTTACTCTTCTGACAAGTAGTGCAGGTTTCACAATATTCCTTAATATTGTTACTCATTCCCTTCCAGAAGTAGCTGTGCTGGCAGTGGAGTAGTGTTCTGAGGTATCCTGCATGAATTAGTTCCTCATGGCTAGATTCAATGAATTTCTCAATTAAATCATAAGGGGCCAATTCTCCATCACTGTCCTTAGCATCTCTCATCCATTTGGTGGGTAGAATCACTTTCTCTTTGTGGCATTGTTTGTTGGGATGGATGTAATAGAACGCATTTCTGTAGGTAATAGAATTGAATTTTAATGTAGCACCTACACTAGAAAATCTACGATCATGCATTAGTTTGTTGTATTCTTTGCATAGGGAGGAGTGAGTAGCAGGTTCTTCTTTGGGTGCACATACATCCAAAAATACAATAGGCCACTTGGATCCAACATCCAACTTGGCCTCAGCTCTCACAAAAAAAGATTCTGTTCCAGAATCTACTTGTTTCCACCTTTCCTGCCCTTCATCACCCTCCCAGATAAGATTTAGGAAGACCCAGAAGAGGCCTTCCTCCTTTGCTTGTAGGGAGTAGATTTCTGGATCCAGAAATGAGTTAGCTGTGTACCATTGTCTGAAAGTTTTGTATGTGTTGGTAGAGTACCTTCTTCCTCGATTCCTCAACCAAGTCTTTTTCCTCCTCTTTCAACTCCTCTGGCCTCCTATGATGCTTCCACTTGCAGTTAGGCACATAGCACTCCATATAGTACTTTAGGAGGTAGTGCCTAGGGTGGTTCCCATAGTTCTTGTACCAAAGCCATGGTGGGTTTGGTGCAGGGCACATGGGAATTTGTAGATGATAGACATCATCCTTTGTTGGCTTCCAGCCAAACTCATCCTCCTGTCCATGTCTCTGGCAATGCATAGCCTTGCATTGCCAGGGGGGGAGGAGGTAGTGTTCTGGGTGGCTTTTGGAGAGGGCCACCCAGGGGACTTCTTTTAGTTCCACTGGTTGATACCCCTCAGGAGGAGGGGAAGTCTCCATGCTGAGGGGGATGGTGGTGTCCAAGGGAGGGAGTTGTGCCAGCTTCTGTGGAAGCTGGGAGGAGGAGGAGGTATAGGTGGGCATGGTGCCCAGTGAGGCTGGTGGTGGTGGTGGCTGGTGGTGGGGGAGCACTGTGGTGGCTTTGTAGCCAATGGTGGCATCCCCATGGGCCTTTGAAGCAGGCATCACTTGTTGGTGGGGGGAGTCCCAAGGGGGGCAATCAGTGACATTGCTGTCCCTAATTGCCTGCTCCTGGGCCCAGGAGATTCCATGGTGAGTGGGGTCCTCATTCCCATGGGAGCCAGTAGAGAGGGCAGGGGAATTGGGGCCCCTGGCCTCATTGTAGGCTCTATTAGCTCTCACCCTCTCCCAGTGGAAGACGGTAGTCTGTTCCCACTCATCATTGAGTAGGTCCAGCTCCTCCTGGGATGGAAGAGTTGGCTCTTCCACCTCACTCCACTCTTGCTCCTCCTCTTCCTCATACTGGCTCTTCTCAGAGCCATTCATCACCCATTGTTTCCACTTAGTCTCTGGGAACTCATCCTCCTGGGACTCTTCCTGGAAGTCCCTGGTGGTGTTGTTGGGGCACCCAGTTTGGTGCCAGAGGATGGCCCTTGGGCCATTGATGGACCTGCAGTGGCAGGTGGAGGGACCTGCTGCTGCGGGTGCTGCTGATGCTGCTTCTTGTATATAAGACATTTTCTTAACTGTGTTAGAGGGTTCCTTCATGTTTTTAGTAGACATTTGGGAACTTACTTCTGGTAGTGGTGATGGTGTTGGTGGTGGAGTAGTAGTAGTAGTAGTAGAAGAGGGTTGGACTTGGGTAGCTGCTGTGTAGATGTGTTGCTTGAAGGGTTCTGGCTGATCTGCTGAATCTGAAATAAACTCTGAGAGAGGGTAGGGAGTGCCCTCTTTATACATTCTACTCACCTGGTCTGCTATCTTGTTGCTTTCTCCGTTGATGTGTTCTATAGTAAAGTCCAATCTGGATAAGATCCTCCTTGATCTTTCTCTTCTGCCTGAAAGGTTGTTATTACTCATAATTGTGAGTAATGCACTGTGATCAGTCATAATTTTAAATTTAACCCCTGTTAATTCAGTTGCAAAATACTCAGCCCCAGCTACAATTGCAAGGAGCTCCTAATCTGTTGTTGAGTAATTTGTTTGTGCATTGTTGAATTTTTTGCTAAAGTATCTAACAGGTCTAGCCTGTTCCAAGGTGGGTCCTTGGCCAATCCATCCACCCACACCTACTCTACTTGCATCACAGACAAGGTATATGGTGTAATTTGAATTGTAATCAAGTGGTCTGAGGATTGCAGGTGAGTCAAGTAACTTTTTAATTTGGTTAAATGACTCAGTGTGAAGTGGGGTCCATGACCAATCCTTTGTAGCCCCTGCTAGTTCAGAAAGTGGGGTTATGATGTCAGGTAATTTAGGAATAAACTGACTCACATAGATAATCATGCCATTAAATTCCTGGAGCTCCTTCCTGTTTCCAGGGATTGGCAGCTTAGAAATCATTTCTACCTTTGTTGGATCCACTTCTAGGCCTTTCTCTGTGAGTATGACTCCAAGGATCTGCATTACTCTGGGGTTAGTCTGAGACTTTGATTTGTTGATGTAAAACATTTCCTTTTTCAGGATGTTGTGTAACTGTCTCAGGTCTTTCACATGCTGATCCCAAGTATTGCTGTAGATAAATATGTCATCTAAATAGATTGCAACTGATCTGCCTAGCATGAGTCTCAATATGTGACTCATGGTTTTTACCATGGTGGCAGGTGCATTGCAATCTCCTTGTTGCATGACTCTTGTTCTAAATTGGCCCATGGAGGTACTGAATGATGTGTACTTCTCATGATCAGGGTTTATCCTGATATTGTGATAGCCATCAGTTAAATCTATTTTTGATCTGTATCTGTGTGAGGCTACTCTATTTCTAATCTCATCCTGGTTGGGAAGTGGTGTATTGTCCTTAATGGTGTTGTTATTCCTATCAACCAGCTCTAGTAGAAATCTAGGCTGATCTGGTTTGTCATGCTTAGGAATTGTAAACATGCAGCATGATGATGGATCATTTGATGCAATGATTCTGCCTGATTCCAGTTCTGAGTCAATTTTTTCATGCAAGGCTTGCATGAATTTAGCATTCTGCTTTATTGGTCTAGGTCTCCAGATAATTGACTCATCCTTAATATTAATGTTATGATTAATATCTCTCAGTGGGGGTAATTCTGTTGGTTTCTCTAAGGGGTAGACTTCAGGAAATTCAGCCTTAATATCAAATTCTGCCTCTACTGTAGTGGAGTAGGAAGAGATTTCCTTTTTCTCAGCATTGATAGTAGCCCTTAATCTGTGTATGTGATTAAAGGCCATAGTGATGTCATTGTTGAGTTGTGTAGGGAGAGTTTGGTATAGTGAGTGATAAGTGGTTTGAAGCTCCAATAGAATTTGATACCACTTTTCTATTACTGCTTTTTCTTCCATGGTTAGAAGATTGATTACTGATATGATAGACTTCAGCTGATGATGTAAATCATTTTTAGCCTGAATGTAATGTTGTCCACTCTCTGTGTAATCTATAACCTTGTTGTATGCCTTGTTGTAGGCTAAGGATGTTTGAGTGCTTGGAAATTGGCGTGATACCATTACTTCTACCATGTATGAGTAATCTTGTACGCATGTTGGATAATGGTCTAGATCATTCTGGATAATCTTCCAAGCTAATTGTTGGATGATCATCCTTTCCTCATATGGTGTGAGTGAGCCTGTTACTTCTACATGGGTAGCTGCAGAGGTGACTCTTTTCCTGCTGATCTTTGTCTGAGGGACTCCTCCAGTCCAGGGTTTGAGGGTGTATGTGAGTCCTTCCTTGCTTGTGACAGTTGCCTGCATTGTTGCAACATTAATTATAGCCTGATTGGTTTTCAAGGCTGGTTGTCCTAGGATGACATCCCAGTCACTTAGATTAGCAGTCCAGAAGATTCTTTCTTCCTCATGCTGACCATAATTTATAATTACTTTGGCAAAATGCTCACACTTACCCTTGCTACCTTTGATGACTGTGTTGATAACAACTGATTTATTTAGTTTTATCATGGGTATGTTATGCAGTGTGCAGAACCTAGTGCTTATTAGATCTGCACCTGTGGTCTGATAATCTATTAGAGTGATGGCCTCATTTCTGTTCATAGTGGTGATAGCCATCAGATGTTCTGTTGTTTTCAGCCTAGGGTTGTAACTAGGTGGTGTGTCTAGGATTAATTTGTTGTTTTTGCCAACTGTTGGAACTTGTCTTACTTTGGTGGCATGGATATTGATTGCATCATGATCAGTTGATTCTTTGTTATAGGTTACTGATAAGGCATTAGATCCTATCTTTGGTGATTTGCAATCAAATGACAAATGACTCATTTTGCCACAATTGTAACACTTGGCATTTCTGTTGAGGCCTCCTGGAAGTGGTTTCTTTTTCAGTAGGCTCCAATCTGTTTGTTCAGGTCTTGCAGGGGGTTGGGGTTTGGTGTGTGCCTTAGCTCCTGCAGGTTTATTACTGGCTTTTGTGGGCTGATGTGCAGGGGTTCTTTCAGGCTTTTCTGGCATGGCTTTCCATGGCTTTCTGTCATGAACCGACTTTCCAGCCTTACCCAAGACTACCCTGCACCTAGCCACCGCCGGCACCAGCCTCGCTATCAGCCACAGTGGATCCATGTTCACTTGATCCTGACCCTAGCCGAGTTCAGCTTACTACTAGCAATACTCCACCTCGCCATGTACCTAGTCCACGTCCTAGTCCGTTCCTGGTAACCGTTGCAACACGACAGCCCGCATCCCTGTCACTGCTCGACTTCCTAGTTTGGAATCCAGAAGAAACCACCAGAAGGTTCTAGCATCACGAACCTTCACTGCGCAATACGTTTCCATATGTTTCCGTCAGTTTCCATTAAATTCTAGTTGTTTCTATTGCGCAGTTGATTTATAATTCCATTTGACTCATATACCTTGCGCAGCCGCCGCGCAGCCACTGCGCACCCGCGGCGCTGCAATTCTATTCATGTCTTTCTAGTTCCAAAGCTCGAGAAGGATCTTTATATAAGGAGTCCTTTCTCCCTCTCGTCTTGTCTTCTTTTCCTTTCCTCTTTACGCAACAACTTGTCTCTTTCCCTCAGTTGTATATTAACAAGTTGTTATTCGAATATACTTTATACTCTCCTCTTCCGTGGCCTAGACAGCCCCTCTTGATCCTGCCTTGACCAAGTCCCATGCCCAGCACCTTGACCACTCGCCGCTCAGTTATCCTTCCCGGCGGTGCCCCAGAACCTGCTCCTGTGCACCCTCTCGACCAAGTCAACACCTACACCCTCGCCATCCTCAACCGCCGCTACCCCTCTCTGATCCACGCCTATCGTCCCCCTTGGCACGGACATAACGGTACCTTCTTCGGCCGTCGAGATCCTGTCACTGGGACCTGGTCATCACACTTTGTTGCGTCGACATAACTGTCTCCGCCACACCAAAGCAACATCACAATGTCTTGTTCCCAAACTCCTCTCCCCCCGCTTGCAACCCCCTGGACCGACTACCTTGCTCTCCTCTCAACCACACAGTTTGTCGCTAGCGACAACCCAAGCCTCCCCAATAACCTCCGTCCTGACATCAGGACAAGCCTCACCAATGCGCACCTTCAAGGTGTTATGTGTGGCACCACTGGAACCTGGCAATCGCCAGTAATCCGCAACCTCACCGATGTTGACGAACTGAGCGCTGCTACTCAGTCACTCTACGCCCACTTCCAATCCGCATTCCACGCTGGTGTACAGACCAGACTCCAAGCCCTAGCACCACCACCACCCGCGCTACGAAAACCTGGCCCCAAAGATTGCAGACCCCACTGCCTTCGATGGCACCAGGGACAAATATCGCTAGTTCATCACCCAACTCCAACTGGTTCTCTCCTCCGACCCCACCCGTTATGACGCAGCTAGGATTGCCTATGCTGCCTCTCACCTCTCCGGAGGTGCCCAAGCATGGTTCAACCCACACATGGACCCAGCCACTGGCCAAGTCCAGTTTCAATCCTACGAAGGCTTCATCAACGCCCTCCAAGCGGCATTTAACGACCCAGATGCCGAAGCAACTGCAAGAGAAAAGCTTGACAAACTCTATCAAGGTAAATGAGACTGCTCTGCCTATGCCGCTGCGTTTGTCACAATTTCCACCAAGCTCTCTATGAACCAAAAAGAGCAGATTGCCAGATTCCGCTCTGGCCTCAACAAGGACACCGCTACGGCGTTATCCTACCAACTCAATGTTCCGGACACTCTGGCTGCTGTGGCACAAGTGTACATCCAGCTCGACAACAACATCAGGCGTGTACAGAATTAACACCACACGCCCTCCCAACAACACAACACCGCTGCCCCTCGCACCAGTGCTCCTGCCAGCTCCTCTACCGCTACAAGCTCACATGCGGGACCCATGGACCTTTCTGCAGTTGAGGTTAAAAGAAAGCGTGGTCCTCTCACCCAAGCCAATGAAGACTACCGCCGCGCCAATGGCCTCTGCCTCTACTGCGGTGCAAAAGGACACTTCGCAAGTGTCTGCCCCAACAAGGCACAGAAGGTCAACGCTACCTCCGATATTGCTACACCAGCAGGACCACCTGCAACTGTGCTTTACAGCACCACCAAGACCGCCACTCCGGCAAAAAACTAACAGCCTCTTTGAAGACCGAAGACCCTTCAAGGAGTGCCAGGATGCAACCTGGTGTCTTCTCTCTTGAACCCTCTTGTGTTTGTTTTTCGCCTTCGTGCGCCTCTTGTCCCCCAATCTTTTCCGTTAAGGCTTTTTCTGTTTTACCATCTGTTGATTTGCTTGGTACTGGTTTTGTTGTTCCTGTTGAGTTGCGATCTACTCGCAAGAGTAGGTTGCGAAGGTATCGAATCTCTGCTGCTTTGCGTTTGTCTTCTGTTTCTCTTTCAGGTGATCTCGGTTCCGAGTCACCTATGACTTTCAATGCTACTATCAATGATTCTTTGCCTGGAACCTGCATGGTGGACTGTGGAGCTACCTCTCAGTTCATCAACCTTGACTTTGCCTTGTCCTTGAACCTTGTCCTTGATCTGAAACCAAAATCAGAAGACCTCATCGTTGTTAATGGGAGACGCTCGGTTGCTGGCCAGATAACCCACTCTTATACCTTGAAACTCACCGTCGACCAACATGAGGAAGTTCTTACATTCCAAGTGACAAAATTGGCCGGATGGAACTTAATTCTTGGACGGACCTGGCTTCGCCGCCATAATCCCATGATTGATTGGCAAAAGAACACCATTACCTTTGCGTCTGGTTACTGCCAGGCCCACTGCCTTCTTGTTCGACAAAATACAATCTCCAGCAACCCTCCCAGTACAGTAAATCACAAAATTGCAGTTATCTCTCGTACTGCCATGCGAGTCGCTGTTAAACAACCCGGTTCAATGATTTGTGTACTCGCCTCCCTTCCAGAAACACCCAGCACTCCCGAACCAGCCTCAGCTCTTGTCCCTTCAGAATATCACGACTTCTTGCCCTTGTTCTCTAAGAAGGAAGCTTCATCGCTTCCTCCCCACTGATATGTCGAGCATGAAATTCCTCTTCTTCCAGGCGCCAAACCTCCTCTTGGACGCATGTACTCAATGTCCGATTCAGAACTCAAGTAGGTCTGAGAATGGCTTGATAAGAATCTTGCCAAAGCATTTATTCGCCCTAGCTCCTCATTTAGTGCCTCACCAATCCTCTTTGTCAAGAAAAAAGATGGTTCCCTAAGACTTTGTGTGGATTATCGTGCCCTTAACGACATCACCCATAAAGACCGCTACCCACTACCAAGGATTGAGGAAACATTGAACCAGATTTGAGGCTCGAAGTACTTTACTCGCCTTGATCTCCGAGCTGCCTTCAACCTCATGAGAATCAAGGAAGGCGATGAGTGGAAAACTGCATTCCGCACCCGATATGGCCTCTTCGAGTTTCTTGTCATGCCTTTTGGACTTACCAATGCCCCTGCCACCTGTCAAAGATTTGTGAACGACACCCTCCGGGAATTCCTTGATGTCTTTTGTGTTGTCTACCTTGATGACATATTGATATACTCCAAAACCCGAGCCGAACACAAAGACCAAGTCAGGAAAGTTCTTGCAAAGCTCTCGGAAGCTGGTCTCTACGTCAAACCAGAGAAATGCGAATTTAGTGTTACAAAGACCACCTTCCTCGGTTTCGTTATCTCCTCAGAAGGTATCGAAATGGACCCAGAAAAAGTTAAAGCGGTAGTGGAATGGGAAACGCCAAAATCAGTCAAAGACATCCAATGCTTCCTTGGTTTCGCCAACTTCTATCGCCGCTTCATTGAAGGTTATTCCCGGATCTGTCAACCCTTCTTCCGACTATTGCAAAAGGATACCCCCTTTGCGTGGTCTTCAGAATGCGATGCAGTATTCTCTCGCTTGAAAACCGCCTTCACCTCTGCTCCAATCCTCCGGCACTTTGACCCAAACCTTGAAACAATCCTTGAGACTGACGCCTCCGACTATGTGGTCTCCGGCATCCTGTCTCAAAAGGTTCCTGAGAACGGCAAATCTGTCCTCCACCCTGTTGCCTTTCTGTCCGAGAAAATGTCACCAGCCGAATGCAACTACGGAATTGGTGATAGGGAACTCCTTGCAATTGTTGTTTGTTTGGAAAAATGGCACATGTACCTTCACGCACTCCCCAAGCCGTTTACCATCCTCACGGATCATCACAACCTCGAATCCTTCAAGACCAAAACACTCCTGAATCGGCGGCAAGCACGGTGGGCTGGGGAATTAGCACAATATGACTTTACTATTGTATTCCGACCTGGCGAAAAGAACGGAAAAGCCAATGCATTGACACAAAGGTCTGGAGACCTCCCTGAAGAGGGGGATGAACGTGCACGACCTGTACACGTTCTAATCCCGTCCTCCAAATTTTCTGATTACTCCCTCTCAGCAGCCTCAATTGGATTCAACAACGAGATCCGCAACCTCCTTGGAACCGACGCCTTGGGAAAATCAATCCTTCTTGCCCTTGAAAACTTTGAACCCAAGCGCCCAACAGTCCCCCTCGGAGAATGTACTTACAATGATGGCCTCCTCTATATCAACAAACTCTTGTACATCCTTGATAACGAAGAACTTCAAGTCAAAGTCCTTAGCTCGTGCCACAAACACCCCGCCACTGGCCACCCAGGTCGAGCTGCAACATATGAACTTGTCTCCCGGAACTACTGGTAGCCTAAGATGCGCAAGACCATTGCACGTTACATCCAAAACTGCGATACTTGCATGAGGATCAGGCCCGCACGACACGCCCCCTATGGACTCCTGAAACCCTTGGAAATCCCAGTCCGCAGATGGAGTTCAGTTTCAATGGATTTCATCACTGGCTTACCTTTGTCTAATGGCTTTGATGCTGTACTGGTAGTAGTTGACCGACTCTTCAAGATGGCTCATTATATTCCAACTACAACCGAGTGCAACTCTGAGACCCTTGCCAGACTCTTCATGGACAACATCTTCCGCCTTCACGGCATCCCCGACTCTATTGTTACCGAACGCGGTACCCAGTTTACATCTGAGTTCTCCAGGTTCCTCTGCAAGCTCCTTGGAATTCAACAGAAGCTTTCCACCAGCTTCCATCCCCAGACCGACGGCCAAACCGAAAGAGTTAGTGCAATCCTTGAACAGCCACTGCGCAGCCGCGGTGCTGCAATTCTATTCATGTCTTTCTAGTTCCAAAGCTCGAGAAGGATCTCTATATAAGGAGTCCTTTCTCCCTCTTGTCTTGTCTTCTTTTCCTTTCCTCTTTACGCAACAACTTGTCTCTTTCCCTCAGTTGTATCTTAACAAGTTGTTATTCGAATATACTTTATACTCTCCTCTTCCGTGGCCTAGACAGCCCCTCTTGATCCTGCCTTGACCAAGTCCCATGCCCAGCACCTTGACCACTCGCCGCTCAGTTATCCTTCCCGGCGGTGCCCCAGAACCTGCTCCTGTGCACTCTCTCGACCAAGTCAACACCTACACCCTCGCCATCCTCAACCGCCGCTACCCCTCTCTGATCTACGCCTATCGTCCCCCTTGGCATCGACATAACGGTACCTTCTTCGGCCGTCGAGATCCTGTCACTGGGACCTGGTCATCACACTTTCTTTGTGGCTTATTCCTTGTCTCACTGTATGTGTAAGTGTGCATAATAGCCTCAAATTTCTCCAGGGTTCTGATTAATTTTTCCCATGCAGTGTCCACTGTAATAAAAGCTCCTGCAGCTGTGACTAATTTGTGATCTAATGCATCAATGAATTTGTGATACTTGACAGGGTGAGTAATTGTTTGATTACCATGTAAGTCAATGAGTAATAGTTGAATCCTGTCCAGTTTTTTTGCAAATTCATGCACTGTCATCTTCTTTCCATTTTTGTACTGGTTGCATTTGGCCCACACCTTCCATAAATCATCCTTGCTTGTGCTGGGAATTAGGTTCTCTCTAATGTTGATAAAAGCCTGGAAGATGTCCTGTTCTTTTGATCCGGTATTGTTGAAATACTCATCCAGCACTGTTTTTGGTCCTGCCTCCACATAGAAGTCCAGATTGTCTACTGCTTCTACTCCTTTAAGTTTAATACCATTCAATTTCAGATACTTCTGTAAGTAAATACACCAATCATCATATGTTTGTGCATTCTTCCATTTGGTATCATCATTTAATTTCTTTAGTATTTCCACTTTAATCTTTGGAGGCTTCTTTGGTGTTTTGCCTCTAATTGAGGTTTTGCCTGTTATTTTTTCCCAGCTAATTTGAGATGGTGTCTTTTCTTTATTAGCTTTCATCTTCCTTTTCCTGGCCTTGGAATATGTAGAGCTGCCATCACTGTTGCTGCTATCAGAATCACTTTCTGAAGAACTTGGATCAGGTGGGTCTTGTCCATTCTTTTCTCTATCAGAGTCTTCTGAGTCAGAAAGAGATATTGCTCTATCCTTTCTGGTTCCATCTCCTTTTTGTTTCTTTTTTGCTCCAAAGAGGTTTTTCCTAGATTCTTGGAGTTTCTCATTGGCTTCCTTTTCCCTTTGTGCCTGTTTCTTCTCTTTCTTCCTTCTAGGTGTTGCTGTGAATGTTACAACTGGAGGTATAGGTACAGGAGTGTTGTCCATATCTGTGTCTGGTGTGTCTGATATGTACCTATAGGTAGTCATACTGATCCAGTTTCTGATTATCCATGGGAGTTCTTCAACACTATTGATGCTTTCTACTTCAGGTTGGAAATCTGCAATTCTTTCCATGAGTAGTTCCTCATCTGTTGTTTCTTCTCACATTATCCTTGTCATATCTTCTTTGGTTGTTTCTTCCAGTGGTTCCTTGTTTGCAGATTCTGGATTCCTTTTCATTCCTATTACTGTAGTTCCCCACTCATAAAGGGAATATTTTGCTACTATTTCTTGCAGCAATTTTCCTTCCTCTTCTGTGTAATGGTCTGCTTCTGCTTGCAGTTTACTTTCCCAGATTCTGTTTGTGAAGGCTTGTTTTTGAATCACAGGTTTATGTGCTTTGATGCTGAAGATGTATTCTGATGTTGTTATATACTGACTTATTTTGACTTCTATATCTGCAGTCTTTTTACTGGTTTCTTTCACAGTACTCCAGCTAACAACTACTGGAATATCCATTTATGCAGATGTTGGAGATCTTGAAGGTGTTTTCCCCTTTGATCTCTTTTTCCTTGGTGTTAGAAGTTTGGGCATTAAGGAGCCCTTTCTGCTCCTGGTATTTGGTGGTGTGGAAGTCATGTTGCTAATTTTTATTCTTTGTTCTACAGATGACCTTCAAGTGTTATGTTAGGCCTGTTGAGTGTTCAGGCAAGGTATCTGGAGATGAGGTTGTTCTGAGGGGACCTAAGGAAATTCCTGTCAAAAGGAATAGAAAGGTCTTTTTCTGGGTGACACCTAAGGATTTGGAGGGATTCCTTGAGGAATTTGCTGTTGTTGCTGTTACTTGGAAGGAGTGTAAGAATAGGGTTTGTTCTGAACAGTGTGCTGAAAGGTATAGGTGGTTCAGAAAAATGGTGGATCAGGGGTGGAGGTATGATACTCCAGGGGTCCCACTGATTGAGAAGACCTCTGCCTTCTGTAGATAAGGTCTTTTTAATTCAGATTTACTTTCTTAGTATTTCTGAGTATCTAGATACTTCTCCTTTCTTAGGAGAATTAAAGAGGCCCTAGGTGATCAGTCTAGTCCTTTGGGTAAGGTTTTTATATAGGTTAAAAAATGTAAAGTTTGGGTATAGTATAAAGGTGGCTATTAGTTAGATTCAACAGAATCTAACTAATAACAGCTGCCTTAATATCTATATAAGGAAGAGTCTGAATAGTTGTATTATCTTCAAGTCACTTGTGATTGTTGAGAGACTTAATTAACCATTGTAAACTCTTGTATTTGTTGCTAACTGCTAAGTTGCTTACCCTTTCACTGAAGGGGGGAATGGGCTTCTTTTATAGAAAGTCCCAAGCCTGTATGAGTCATAATGACTCCTAAACTAAACTAACTATGATGTAATTATGATGTCAGAAGTGACTCATAATCTGTGAGTCAGAGGTGACTCCTATCTAAATGTTGAGTCATACCTGTAAGTCAGAGGTGACTCAATTGCTTGAGTCATACCTGTGAGTCAGAGGTGAGTGACTCCTAGCTAAGTGAGTCATAGATGTTCTAGTAACATCTATGTAATTAATAATAATGAATAATGAGAATAATAATGAAAATAACTATGTTCCTGCTCTGTCCTGTGTATGGATAGAAATTACATGTGTATGTAATATCCTATCCTTACACCGAAAGAAGCGGTGAAAGATGAATTCGACAATCTCGCCAGCCAGAAAAGGGCCTTCTCGGGACTATGACATCGGACGGAATTAGTCTTACTTTGGACGGCTTTCATGCCAAATCACATACCTCATGCTTGTCCTCCGGAAATAGGAACCTATCGTCCTCCAACAAATATTCGACCCTTCTCTTGATTTCCTCCACTGGCAAATCCTTGAATTTGAAAAGCTCTGGAGCCAGGTTTTTGAAAGTGAGTACGAATACAGACTTGGTGCCTGATAAGACACTTTTGAGCTGTACTTGTGTGATTACAAACATCTTGAATGAGACGGGAATTGTCGCAATTCGTCTGACATGCGCCTCAGCGGGCTGGTCCTGGAATATTCCAATCACCCAGCAGTGATTCGCCCATGCATCATCAATTAACTCGAGGATTTCATTGACATTTGGAAGAGGATTGTCAAAATGAATATACTCAATTATGAACTCCGAGGCTGCTTGGGTTATTAATTTGATGTTTGAGGGCAAAGTGTGGATGCTCCGGGACTCCCTGACAACTTTAAACGTCCGTTCCCCATCCGAATCGTCATTAAAACCGTCCGCAGTTAAATTGATCTCACTGACCCGTTGTCGGGGAGGGCTGGAAGCTCTTGAAGTAGGGTGTGATTAGGTTGGAATCCATATTATTCAGCTAAAATCCTTCAAATAAATAAATGAGATTTCATTTATAAACATACATTTGCATGGCGGGATTGCAAAGGCACGCGTGAAGGCGTACAAAGAGCTGTGGAGCTTCTCATCGTCTCGCCAGACGCAACCCGTCTCTTTGCTGACAGTTGAAGGTGAGGAGGAGAGGCAATTTCGCCATCGTCTTTGTGGCTGTCAAAAACCTGCGAGGGCTTTTTCCGGATTCATGGTGGCTGAAGGGAATTGACGTTTGGCCTGGCGGTTCTGGTTGGTGATAATAGTGGGGGGATTTCTGAGGGAGAATTGCGGGTAACGATTCGTCGACTCATTGTGCGAGTGGAGGAGGTTTAGAACAATGAAGTTGATAAGCAGGCGTCGCAAATACAACGGGGACGGACAGAGTTGGACGGTTTTTGTCCACCGTCTCCTGAGGGATCCCACACTATGCTACATCTCCTTTTCCACAGGTTTCACTATTCTGGGAATCAAAAAAAGCCTAATCCAAGGTACTGACCTGAAAATCTATTTTACCGCCTAACTATTACCAAAAACAAACAAGAAAAAAACAAAACATACTAAATAGCGCACAAAAAAAATTATCTCATCTCCACCACCACCCGTGCCTTCACTCTTCCCGACGACGGTTTTTGTCCTTTTGCGGACGGTTTATGAGAGCCGATTGGCTGGTTTCCATGCGTTGGCAACAACCACAGCAGCTTGCAATCCATCCTTATAGGTGGAGCCTTCCACTGCTCTTGCAGTGTTGAATGCCAGTCTTACTGCAAGAGTCCTCACCCCAGAACAACAGTGAATCCACATTTCAGGATTTTTTTCCGGAAGGTTCATTGCCTCCAAAACGTCGTAATTAAGGCAGTTTCCGCCGGTCACTGCGGCGTGTATTGGCCCCATCATCGCGCCCCTATCCTCCGGAATGTCTGCTTGGTATTTGGTGTCCTCTTGGTTGTAGACTGCCTGTATGTGATAGACTTTTGCACACAACTTCATGACCCGTCCCTGAAAGCCAAGATCCATCTTTGAAATGACCTTCCTGACAGTCCCCTAGGCCATTTTGCGCCTGTAAGGCTCCGAGTCAGAGGCCTCGTCTTTGTACGTCTCCATTTCAATGTCATGGGCCTCAAAGCACCCTTTTGTCCTTCCAGGGGGGGGGGGGAAGTCCACGCGATCCGTCCCATGCAGCCCTACAAGGAGCTTAATTGGGATGCCCCGGGGCCCTTCCAGCCAAGCCCTAACACTGTTGTCCGTCTTTAAAACTTCAAAATCGCTCGGGAGGTGGTATGTTACCTCTCTGAATGTAAATATCCAATTGGGTCCCAAATATAAAATTCGACGGACCAGTTCCGGGCAAGCACTGTTGCGTTTGCAACGCCTACTGTCCTACGCCTCTTTGCTGGAACCACCAGCATGTTTTTGCTGTTGTCATTGTTTTCATCGGCCTGCTCCCTGGCCTTGGCCGTTTCTTTTGTCTTTTTTGGGCAATCTGCAACCAGTTCCCAAACCGCCTTATTCATGGCCATTTGTTTGGAACCCCCATTGGGGTATTCCGTATTTTTTGTCATAAAATGCGTCCTCCGTGGGACGGGAAATTTCGCATGTGCAACGGCGAACGTCATAAAGCTTCGACCCAGGGGTCAGACTGGTTGGTCACTGCCCCACCAGCATTAGCTTTGGCCTGGGCCTTTACAGCACCCCTCGAATCCCTGTACTTCCCGGAGGTGCCCTCGCCAAAGCCCACCTGAGTTTTGGCGGTCGTGATGACGGATACTCGTGCTATGAAAACCGTCCTGTTAACGACTAAAACCGTCTCACACAACTTGGGGAATACTTACGGGGCATTGTGAAGATATTTAATAAAACTATAATATGTAATAAAAAATAAATGTAAGATCGGAAGTAATAAATCTGACAAATAAATTGTGGAAATATTAATCAGTAAGCCTGTAATGATAAATTAAAGTGCCGATGGAAAACGTTTGAATGTAGCTGCTTTGAGGACTGCAGGAGGATGGGCAATACTAACCGTTTTGTGCGTTTCCGTATATGTGATCATATTGTGAATAGGTTATCTGGAGAAAAAAGTAGATAATACGTGGGAGATCAGGGCTTAAGTATAGTTACAATGCGGCCATATGGGGACTGTAGCCTGGCTAAACCTCACGCAATGAGGCCTAAGTAGGCCTGGAAGAGGCCACCAAAATACAAAACTCCTAGGCGTTTCGTGATGTTGTGTTTTCTTCATTGGCCTTCTCAATTCGAGAATTCCCTATTTGGGAAAAGGCCTATATCGGATGGTTTCCCGCCTTGGCGAGTCTGCATAGGCGTGCCACGGGCCCTGCGCCATCAGTCCCAGGCCGTATGCCATCGTGTGGTTGACGCCTAGCCACACCGTTTTGAAGTGGCCCTGCATGCCACCTGATCCTGACCCCCAATGAGTTTCGCTTACTACTAGTGTTACTCTACCTCGCCATGCACCTAGCCTACGTCCTAGTCTATACCTGGTAACCGTTGCAACACGAGAGCCCGCATCCCTGTCCACGCTCGACTTCCTAGTTTGGAACCTTGGAGAAACCACCAGAAGGTTCTAGTATCACGAACCTTCACTGCGCAATAGTCTTCTATTTGTTTCCATTAGTTTCTACCATGTTCTAGTTCTTTCTATTGCGCAGTTGATTTCTAATTCCCTTTGACTCATTTACCTTGCGCAGCTGTTGCACAGCCTCTGCGCAGCCACGACGATGTGATTCTATTCTTGTCTTACTAGTTCCATAGTCTGAGCAGGATCTCTATATAAGGAGTCCTTTCTCCCTCCCGTCTTGTCTTCATTTCCTTTGTTCTTCACGCAACAACTTGGTCCTTCTCGTTTACTACTGCTTTACAAGTTGCCCTTTGAATATACTCTTAACGATTTCTCCCGTGGCCTAGACAGCCCTCCTTGAACCTCTGTGACCTTGTCCCATGCCCCGTGCCTCGACCTCTCGCCCTGCTCCCGGATTCACGCTCCCTACCCACCCCACCATTATCTTCCCAGACTCTGAACCCATCGCCGACACCTGTTACCTCTTGGACCAGACCAACGAGTACGTCGTCCACGCCCTGAACATCCGCTTTCCCGCCTCCATCCAACCCTCCGACTGTATGCACCACCTCTACGGTTACTACACTCATTCCTGGTTCCTGTCTACTGGGACCTGATCATCACACTTTGTTGTGTCAACATAACTGTCTCCACCACAATTCTACACTATGGCCGCCGCTCGATACCCCCTTGGATTCCTCATCGCAGAAGGCACAGAAACAGCCACTGTAAACCTCATCATGGCTGCCTATCAACGCGGTCGTCAATCAGTTCAGGACCCTGCCCTCACCCCAGAAACCCCTGCAGACAAACCTGCAGGCTTACTCTGTGCCCTCTTCCAGAACTTCCTGAATGGAGTATTGGATCAAAGCGTTGAAAACGCCATCACTGCTGCTCAAACAGCAGCCCAACTTAACCCTCCCCCACCTCCACCTGAGCAACAACCCGCACGCATCTGTACCCCAAAAATCAACAACCCTGAAGCATTCGACGGCAACCGAAAGAAGCACAAAATCTTCGTCAACCAGCTCCGCCTTGTCTTCGCCTCCGATCCTGACATGTATGCCAGCGATGCAACTCGCATCGCTAACACCGCCTCTAACCTAACAGGTGGTGATGCAGACTGATTCAGTCCCCATATCAATGAACTGACTGGAGCCATTGACTTTGCCAGCCATGAAGCCCTCATGTCCGGCCTCAAGGCTGCCTTTGACAACCCCAATGCCAGAGCCACAGCTGAACAAAAGCTCATGGACCTCAAGCAAGGATCCCGAGACTGTTGCGGCTATCATGTCTTCTTTGTCACCTACGCTTCGGCATTATCCCTCAATAATGCTTCAAAAATTTCATTCTTTAGACGCGGACTTAACTCCAATGTTCTAACAGCGTTGGCCTATCAGGTCAACCTCCCAGTAACCCTTGATGCCTTTGTCCAATGCTGCATCAAGCTGGACAACAACATGAAGACCTTGAAAATGGCACCAACCACTCACCACACCCCCATGCCTCGCACCCAAACTCAAACTCCCTCCACTGCTACTGGTACTCCCAGTGGACCAATGAACTTGTCAGCAGTAGAGGTCAAGCGCAAGCGAGGCCCGTTCACCCAAGCCGACAAAGATTACCGCTGTGCAAATGGCATCAGCCTCTATTGTGCCGCAAAGGGACACTTCGCCAGTGTCTGCCCCAATAAGAGGCAGAAGGTCAACAGGAAACCTCAAAACCGCTGCCCCTGAAGCTCCAGCAACAGTGGTCCTCTATACCGCCTCCGAGACTGCCGCTCAGGCAAAGAACTAACCCCCACTTCGAAGATCGAAGACCCTTCAAGGAGTGCCAGGATGCAACCTGGTGTCTTCTCTCTTGAACATTCTTGTGTTTGTCTTTCGCTTTTGTGCACTTCTTGTTTCCCCATGTGCTCCGTCCATTCATTCCCCGTTTACCATCTGTTGTTTTGCCTGGTTCAGACTTTGTTATTGCTGTTGAGTTGCAATCTGCTGTTGAGAATAGGTTGCGAAGGTATCAATTGTCTTCTGCTCTGCGTGTTTCGTCTGTTTCCCTTTCTGGTGATCTCGGTTTTGAATCCCCCATGACTCTCAATGCTTCAAACAATAACTCTTTGTCTGGAACCTGTATGATTGACTGTGGAGCTACCTCCCAGTTTATTGACCTTGACTTTGCCTTGTCCCTGAACCTAAACCTTGATCTGAAACCTAGACCAAAGGACCTCGTCGTTGTTGATGGAAGGCGCTCAGTTGCTGGACAGATAGCACACTCTTGTGCCTTGAAACTCACCGTCGACCAGCACAAAGAAGTATTAACCTTCCAATTAAGCAAACTGGCTGAATGGAACCTCATCCTTGGAAAAACATGGCTTCGACGCCATAACCCAATCATTGATTGGGAAAAGAACACCTTGACCTTTGCTTCTGGATACTGTCAAGCCCACTGCCTCCCAGTTCGACAAACCACTATCACAAGGAATCCACCATCACCAACGAATCATAAGATTGCTGTGATCTCCTGTGCCGCCATGAGAATTGCTACCAAGCGACCTGGCTCCATGATCTGTGTCCTCGCCTCACTTCCTGAGGAAAGCCCAAGCATTGAACCAGCTGAAAAGCTGGTCCCTACCGGATACCACGATTACCTTCCCCTGTTCTCCAAGTAAGAAGCCTCGGTCCTACTTCTACATCGCTATGTGGATCATGAAATACCGCTTCTTCCTGACGCAAAACAACCCCTCGGACGCATGTACTTCATGTCCGATGCAGAACTCAAGTAAGTTCGTGAATGGCTTCATGAAAATCTCACCAAAGCCTCTTTCCAACCAAGTTTTTCTTCCAGTGCCTCACGTATTCTGTTCGTCAAGAAAAAAGACGGTTCCCTGTGCCTATGTGTCGACTATCGAGCTCTGAACGACATTACTCACAAGGACAGATACCCCTTTCCAAGAATCGAAGAAACCTTGAACCAAATCCAACGATCCAAGTACTTGACGAGATTGGATCTCCGAGTAGCCTTCAACCTTATCTGGATTAAAGAAGGCGACGAATGGAAAACGGCCTTTCGAACCCCAAACGGCCTCTTCGAATTTATGGTCATGCCCTTTTGCCTCACCAATGCCCCAGCATCCTATCAACGCTTTGTCAATGACACCCTCCAAGAATTCCTTCACATTTTCTGTGTCGTCTACCTTGACGATAGTCGCATTCACTCCAAGAACCGCAAAGAACACCAAGAATAAGTTTGCAAAGTCTTCACCAAACTCTCTGAAGCATGACTCTTTGTTGAACCAAAAAAATGCTAATTTATTGTGACCAAGACAACCTTCCTTGGATTTATCATATCCTCTGAAGGCATTGAAATGGACCCAGAAAAAGTTAAGGCAGTTGTTGAATGGGAAACACCAAAATCTGTAAAGGATATACAATGTTTCCTAGGTTTCGCTAACTTTTACCGACGTTTCATTGAAGGATACTCCCGCATCTGTCAACCATTCTTCTGACTATTGCAAAAGGATACTCCCTTTGTATGGTCTTCAAATTGTGAGCTGGTAATCTTGAAATTGAAGAAAGCCTTCACCACAGGACCTGTCTTTCAACATTTCGACCCCAACCTCGAAACCATCCTGGAAACCGATGCCTCTGTCAGAATAATTGTTCTTACCCCCAATTGAGTCCTTTTCCTTTGTTCTATTCTTACATGTCTCGGATATACATATCCCTCTGTTATATTCTATCTCCGTCATGTCTTTCTATTTTTACCATGATCTTCGCTGTTGTATCCTGCTTTCATACTATATCAGCTCATATCGTCTCACTTCTCCTTCTACCTTCCTGTTTGGGATATCCATGTCCTCGCTTACGCTCCCACATGTATCACCCACACCTGTCATTGCACCCACACCTTTCTGTGGCGATCCATACCATTCTATGGTGTGACTCGCTTATTTCATTTGTCATAGACGGTGTAACACACCCTCACGCTGGTGTGCCACACCTATTTCTTTTGTCAATACTCTTGGTATTTCTCAGGGTCAACGCCATGCCCCAGGACTTTTTGCTGGACTTGCGTCGAGCTTTTCTGTTGCTCGCTTCCTTCCCTACTCATGTATATAAGGTCGCTCGCTCCCCCACTTAGTTCTGCTCTTCAGTGAATACGATTACCTTGAAACCGATAACTTGCTCCGCTGGCTACTGCCGTGACCCGCTCCTCTCTGAGATCTTTGAACCCTCTTGTGCACATCTATCGCCCTTTGTCTCGACTCTCGATACCTACGAAGTATACTTTCTCACAGGTTATGAGCCCGGCTGCCGCTACTATTGTTTAATCAATTAGCACAGCTGGTTCTTCTCAGATCTCATTGCGCTCACCTTTGCACGCTTATTCGGTCTCAACTATCTCGTCTCTCCTCACACCCTTCGCCGCATCTTTACTATAACTGATACTGATACTACTGATGTCAAACCCAACATGTCGACTGGCTCCTCCTCCATGCCCTTCAAACTTGAAAGCTTGGAGAAGCTTCAAGGTCAATCCAATTACACTCGCTGGGCCAAGCTCATGCAACGTGTTCTTGCCATTCACGACTTTGACGATCTCATCGCCACTCAACAAGTTCCTCCTACCGATGCTGCTCTACTTAAGCAACACAAGAAGAAAGAGTTGCTTGCCATCATGACAATTCAACTCACCATCGAACATGACCAGCAGTATGTCATTGACGGCTGCTCTACTGCCTACGATGCCTGGAAAACTCTTCAGGACACCTTTGATCGTCAGAATGTTGCCTCTTCCTTCCACACCTTCCGCGATATCCTCAATCTGTCAATGTGTGACTCGGAATCTATCAATGACTACCTCCTTCGATTTTGCAACTCCTGGACCCAGGCCAACACTCGCTCCCTCAATGGAACTGATGCTCTCGCCACTGCCCTCAGGCCTTTCTTCGAAAGCGACCCTATCAAGAGTGCAATCCTCTTGAACTCGCTCCCACAGTCATTCAACGATACAGTCAACATCCTCCAAGCCAAGGACTCCCAACAATTCGAAGACCATCAAACCCACCTTCGAAACATGAAGACCAACGAAGATAATGCTAAGGCATTCTTTGCCAACAAGCCCAAGAGCAAAGGTCAAGCACCTGCGCCTCGCCCCAAGAACAACAACTCTCGTCCTGGCAGGACTGCGCAAGCAGCTCCAACCGAGTGTACTTGGTGCAAGAAGAATGCACATCCCTTCTCGGATCATGTTCACAACAAATGCTTCAGGCTCAAGAAACATCAAGAGAACCAACGCAAGGGCGTTGCTGCTGCCGCTGTCTCCTCATCGGAACCATCAACCTCCACAGCTCTGGTCACCACCACACCCACCTATTCAAGTGGTGATGCCTGGCTTGCTTCTGGAACCATTGGTAGCGCTACTTCGTCTTTCCTCGCCTCTTCTGTCTCTTCGCCTTCTGTTCTCATGTCTGGTTCTTCTTCGTCTTCTTCTGCTGGTTCTTCTTCTTCTGCTCTTGTTCTTGCTCTCAAAGCTCGAGATTCTACAACATATCAGGCATGGATCCTTGATACTGGCGCCTCTCACCACATCACAGCTGACTTTTTCTGCCTTATTAATCCAGTCTCCCATCGTGTGGGAATAACTGTTGGTGGTGGTCAAGTGCTCTTCTCGGAGTATAAGGGAACTGTTTGTCTGTCTGTGGAGATTGGTGGAAAGGTTTCGAATATCTCGCTGTCTGATGTTTTGTATCTACCTGAATGGAATGAAGTGAACTTGGTCTCGTGGAGAATGATTGATTTGATTGGAAACGCATACCTTCATGGAGAAAACAAAACTCTTGACATTAAACTCAAGAAGGACCACTCCACTGTGTTACGCGCTGAACTTGGTGCTCATGTTTATATGTTTGAATCTGCTGTTGGTTTTGGTACTGCTTACAAGTCTTCTGTTCAATTTTGGCACGAAGCACTAAGTCACTCCTCGCCTCACTCCTGGAACAAAGCCTCCAACATCTTCGCCGATGGAAACCTGCTTCCAAAACCTCCTTCGCAATTCTACTGTCACTCATGCGCCAAATACAACTCAACACACCAAACTCCCAAACTAGTCACACATAACACAAAGGAACCATGGAAACTACTCCACGCAGATCTTGCTGGACCTCTCCCTCTTACCTCGCTCGGTGGTCATCGCTTCTACCTATCAATGATCGATGATTTCTCTCGATTCTCCAAGATTGCATTCCTCAAACACAAGTCCGATGCTGTAAGGTATATGAAAGCTTACTGTGAAGAGATCAATACAAAAACTGGTCGATATCCAAGAAATTGGCGCACTGATAAAGGTGGAGAATTCGTGAATAATGAATGGTCTGCTTACTGCGAAAATAAAGGCATGATACATCAAACCACCGCAGCATACTCCCCAGAGTCAAATGGTGTCCCAGAACGCTACAACCTGACTCTGGCCAACATGTGTCGACCTACCCTTGAGGACTACCCTCAATTCATTTGGGCTGAATGCTATGCATGGGCAACCTACATCCGCAACCGCCTCCCTCACTCGGCTCTTAATGGGAAGACGCCGTTTGAAGTACTCAACAATCGCCTACCCTCCATCAAACATCTTCGACCCTTTGGTACACCTTGCATTGTCCACATCCCCAAGGAGAAACGTCCTGCTGGCAGCAAGTTAGATCCAAGAGGGATTGATGGAAAATTGGTTGGCTACACTGGAACCCCATCGATGTTCCGTGTTTACATACCATCAGAAAGAAGAGTATACACAGTCCGTCAGGTCAAGTTTATCCCGTCCGATAACATCACCTCCGTTGAAATGTATCTCCCCACAGAGTTAAACTCTTCAGAACCTGATCAAGTAGCTTCGTCTCAACCTGATCAATCTTCAACACCTACAACAGTCCCGCAACTTCAGCAAACTCCGCAAAAGCTGCAGCGAATGCCAGGCGCCTTTGGTTCTCCTACACCAATGAAGCCTCTACCTCCTGCACCTCCTGTCGAACTCCCACTATCTTCAACCAAACCTACTATCAATATCCCCTTAATCGTCACAACACAACCATGATGAATATGAACAGTACTTCGATGAAGAAGAGTTATCAGAATCAGAGAGAGCTGTTTCACAACAGCTTCGTAATGAAACTCCTACCACACCTCCACGACGCATCCCACCACCACCTTCTGCACCCAAAACATCTCAACGCTCTTCTTCCCCTCCATCAGGCAGCTCCGAAGGTCCTAACCTCAAGCGTTCACAACGCAAGAAGAAGAAAATCAAGCGCTATGGTTTCCCAAGAATCAACGCAGCCTTTGGAGAAGATACAGCTCGGATATTTCTAGCAGAGATTGGTGACGACTTTGCAGCATTAATTGAGGAAGAAATTGGTCAGGCCAACGTCACACTTGGTCCTCCCACCTACTCCCAAGCTATGAAGTCTGAAGATGTCGAAAAGTGGATTGACGCTATGAGAGAAGAGCAATCTTCTCTTGAATCGCAAGGTATTTGGGAAGTTCATAACGCTACTGACTTACCAGATGGCAGGAAAGCTATTGGATCACGCTGGGTTTACACTGTTAAACTGTTAGAAGATGGATCAATCGAGAGGTACAAGGCACGTTTAGTGGTTAAGGGCTTCTCACAAATCTCCGGAATCGATTTTAGTGAGACTTTCGCACCAGTGACGCGGTACAATTCTTTACGTCTCCTAATAGCCCTCGCAGCACTACACAACCTTGACACTGCTCAACTTGACATCAAATCAGCGTTCACTTATGGTCCCCTTGATGAAGAAATCTGGGTCGCACCTCCTCCTGGACTCGGCCTCGAAAACAAAGTCCTTTTACTCAAGAAGGCACTCTACGGTTTGAAACAAGCTCCGTTACAGTGGTATAGAAAACTATGCTCTGTCCTTGCTGAACAGCACTTCATTCCCACGCACTTCGATCCCTGTGTCTTTATCAGCACCAAAAGCAAAATTATCATGGCTGTCTATGTTGACGATATTGCTCTTGCTGGCTCCACCGCTGACCTGCAGAAACTCACAACTTTCCTGCAAACGCACTTTAAGGTCACTGTTAAAGGCAAGCTCTCCTACATGTTTGGAATCGAAATTCAATACCACAACGACGCAATCACTCTTGGACAACCTCTCTACATCACACAGATACTACAGCGCTTCGGAATGGATCAATCTCGCTCTGTTTCGACACCTATCGATCCAAAGGCCCAGCTTCACAAAGCCACGGACGATGAATCTCCTGTTGACCAGAATCTCCATCAACAGATGATTGGTGCCCTCATGTATCTTGTTACTTGTACTCGTCCTGATCTTGCTTTCGTTGTTTCATACCTCTCCCAATTCTCTTCTCGTCCTCTTGATATCCATCATACTGCTGTCAAGAGAGTCTTTAGTTATATTTCTGGTACCCGTGATGCTGTTCTCATATATCCTCGTTCTGGTTCTGTTAAGTTGGAAGGTTTTTCGGATGCTTCTTTTGCTAATTGTCTTAATACCCGTCGTTCTTATACTGGTTACGTCTTTCAGCTTGGTAAGTGCACGATTTCCTGGCTCTCCAAGAAACAACAATGTATTTCCAACTCTACTACCGAAGCGGAATACATAGCACTCTCTACCACAGCTCGACAAGCCAAATGGTATACACACGCCTTCAAGCAATTCAACCTCAGCATTCCTGTCGATATATACTGCGATAATCAAGCCAGTATTGCTCTCGCCAACAACCCAGTTTACCACCACAAAACCAAACACATCGATATAGCCTATCACTACACCAGAGAAGGCCTTCTCAACAACATATTTCAGCTCCACTACGTCTCTACCAAGGAAAATGTCACTGATATTATGACGAAGGGTCTTCCAAACAACTTACACACTAAGTTTGCTCAATTACTTGGGTGTTTCGTTCGAGAGAGAGTGTCAGAATAATCGTTCTTATCCCCAATTGAGTCCTTTTCATTTGTTCTATTCTGACATGTCTCGGATATACATATCCCTCTGTTATATTCTATCTCCGTCATGTCTTTCCATTTTTACCACGATCTTCGCTGTTATATCCTGCTTTCATACTATATCAGCTCATATCGTCTCACTTCTCCTTCTACCTTCCTGTTTGGGATATCCATGTCCTCGCTTATGCTCCCACATGTATCACCCACACCTGTCGTTGCACCCACACCTTTCTGTGGCGATCCACACCATTCTATGGTGTGACTCGCTTATTTCATTTGTCATAGACGGTGTAACACACCCTCACGCTGGTGTGCCACACCTATTTCTTTTGTCAATACTCTTGGTATTTCTCAGGGTCAACGCCATGCCCCAGGACTTTTTGCTGGACTTGCGTCGAGCTTTTCTGTTGCTCGCTTCCTTCCCTACTCATGTATATAAGGTTGCTCGCTCCCCCACTTAGTTCTGCTCTTCAGTGAATACAATTACCTTGAAACCGATGACTTGCTCCGCTGGCTACCGCCGTGACCCGCTCCTCTCTAAGATCTTTGAACCCTCTTGTGCACATCTATCCCCCTTTGTCTCGACTCTCGATACCTACGGAGTATACCTTCTCACAGCCTCTGACTATGTGGTCTCCGGCATCCTCTCTCAGAAAATCCCTGAAAATGGCAAGACGGTATTACACCCTATTGCCTTCCTCTCCGAGAAAATGTCACCAGCCGAATGCAATTACGGCATTGGTGATAAAGATCTTGTCGCAATTGTTGTATGCCTGGACAAATGGCACATGTACCTTCACGCCCTTCCCAAGCCATTTACTATCTTGACCAACCACCACAACCTTGAATCATTCAAGACCAAGACCCTCCTGAACCGTTGGCAGGCATGCTGGGTTGGGGAATTAGCACGATACGACTTCACTATTGTGTTCCGACCTGGCCACAAGAATGGAAAAGCCGACGCCTTGACACGCAGGTCTGGAGACCTCCCTAAAGAGGGGGATGAACGTGCACGACTAGTGCGTGCCCTTATCCCGGCCTCTAAATTTTCCGAATACTCCCTCTCTGCCACATCAATTGGCTTCAATGACGAGATCAGAACCCTACTGCCATCCGATGCCCTTGGAAGATCAATCCTCATTGCACTCGGGAACTTTGACACCAAGCACCCAACAGTTCCCCTTGGCGATTGTACCTATGACAATGGACTGCTTAACGTCAATAAACTCCTGTACATCCCAGACAACTACCTACTCCAGTCAAAGATCTTCAACTCCTGCCATGAATACTCTACAGCAAGACACCCCAGAAAAGCTGCCACTTATGAGCTGGTCTCTCGCAATTACTGGTGGCCTAAGATGCGTAAAACCATTGCACGGTACATCCAGAATTGCGACACCTGCATTAGAATCAATCCAGCTCGCCATGCACCCTATGGCCTTCTCAAACCCCTCGAGATCCCAGTCAGATGATGGAGTTCTCTTTCAATGGACTTTATCACCAGACTCCCCATTTCAAACGGCTTCGATGCAGTCCTAGTTGTGGTTGATAGCCTATCTATGATGGCACATTACATTCCGACGACAACCGAATGCAACTCCGAAACCCTTGTACGCTTGTTCATGGATAATATTTTACGCCTCCATGGCCTCCCAGACTCCATTGTCTTTGACAGAGGAACCCAGTTCACCTCCGAGTTCTCTCAGTTCCTATGCAAACTGCTTGGAGTCCAACAGAAGCTTTCCACCAGCTTCCACCCGCAGACCAATAGCCAGACTGAGAGAGTCAATGCAATCCTTGACCAACACCTCCGCGCCTACTGTAACTACCAAAAGGACAACTGGTCCAAATTACTGACAATGGCCGGGTTTGCATGCAACAACACCCTGTCAGCCACCACCGGAGTTACTCCGTTCTTTGCCGTATATGGGCAACAACCCCGCTATGAAATCCTTGCCAACCCTGCAGTCCCTCAGCCTACCCCAGAAGTACTCAAGGATTACACCGAACGCTTGTCACTTTTGGATAAACACCTGCAAGCCGAGATATACTGGTCCCAAGCCACCCATGCAGAACAAGCCGATCGCCATCCAATTCCCCCACCTGCATACAAGGTTGGCGACGGAGTTTGGTTCTTGAGGCGACACATCCACACCACCCGGCCCTCGACCAAATTGGATTACAAACGCCTTAGGAAATTTCGAATCCTCCAGAAGATTTCCAGTCATACATATAAGGTTGAACTCCCAGCAACCATGAACGTCTACCCAGTCTTCCACGTCTCTCTCCTCGAACCTATTGCCCAAGACCCCGTCGCAGGTCAAGTTCAACCTCCTCCCCCTCTTGTTGTTGTCAACGAAGACCTTGAGTAGGAAATCGAGGACATCGTCAACTCGAAATTAGTCCGAAAACAAATCAAGTACCTTGTCCGTTGGATTAGTTACGATCACACCACCTGGCAACCCGCAAGCGACCTCGAAAACGCCCCAGCAATTGTTAGGCGCTTCCACAATGCGCACCCTACAAAACCCAGACCCCAGAACCTTCCCGCACCATGAGTGGCTCCTGGTACAATCCAATTATTATCGACAACGACTTTGAACCAATCTAAGAAAGATCGCTGGAGCTCTCCTCTAGAAGGGGGGCTTCTGTCATGACCCGAGTTTCTAGCCTCACCCAAGACCACCCCGCACCCAGCCACCGTCGGCCCCAGCCTCACCACCAGCTACAATGCATCCATGTCCACCTGATCCTGACCCCCGATGAGTTTCGCTTACTACTAGTGTTACTCTACCTCGCCATGCACCTAGCCCACGTCCTAACCCATACCTGGTAACCGTTGCAACACGACAGCCCGCATCCCTGTCCATGCTCAACTTCCTAGTTTGGAACCTCAGAGAAACCACCAGAAGGTTCCAGTATCACCAACCTTCACTGTGCAATAGTCTTCCATTGGTTTCCATTAGTTTCTACCTTGTTCTAGTTCTTTCTATTGCGCAGTTGATTTCTAATTCCCTTTGAGTCATGTACCTTGCGCAGCCGTCGCGCAGCCTTTGCGTAGTCGCGATAATGCAATTCTATTCATGTCTTTCTAGTTCCATAGTCCGAGAAGGATCTCTATATAAGGAATCCTTTCTCCCTCTCGTCTTGTCCTCTTTTCCATTCTTCTTCACGCAACAACTTGTCTCTTCTCCCTTACTACTGCTTTACAAGTTGTTCTTTGAATATACTCTTTACAATTTCTCTCGTGGCCTAGACAGCCCTCCTTGAACCTCCGAGACCTTGTCCCATGCCCCGTGCCTTGACCTCTCGCCCTGCTCCTGGATTCACGCTCCCCACCCGCCGCACCGTTATCTTCCCAGACTCCGAACCCCTCCCCGACACCTGCCACCTCCTTGACCAAACCAACGATTACACCCTCCACGCCCTCAATCTCCTATACCCTGCCTCCATCCAGCCCCGCAACCGCACCCACCACTACGAAGGGTATAACACCCGCTCCTGGTTCCTGTCTACCGGGACCTGGTCATCACATTGACAGTCCTTCATCAACCCCACCAAATTCACCCCCCAGATCCCTTCATGTATCCCTTCTTGGCTCCACCTCACCTAAACCAGCAATGCAAATTCCTTCAGAGTTCGTACACACCTTCAAAAGCCCCTTTATGCGTGGTATTGCCATCCAGCATGACATGGAAACATCAACCTCACAAGCAGACACACCTCTCTCACCTGTCCTAGGCTCTTTTACCTCTATCTTGAGTAGTAAAGCCTCCAGTCCAAGAACCAAGCCAGTAATCAGATCCAAAAAGCGTCCCAGTCAGGTCCACATCAAGTACAATCACTTCTAAGGACCCTTCACACTGAAGGACTACCTGACATTTAATGATTTGGAAGATCCCTGCAACCTAGTACCTACATGGCCCAAAATGCCCACTCCAGAATTTCATTTGGGTCCAGCCTTCCAACACCCCTGCCTGGCCTAAATTCAGCACCTTGGATCCCATAATGCCAGCCAATAACAGGACACTTCAGACGAGACAGATGCACCACTCATTGTCCCACACCACCAAGATTGGATTCATATCCTGTAGGAAACCTACCACAGATAGCCCAAATATAATGCCTTCTACATGGACCCAGATCAATTGGCCAATCTTTGATACACCAAAATCAAGGGACTACTGTACCACTGCATCGATGGACGCATCAGACTCTGTATTCCTGCTGGAATCATGCACAATAACACCAACATCAGGGAACTCATTTATAATACCCAAAAGGCAGTTAGACATGGCAGCAAATTCAAGATTATGCAACTGCTGTCAGCTATCCACCTTTGGGCAGCACTTTCTACTGATGTTGAAGAGTACTGCAAGACGTGCCTAACCTGCAAGAGAGTAAAGTTCAGGACCTCCAAACCTTTTGGATTGTTACCCTCTCTTTAAGTCTCCCTAGAACCCTGGCAAGGTATCAGTATGGACTCCCTCTACCTCCCCCCAATCAAGGACCCAAGGACTAGACAAGACTGTGAGCATCTGTAAGTCATTGTCAACAGATTCAGCCACTATACACCCATGAAAACAGTTTGGAGTAATATCACAGCTGAAGAACTGGTGGACCTATACATGTATAAGGTCTGCCCCAGTTTTGGACTTCCTTGGGAAATTGTCACTGATGCAGACCCCCAGTTTAGGAGTGTGGAATGGAGGTTCTGGTACAATTCCAATGACATCAAATAGTGCATGTGCTCCCCCTATCACCCTCAGACTGATGGCTAGGGAGAAATTGCCAACAAAGATCTTCTCATAAAGGCCAAAGCTCTCCTAAATTGGAATGGAGCGGAATGGTACACCAGCCTACACTAGATCAAACAGGCTATCAACATCAGCACTGACAAGGTCAGAGAAGCGTCAACAAAGTCCATTGTCTTATTATTCAAGCCTAGAAGTGCCTGGGATGTTACTACCACCAAAGAGCCCACCTTCACTATTTCTCCATACCACAGCTAGACTGAAAGTCTTTATGCTTCTGCCAGGGAAAAGATACTCAAGAACCGACACCAGCAGGAGATTCAGTACAACAAGGAAAGGAGACGTGCCCCCAAGTTCAAGATTGGAGATGTCCTCATGGTTTTGAATGATAGAAGTCCTCTTAGAAGCTCCCCATAAACTGATTGGAGCCCACCTGGCAAGGACCATCCACTATCATCAAAACTAAGCCAGGAATCCACACATACATCTTCAGCAACCCAACTGGACTTCGAAACCAGGTGGCTGTCCATGTATCTTACTTCAAGACCTTCCTATCCAACAATCCTGAGAAATTCCCCTCTAGGGAAGACGCGGTTCTACCACCAGTCTCAGAAGATGAATTGGGCCCCTGATACAAGATTGAGGGACTGGACAAGCATAGAATCAGGTGCCAGCGCGCTCAATACCTTTTCCAATGGGTTGGATATCCTATTAACAACAAAGATCAGATTCCTGAGGAAGATATTAACCAAGATGCGGTAGAGGAATTCTGGAAGCTACACAACTACACCAAAGCCATGTCAAGAGTGGCCAAAAGCACACCAGCAAACCAAGGAAGAGAAGGAAACATAATGCACTGAGAAAGTATATAGGTTGGATATTGGGTGAGTACAATCTTTCTTTGAAATTTCGATATTTTTTCCTGTTTTTCTCGATTTTTTTCACTTCATTATTTGTTTTTAAGAATAGGGTTTCCCTCTGAGGTGGAATAATATGAGGAAATCGTCCCTTACATCCACATCTACTACTAATTCCCAATAGGGTAGTCACTTCCCAATTGGGCAGTCACTTCTTTATAAGGAAAGCCTTCTGTATTTACCTTTCTGCTAATGCTATTCTTATCCTATTTTCCCCTAGTTTTTGCTATAGTTACTTGCTGTTATTCCTGTCATTCTACATATTCCAGGAGGGTCCTACGCCTTCCTCAGAGCCTCCTGTAATGTCACCTGAGTTGTGACATCATCTTACATTCATAACATCATTCCTGTCACCTGTCATTATTTCATATTTCTTATATTGAGCCTAATATGGCCATTTACATTTCAGATTAGCCTCAGAAGTGTCATGCTCCTACTATTCATTATCCTGTATCATTTCCTATTCATCTCTACCCATTTTGGTATTATGTCACATTATGTCTATTAGCCACTTTGGATTCATACTCAAACCACTTAGTCTTTATTACAGAGTTATGGTTCCAAGACTTGGAGAGGGCAGACAATGCAAGCCCAATCGACTGGATAGTACCAGAAACACTATACTAGGTATACTGGTAATTCCCTGTTTCCTCTGACCTCAATTGGCCCTCCAGTAAAATGCCCTAAAACCCAGAAAACCATACCAGCACCCCTATCAATCAACACAATAACTCTGCACCTCTAAATAAATTCTAATGCCTTTCCAGGACCTTCAGAATTGTCACAGAAGTCTTCTCTACCACTGATATGTCAGGTCTCTTTGCCATAGCCCTGGCACTCAAGTTGTCACTGCTTTACTGTGTCTTTCTGGTATTTTCCTGGACCTGTATGAGTATATTGCTGTCCAGCCCCCTTCCTCCAGGTCTTGGATGACTGCAATCTATGGTTGTCGGCTATGTTTCTGTATGGCTGCCAGCTTGAGGGTGCGGATGTACGTGTGGTGTGTTTGTTTAGCTGCAGGCTGGTGGGCCATTGTATTTCCTGAATTACCTCCTGTAATTGGCTCATGCAGTTCTACCCATACTCTATCAACGTTTGCTGTGTGATGCCTATGTATGCTTTGTGCCGCTTGCATAGCAGTGCCCTTGTCATCTTCCTATCGGAGATTTTCGTCTCATCGCTCTCAGCATGGGGTTGCTTCTAGGTTTGTGTAGGAATTCCTCTACCCTGAGCATGCTTGTCATCTCATGTAATTTGTCTTTCGAGGTACCCCACCATGCTTGGGTAATGCCTCTGAGTGCTAGGTGCTGCATGCTATGCATCTTGATAGCGGATGTTGTGCTTGGCGGGCTAGGTACTTCTATACCTTATGTCCTCATGTGTCTGCACTGCCCTGTCCAGATCTTTTTCTGTCCCTAGGGGCGTAAAGCACATAGTCGCTTCCTGCACTTGAGCCACATGGCCTTGGCTCTGTTGGTCCTTCCTTTGATGGGCTTTTAAAAGTTCAGTTATAAGTTGAAATTGATGCCTTTGTAGTTGCCCTTATCGCTGAAATCTCCAAATCAGGTTCTTTTCCATGTATTGTGGTCCATGGTGAATCTGTCTAATTACAGTTTTATCCGTAGAGTTCCTCTGCGGTTTGGAGGGCATTGTTTTCATCTCGGTTCCCTACAAGTTTGAAGTCTACTATTTGGGTGCGCAGGTATATTGCCTGTAGAGTTCTGGATGGCCTCCAATTCTTGTTAAATGGTGATTATGAAAAAGATGGGGGATAGTGTTAATGCGTGTTGGGTTCCCTTGAGTTGGGTGAGGTGGCATCTTGTGACTCCGCTCCAGCTGACCTCTACTTTCCTGGGTCCTCCAAGGAATTCTTGGATGAATGGGGCGCAGCCTTTGCTCTGGGAGTGACAGTGGTGATTGTCAATCACAATGTGGCCTCCCATATAGTTGAAGGCCTATTTGTAAATCGTTTGGAATCCAGACTGTGGCCTTGTCATTGGCTAGGTACTTGTGCACTTGGCTCACCTCGCTGAGTATATGGTCAACGGCAAACTTGCCTTGGATTCCTCCCATTGCTACCACGTCGACTGGGTTCGCCGTTTGCTGGAGCTGGTTTGCTACATATTTTTCTCCTGACTTGTGGTCAGTGTTGGCTAGGGTAATTGGGCGCCATGCCTTCACCACCTCGTGGTTGCTTCTGCCTGGTTTGTAAAGCATGTCTATGTGGGTGTGATGACCAGGTCCCAGTGGACAGGAACCAGGAGCGAGTGTAGTAACTGTAGAGGTGGTGGATACGGTTGGTGAGTTGGACAGAGGCGGGTATGAAGAATTGAGGGCGTGACAGACATACTGGTTGGTTTGGTCCAGGAGGTGGGGGGTATCGGCGATGGGTTCGGAGTCTGGGAGATCAACAGTGGGGGGGGTGGGGAGCGTGAATCCTGGGGCAGAGCAAAAGGTCGAGGCACGGGGTATGGGACAAGGTCACGGAGGTTCAAGGAGGGCTGTCTGGGGCACAGGAGAAATCGTGAAGAGCTATTCAAAGAACAACCTGTAGAACAGTAGTAAAAGAGAAGAGACAAGTTGTTGCGTGAGGAAGAAAGGAAAAGAAGACAAGACAAGAGGGAGAAAGGACTCCTTATATAGAGATTCTCCTTGAACTATGGAACTAGAAGGACATGAATAGAATTGCATTGTGGCGGGTGCGCAGAGGCTGTGCGATCGCTGCGCAAAATACATGAGTTAAAGGGAATCAAAAATGAACTGCTCAATAAAAAGAACTAGAACATGGCAGAAACTGACGGAAAGAAATGGAAGACTATCGCGCAGTGAAGGTTCATGATACCAGAACCTTCTAATAGTTTCTCTGGGATTCCAAAGTAGGAAGTCGGGTGTGGACAGGGATGCGGGCTCTCTTGTTACAACGGTTACCAGTTTGGACTAGGACGTAGGCTAGGTGCATGGCGAGGTAGAGTAACACTAGTAGTAAGCGAAACTAGTCGGGGGTAAGGATCAGGTAGACATGGATCCACTGTAGCTGGTCGCGACGCTTAGGGCTGATGGTGGCAGGGTGTGGGGTAGCCTTGGGTGAGGCTAGGAACGCAGTTCATGACAGTGAGTTGCATTCGTCATAGGCTGCCCATTGGCTAGGTTGGAGGCTGTGTGCCTGCTCAGGTGTTCCCACATGGTGGATTATCCACCTTTCTTTATGGTTATGTCCTGCATTGTCTTGAGGAACTTTTATATTATGCCATTTGGCCTTGGGCTTTTGAGGTTCAATGGGTTGATTAATAGGGCGTCCAGCTCGTTCTCAATACTGTTGTGGGAGTTTTGTCTACACTGTATCCTTACTATGATGTGGTCCAGTCCCCTGTTCCCCCCCAATCCTGGGTATACGTACTTTTGGAAGGCGTCTAGGTTAACTTCGTTGGGTATTGCCTTTGCGCCCTCTCCTAGATACAGGGGTCCCAATTCTCCAGGTGCCTCAGGAAATAGGTGTGCTGCTAGTTTATACACATTCCAGAAACCTCTCGGGCCTTTGCTGCATTCTTGGGCGAATCTTGTTCCATCTAGTTGTTTCCATTTCCTGATCGCTTTGGTCTGCTCCTTCTTGGCCTGATTTGCCCGCTTGGGTTGGATATAGCAGGAAATACTTCTGGCCAGTTTGGAGTAGTTATTCCTGACCTGATTCACTTGGTCATATCACCAACCTTCGCGTTACTGGGTTATGTTCTTGTATTTGCTACACATGTCCAGGGACCACCCCATGCCTTCTCGGGGAACCTTGGTCCTTTGTGTGTTCTCCTTGTCTTCTCTGCTCCATTTGGCGCATCCGGTTTAGGTTATTCCTCACATGAGGGTTATTGACCCTCGGCTTATTGTAGGGTCGATGTGGAGGATATTGTGTTGCAGTTGGACAGACGATTTTCGTTTGGTTGCCTTGTCTACCTTGTGCCTTTCAGCCAGATTAGGTCCAGAGTTGATTGCTTGTTCCCCTAAACCCATGTTGATTTATTTTAGTCTTCGCCCAGTAGTTTGAAGCCTGCCCCGTTCACGGCAGAGTGCTGTCATTGTGTCCAGGATCATCCTCTCCATCATGTCACAGTAGTCTCGGGCGTCTGGCGGGATGTAGAGCCCTGTGGCTACAAGTCCCGATTCATGCCTGATACTTTGGTGGGTGTCTGATTGGCTCTCCATGGTCCATTCTTGGGCTTGACCCCTTCATCAGGTGGCGATTTTTGTTTTCTCCTCCAGTCTAAGGATGCTTGTGCACGCTATATGGTTGTGGGTCTCAGGTATCCCCTCCTAGTGCGTCCATATTTCTCCTAGGAATATTCCTCCTGTCTCCCTAAGTTCCCAGTCTCCTAGCTCCATTTGTGCTGCGTTGCAGCTCCTGTTAACCTTGGTGTGAGATACCGTGAGTTTCTTTTTTAATGGTTGTGTCTCCCATCCTGATTTTCTCCCCCGCTGTTCCCCCGCCCCCTCCCTTCTTTGCACCCCCCACTTTGTTGATGGACTGGTCTCTCCACCTAGCATGCGTTGTCCCAACACTTGTCGTCTAGCATGTTGGAGTCCCATTTGTCTCTACTAGCCATATGAGCCTGGTGGATTTCTTCATAGTCTAGGCTGTCGTCCCACATTGCGATGGCGCTGGGGCAGTGCTAGCCTTATCTCTGCTGTTAGAAGTATACTGCCTGAGAGGTCATTTGGGTATTTGTCTTGGCCCGGGGTTCACCTTCGAGCTCTTTGGCACTGGGATTTTCCCCTGCTACATCATTTGGGCTGTGTTCCCTTACGTTCAGAAGCAGTTGGTACCTTTGAAGATTGAAAATGTGCCTATATTCTCCTTATGGTGGACAGCTTGCCCATCTGTGGTCCTGTATGCTAGGGATGGGGTTTCTAATCTCTTTGGGCAGATTTCTTGTCGTATGCCCTGTTCTATCATAGTGATAAGAATGTTTCTGATTTGGGTATTCTCCTTCCCAGTGTCCCTTCTTTCTGCAGAGGAAGCACGTGGTGGATGCGGCCTAGACTTTAACGCGTCCTTGAATTTGGCAATTCGCCCTCTTGTATCTTTTGCACTTGCACTGTCGCCATTTGCGGATCGGTTTCCAAGTTTCTGGGCCTGACCCGTAGATGGCTCTTTGTCACTCTTTGCTCTCCTTGTTGGTTAATCGTTTGCCATTCTTTGTGGTTGGGCTTTTGGCCCTCCTCTTGCCTTCGGCAGTGTATGTTAGAGTAATCACTCTCACACCCTATTGAGTTATTTGTTTCTATTTTTGGTCTTTCTTTTTGGGTATCTCCAATATTTTGCTCATTGTCTCTACTTGTTTACTCCTTCTGTTTATTGCCTGATCTTTGCACTTATTTCCCTCCTCATTCTATATTTGCTCAGATCAGTACAATTTTTGTATTTTCAACCACATCCAAGGCCCTGTTGTTTTCATTTTACATTCTACAACATTGTCTAACTTTGTGTTCGGCTTACACTAATACCTATCACTTCTGGAAACCATTAGTGCGTTTTCTTCTATTATACTATTTTGAGTATCATTGCAACACACCATGTTTTACCAATACACCGTCTTATTTCTGTTGTATTATTATACTTTAGTTTTCAGTGTTTACCCTACTTCCTCAACTTTTTGTCTGGACTTGCACTAAAGTTTTTCATTTTGCTTGCTCCTCCAAACTCATGTCTATGTGAATCACACGTTCCCCTCCCCCAGCTCTTTGATTAATAGGAATGCCTCAAGATTTACAAGTTGTGCCCCTGTTTATAGCCGTGATCTGGTGCTTCTTGAGATCTGTATCACCCATTGCCCTCCTATAACTTCTCTTCTGTCTCAACTCTCAATATGTCAAGACTGTTCCCTCATATGGAAATGAAGCCAACAAGTGCAGCTTGCTTGATACTGACTTGTAATTGCGCAATACATTTGTTCTGGTACTATATTCCATATTACAATGAGAGTAGCATCATCACATCGAGTGACGTCACGGCAATCAAGGGTGTTGGTTGTGTTACCATACCTATTGCTCCTAAGATGATTAGTCTCACTAGTGGACTTGCTGTGCCATACTGACACCAACGTACCTTGCAAGGTCACTGAAGTAGTGGCCCCATGACCATGCTCAAGCAGAATGAATCATGGCCATAGCTAGTGCAGAAAGTTATGGGTACGAATGGATCGGCATTGATGACTAAGGCAAGTAATGGAGGCAATCAATCCTCATACAGATGCAGGGCAGGCAGACAGCTGTATTGAAAAAGATTGATGGATTCCGTGGATTTGTTGTGTTCACATGTAGCTTTTGTGATGAGATTAAAGTCTTTAGAGATAAATGATGGAAAGATAATCACTGCAAATCAAGTTGCACTCTCATAAAAATAAGTCCCATCATACTTGAAAATTTGTATTTAACTAACCCACAGTTCTAATTACACCCAACTCGCAGTAATATTATTCCCACTATACTCAAATCTGTAAACTACTCTCAAGCTGCATCAAAATCTCTGCCGTCATACAAAAAAAATATCATATTTAACTGCCATTTGAATTCGAATTACTTTGCTCTCATATTAAAAATCAGTCCTCGCAAGGATGGAGGGTGCTTACATCCACAAACAAACTTTTCGAGACATATCTTTCTCCATCGGACATGTTTTTACCAGCAGAAATGGATGCGATGGAACCAGCTGCCTACAGACTGGTATTGATTGATTGATTGATAGAACCGACTAGCCTACCTATATTGGCTACAGTTTCATGCGAGACGTCATGAAAGAGATTCATCAGTACATTTTCCCTTCACGAACTAATCATCACCCCCGCCTTCTCGCAATCTCGTTAAATACATATCGTGCACCGTGGCCTTGAGGCTGCCCTTGTCGCAGCCACGGGCGTCGTGGTGGACAGCGTCGAACGTGGCCTCGGTGCCGGCCATGCGGAAGGTCGTGAGGGCGCCGTTGGGCTGGAGCGTGAACGGCAGCTCGGGCGGCAGCATCATGTTGGCCAGGGCGGCGGCGGCGGCGGTGATGTATTGTGTATATCGGTGGTTGATGGCGGGCAGGTTGGGCATGGTGGGCGGGCTGGCGGGGGGGGGAGGCGGGAGGGGTGGTTGCTATTTTGTTGATGATGATGATGATGTTGTTGTTGTTGTTGTTGTTGTTGTTGTTGTTGTTGTTGTTGTTTACTGGTGTTTTTGGGTAGGGCTGATGTGTGTGTTTGTTGTGGTTTCGTCACTCCTGACCTGCCTCTCCCTCCGTTGCCACCTTTCCATCTAGCGATGGTCTCATGATCTTGGCATGAGGGGTGCCAAGCCGAATTTGACGATATGCGGGCAAGCCGTGGCTGTTGCGAGGGATAGTTTTGTGCCGCGCGAGATGCAGCATAGTGTTATGCAGCTGTGGCTGGTGGCGGGTGGGTAGGTAAGGCGACGCTGGCTGGAAGACAATCAACAATGAATTGTCAACAAACACTACGGCAATAGACTGCAATGACGGGGATGCGGAGTGGCCGCATGAGCAAGAGGGAAGCAAATGGGCCACAGTGCGTTGGGAAGAACTATTACGAAATTCCGATGAGCATGAGGGGGAGGAGGAGGAGGAGGCGGCGGGCATGTGGTCGAGCCGCGCCTTGCGCGGGGCGAGTGGTTTTGATGGGATGGTTTGTGTCAAGATTGTGGAGAATAGTGGCGGTACTGGTGGTGGGATTTGTGGGGCTGCCGACAGGGTGGGCTTGTTAACTTTGTTGTCTGCTGGGCATGTTCTATAACTAACCCTTTTTCTTTATTTTTTGCTGTTTTTTGGTTTTTTTCTTGCCATTATTTTTTGGCTTTGTTTGTCTTCCTGTCCTCTTGGCTTGTAATCTTCTTTTCGGAAAGGTTGCCAAGCTTTTATACTTTTTTCATGCTCTTTTCTTTTCTTGATCATTTGTGTTTGATTGTTTTTTTACGTTGTTGCATTTGTCTTCAGTTGATGAGTATTACCCTCTGGGCATGTATGGTATTGAAATGCATTTTATATGTTTTCACATGATTTGTTACTTTCTGATATACTTAGGGGGCTTATATCAACTGGACTGTTTCTTCCCACTGTTATTTACTTGATTTTACTTCTATTTAATTGAGTTTTAAATGTATGCTTGAGATGACCAAATCCTGGTGCCTATTATGCCTAGAAGGGTGTAGCAACTAGAGTGGTAGTTGGTGTAGTCTATCAGTTGGATGGAGGTGGAGTAGACAGAGTTGAGGGTGTGAAGGAGGCACTTGTTGGTTTGCATGACGGGGTAACACACGTCTGGAGGGAAGTAGTGTTGGAAAATGTTACCATGCAGTATGTCGTTAACGTATTAGGCATGGAATTGTGTCGGAGAGTGAAGCAAGGCTATGTGTATTACAGACTGACTACTTCAGTGATATCACCAGGTATGTGGCTATAAGTAGGGTAAGACATGACTGTCAGTCGGACTGATCACCTCAACTGCAATATGTACGGCCACTCAAATCAGGCTCTCAGTAGCCTTGATATCACTCAAATTTATGACAGTCTCAGTATAGTACAATATTACATGGTAATAGCAACACTGTATGGAGAATTCATAGGTGAGCAAGAATTGTCTTGAACTCATTACTGTGAACTCGCACCTTGTGTTGAACAGGACTAGGGATCCCAAATCGCCTGGTTGATCCACACGCAATTGGAATAATTGATAATTCTGTAGTAGCGCGACGATTGTGCATTTCAAACTGTTAGATAACTCTCATGCCATGCTAAGCCCAATGGGGCAAGTGGTGCATGGAGGGTCAAAAAGGGAAAGTGGTGAAATAAGGATCTGGATATAAGTGGAGGAAAAAGACCCCATAATGCAAACTTTTTCTGTTTAGTTGGTTAGAGAAGCTAGATTAGCAAGAATACAATTAGCAAGTCTCACGGGATATAAGCCTAGTGCAAGGAACAAAAACCCTGAGACACACCCTTGTCGACTACCCTCAATAAAAACAGGAGAAAAGAAGGAAGGCCATCCAAGCTGCAAATGAAAGAAAGCTATCTCAGGCTCGAGCCATGAGATATCCAAGGCTAGACCCGGTAATTGCCATCAAAGCTGAGTGGTTTTACCCTATGCACTAGTAGAAAACAAACACAGCCATTAACAACCACTTCGATTCTCAACCCGCCCACCTAACATTAAACGCAAGAGAAGAAAAATAGCTCAAGTTGTATAACCAAGAATACCTGTCAATCAGACCAGGGAATAGCTAAAAGTGGCAGGAGACTCATAAGATACAAGCATTACCCAAAGCAAACCAAACAAACTAAGCTAGAAAATTCCCACACTAGATGCCAAACTAGATGGACAATCCACTTATCCTGAATGGATAATAGCAAAAGTGGACTACCTCGACCTAGTACCCATACCAGGAACAGCCTATAGAATATGGGATGCGGTACCCTGAGGTCACGCAGAACCTAATATGAATTCAACTGTTGAAGGACAAAGGGAATGGAAAGACGCCAATGAAATACTGCTCCTATCAATCAAAAAGAACTGCGAAATAGACATGAGGGCGAGAATCAGAACCCTAACCACTGCAAGATCAGCACACATGGAACTACAAAAGGCATTCCAAGGCAAAACCATGACAGAATTTCATGCTCTCCTAAGGAGCCTAGATTCAATTGAATTCAATAATCAGAAAAGTACTATGGAGGAACATATTACTACACACGAACAAACATGAAACACCTTTGTAGGAGTAATTTTGAAGTCAAACCTATCGGAGGAGGACGGATTCGGGACCAGGCTCTAGAATTCTACAAGGTCGGACGGGCCTAAAACCCAATTTCTACTGGAATCGTTACTTTTGTTTCACGCCAATCCCATGGACAATATCGGAGTACAGGACCATGGATATGATTATTCAGTCATAAAGCTGAAGGAATATATTTCGGCATGGCAAAAGAACAGGAAAAACAGCAGAGAAGAAGTTGGAACCAAGGAATCTACCATAGTCTTTGAGACAACTAAATGAAGCGCCAGGAAAATGACAGAACATGCAAAAAAAGTGACTTCTGCATTAGCAAAGGATAGAATGTATTAAACTACACCGAAAGAGAATAATACATGAAGAAAAATGAGCAAGCAAAGAAAAGGAAAGCCTCTACTGAAGACGACAAAAGCGACCAAGGAGAAGGGATAACCATCAAACAAGTCAGACTCGTTATGCACAGTAAAATCTACAGCAGTAAAGAAGATGCAATGGGACATTTCCAATACAATTCAGAATCAACGCATTATTCAACAAATCGGAAAGACATGTTGATGAACATCCGAGAAAAAGCAATAGGAGTTATCAGGCACGATGGAAACAAGACCACACGCTATGAAATAGGGACTCTAGTAATCACCTACAACTGACGCCAAATCAGCCACGGAAAATGCCAACACGACCACGCATACAACAACCTGATTAGCGGCTAACAAGTGGAACTATACACAATGGAAGTGAACAAAGAAGGTGTAGACCTTAATATACAAGGGAAAACAATCAACTCCATGGACAGGGATGTCCAACAAGAATTGTCAGTCAGACCCAATGAAACAAGTATCAGCAAGACAAGTCTTTAGGTTTAGCATGAAAGGTATGGACACATTTCATATAATCTCCTCCAAAAGTTACCCAAATACTGAAAAAATCACAAAGAACCGAACCCAAGATGTATAGCATGTCAAACCAGAACAATCAACAAAAACTGGCAATTTCTACCAGTCAACCACTTCAAAGAATCCATGCAGACTTAATTAGACCAACAAAACCCCCGACCCCTGGAAAACAGAGCAAATATCTCCTAGCAGTAATTGATGACTACAGCGAGCACGTAGTGGTCAAACCACAGAAGCCAAATCAGGAGCCACTGAACAGTTGATAACCATTATCAACCTACGAGAAAAGGCCACGAAGATGGAATGCCAAAGTAGAATAACTACACGCAGACTGGGGTGGGGAATTCAGAAATCACGACACCTCGGGAGGATTGAAACAACAGGGTATTACCCCGAAATGGACCATTCCAGGACACAGTGAGACAAACGCTGTAGTCAAAAGAACGAGTACAACCATAATTACTATGGCGTGGACGGCAGCCATAAGCTGCGATGTGTCAAAAGGAAGATGTGATGTGGCCAGGGATTGGGTATGCTATACCAAAAATCAGGTACACCACAAAAGCATCCAAAAAAGGTGCCTAATCAAGATCCTACTAAAAACAGACGCCATGAGTAAAAGAACAAACCTATGCCCATTCGGACAAATGGTCAATTACTATGCATCCGACGTACACAACAAATTAGCTGTACGAGGATACACAGCCCAGATAGTGAGACACATAAGCACATATGGAATTTACATATTCCTCGATGCAAATGAAATTACTTGCTTAGCTAAGAACCCAAAGCCAGTACAACCAGGAGAGGAAAGCTCCTCGGACGAAATCGGAACAGAAGAAGAGGAAATCCATGATGCGGAAGTTATCAAACCATTGACACCCGCGTTAGGGGGACCAGGTACAGGAACTACTGGTGACAAAATGCGAGAACAATTGTGAGCGGCTTGCAAGAAAAAACCCTGTATAACAATCGAAGAATGGAACCAAAGAGTAAGAAGCCAAGAATCCATGCAAAACAGGAACCCGCAGAAGGAATTCTCGAGGACCCATGACGATAGATCTGGGGGATCAATCTTTGCAGTGGGACAAGAAAAAGATCATCAACTGACAAACAATCCAGCAAAAGGGGATCAAGCAAACCAATTGGTATCAGCCAGGAGAAATGAACAAATACAATCACAAAAGTAAGGGGAATACTCAGTGGGAAAGAAAGATGACATCCCTGCAGAAGTATGCCTGGCAATACAAAGTGGGTATATGTAATCAACCGAAATCCAGACGGACGGCTCGACAGGTACAAGGCCAGAAAGGTGGGATGAGGCTTTACCCAGATAGAAGGGGTTAGGTTTGATGAAACATATGCCCAGATGGCGCAACCCAAAACCTGGTGCATAACCCTCGCCATATCACGGTTCAAAAAATTGCTCGTCCGACAATGGAAGATTGTGCCAGCCTATCTCCAAGCCCCACACACGCACGAAATCGATGTTGAGGACAAAGAAGAGGGAGAAATAGAATACTGGAAACTCCACCAAGTGCTGTGCAGATTGAAACAAGCAGGACACAAGTGGTCCAAAACACTGCAGAAAATCGCAGAAAATCCTTGAATGGAGCGACGAAGGATTCCACATCAGTCAAAGAATCAGAGCAATCCTTATCATCCATGTGGATGATACCTTAGCAATAGGACCAAGCTCCGACTCCCTGCATCAGATTGAGTAAGGGATCAAGCAAAGTAAAGAGTGGAATTGGAAAAGCAAGGGAAACACAGAAAAATGCTGGGAATAGAACTACACTGGAATCAGGGGGAAGTATTACGAACCCAAGGATTTGTTATAACAGCGTTAACCTGACAATACTCGACAGAGCTGCATAGAGTAAAGTGATCCATTCCTTTCAACCTTGAAAAGTTCCAGGAACCCCACGACAAAGAGCCACGCTACAATAAAACAATATTACAGATGCTCATAGGATCCTTACCATGGATAGCCAGGGGAACCAGGCCAGCGATATCAGTCCATATCAATTTACTGGGGGCAAGAGCACAAGATCGATTGCAAGAGAATTATCTCGTCCGACTTCTGGTGTTATAGTATTTACGCTCAACACCCCAAGAGGGAGTAACCATTCGGAAAACCTCAGATCACGCCCTCAAATTATACTCGGACGCATCTGACGGCGACAAAGGGAGCTGGTCGGAAAGCGGGATGGTGATAACGCTGGGAGACCAAGCGGTTAGCTGGTGCTTGAGGCGCTAGGATATAGTTGGCCTCTCAATAACCAAGCCGGAATGCATCGCCAATTGCGAGGGAGCAAAGAAGGCTTCATGGGCGCAGCAATTACGCGAAGAACTCTGCATCTGTTGTGAAACGAGTTTCTAGCCTCACCCAAGGCTACCCCGCACCCAGCCACCGTCGGTCCCAGCCTCACTACCAGCCACAGTGGATTCACGTCCACCTAATCTTGACCCCCGACGAGTTTCGCTTATTACTAGTGATACTCTACCCAGCTATGCACCGAACCTACGTCCCAGTCTATAGCCGGTAACCATTGCGACACAACATCCCGCATCCCTGGCCACGCTCGACTTCCTAGTTTGGAACCCCAGAGAAACCACCAGAAGGTTCTAGCATCACGAACCTTCATTGCGCAATTGTCTCCCATTTTGTTTCTATCATGTTCTAGTTCTTTCTATTACGCAGTTGATGTCTAATTCCCGTTGACTTATGTACCTTGCGCAGCTGTCGCACAGCCTTGGAGCAGCTGCAGCGACGCAATTCTATTCATGTCTTTCTAGTTCCATGGTCCGAGAAGGATTTCTATATAAGGAGTCTTTTCTCCTTCTCGTCTTGTCTTCTTTTCCTTTCTTCTTCACGCAACAACTTGTCTCTTCTTCTTTACTACTGCATCACAAGTTGTTCTTTGAATATCCTCTTTACGATTTCTCCCGTGGCCTAGACAGCCCTCCTTGAACCTCCGTGACCTCGTCTCATACCCCGTGCTCGACCTATTGCCCTGCTCCCAAATTCACCCTCCCCACTCGTCCCACAATCATCTTCCCCCACTCCGAACATGTTGCCGACACACGCCACCTCCTTGATCAGACCAACAAATACGTCGTCCACAAACTCAACTCTTCATACTCTGCCTCCGTCCAACCCACCAGGCGATTCCACCACCTTTACGGTCACTACACTCACACCTGGTTTCTGCCCACTAGGACCTGGTAATCACATGAATGCAGACTTGGCAAACATACTTCTTGCCTTGTTCCATATACTGTCTACATTATCTGTGGCAATGGGGCTGAGATATTAAGTGTTGAGAATGCTCACCAGGTAGGGCATCAACTCTATATTACACTTGCTGTCACATGGTATCCAGTTATCAGTTATACTCAGATCCATGTGGTGCTGAACAAGTGAAATCCTGAGTTACATGTAATGACTAGCATCAATGGTGACATAGACCTGGCTACTGCGTTCCTTTACAAAGTCTTTTCTTTAGTCAGTTGCGCCGTATCATGAGGCTCGTTTTGTAAGGAAATTGTCCTTACATCTTTTTTCTTACTCATACTTCCCAGTTAGGCAGTCACTTCCCTTTTAGGACTGCCCTCATGTATTTCCCTTTCTGTTAGTCCTATTCCTGTCTAGTTTTTTCCCAGTTATTTCTTTAGTCATTACCTGTTATTCCTGTCGCCTCAGCTACTCTACAAGCGTCCACATGCTCCTAGAAGAGCCTCCTGTTAGTCCCCTGGCTTGTGACATCATCACACAGCCATGACATCATTTCCTGTTACCTACTTTCCTTAATTATCACTATGAGTCTTGTATGATTCATCTCCTGTCATAAGAGCCTTTGAAGCGTCATGCTTCTACTCTTCATCATCATGTATCATTTCTTGATCATCTCTACTCATACTGTTGTCATTCTGAGTCATGTATATGAGCCATTTAGACTCATACTCTAACCATTCAGTCTCTATTAAAGAGCTGTGGTCCAGAGACTTTGGAAGGGCAGACAACACAAGCCCAACCGACTAGATAGCACCAGAAACAATATACTAGCTACACTGGTAATTCTCTGTTCATTTTGGCCCTAACAGGCCCTCCAGTAAATTCCCAGAACATCCAGAAACCAACCCAGACACCCAGACATTAACACTACACACAGAGGCATCTAGGGCAATTCTAAAGCCTTTCCAGGATCTTTAGAACTGTCACAGAAGCCTCTTACACCACCTCCTACCACCTAGAGGTCAGGTCTGTGTTTCACAGTCTTGACTTCCAAGTTGGTAGTAGTTTACACCCACTAAGGGAGATCAATCACAACATTAATATCAAGGATGAGTCAATTATCTGGAAACCTAGACCATTTAAGCAGAATGCTAAATTCATGGAGGCCCTGCATAAAGAAATTGACTCAGAATTGAATTCAGGCAGAATTATTCCATCGAATGACTCCTCATCATATTGCATGTTTACAATTCCTAAGCATGATGAAGGAAATGATCCTAGATTTCTCTTAGACCTGGTAGATAGGAACCATAACACCATCAAGGATAACACACCACTACCCAACCAGGATGAGATAAGAAATAGAGTAGAATCAACCAAATGAAGATCAAAAATAGATCTGACTGATGGCTATCACAATATTAGAAGCAACTTGACCATGAAAAGGTCACATCATTCAGTACCCCTATGGGACAATTTAGAACATGAGTCATGCAGCAAGGAGATTGTAATGCACCTGCTACAATAGTAAAAACAGTGAGTCATATATTGAGATCCATTCTAGGCAGATCAGTTGCAATCTATTTAGATGACATCTTTATCTACAGCAACACCTAGGATCAGCATGTGAAAGACCTGAGACAGTTACTCAATATCCTAAAGAAGGAAAAGTTCTACATCAACAAATCAAAGTCTCAGATTAACCCCAAGGTAATGCAGATCCTAGAAGTCATACTTACAGATAAGGGCTTAAAAGTGGATCCTGCCAAGGTTGAAGTAATTTCAAAGCTCCCTATCCCTGGAAACAGGAAGGACCTCCAGGGATTTAATGGCATGATTATCTACATGAGTCGGTTCCTACCCAAATTAGCTGACATCATGGTTCCACTTTCTGAGCTAGCAGGGGCTACTAAGATTGGTTATGGACACCAATCCACATTGAGTTATTCAATTAAATTAAAAAATTACTTGACTTACCTGCAATCCTCAGGCCACTTGATTACAATTCCAATGACACCATATACCTTGTATGTGATGCATGCAGAGTAGGTATGGGTGGATAGATTGGGCAAGGACCAACTTCAGCTCAGGCTAGACCTGCTAAATACTTTAGCAAGAAATTTAACCCTGCTCAGGCTAATTACTCGACAACAGATTAGGAGCTCCTTGCAATTATTGCAGGGGTAGAGTATTGTGCCATAGAGCTAACAGGGGTAAAATTCAACATTATGACAGATCACAGTGCATTACTCACAGTTATGAGTAATAACAATCCAATGGGTAGAAGGGAGAGATCAAGGAAGATCCTATCCAGATTGGATTTTACTATAGAATACATCAAGGGAGAAAGTAATAAGATAGCAGACTGTCAGGAACCGAGTTTCTAGCCTCACCCAAGTCCACCCCGCACCCAGCCACCGTCGGCCCCAGCCTCGCTACCAGCCACAGTGGATCCATGTCCACCTGATCCTGACCCCTGATGAGTTTTGCTTACTACTAGTGTTACTCTACCTTGCCATGCACCTAGCCTACGTCCTAGTCCATACCTGGTAACCGTTGCAACACGACAGCCCGCATCCCTGTCCATGCTCAACTTCCTAGTTTGGAATCCCAGAGAAACCACCAGAAGGTTCTAGTATCACGAACCTTCACTGCGCAATAGTCTTCCATTTGTTTCCGTTAGTTTCTATCATGTTCTAGTTCTTTCCATTGCGCAGTTGATTTCTAATTCCCTTTGACTCATGTACCTTGCGCAGCCGTTGCGCAGCCTTTGCGCAGCTGCAACGATGCAATTCTATTCATGTTTTTCTAGTTCCATAGTTCGAGAAGGATCTCTAGATAAGGAGTCCTTTCTCCCTCTCGTCATGTCCTCTTTTCCTTTCTTTTTCACGCAACAACTTGTCTCTTCTCTTTTACTACTGCTTTACAAGTTGTTTTTTGAATATACTCTTTACGATTCCTCCCGTGTCCTAGACAGCCCTCCCTGAACCTCCTTGATCTCGTCCCATGCCCCGTGTCTCGACCTCTCGCCCTGCCCCAGGATTCACGCTCCCCACCCATCCCACTGTTATCTTCCCAGACTCCGAATCTATCGCCGACACCCGTCACCTCCGGGACCAAACCAACAAGTATGTCGTCCATGCCCTCAACTCCTCATACCCTGCCTCCATCCAACCCACCAGCCGTACCCACCACCTCTACGGTTGCTACTCCCGCTCTTGGTTCCTGTCCACCGGGACCTGGTCATCACACTTTGTTGTGTCAACATAACTGTCTCGGCCACACACTCTCACAATGGCTGACGGCGTACAAACCCCTATTCCACCAGCGACCCCCTGGAACGACCTATTGCAATGGGTCTAGAACACACTCCCCGAACCATCATTTGTCCCAGATTACCCTCCCAACATGGACCTCAATCTCATTGCGCCAATCCTGGACTCCCACTTAGTAGAAGTCAACAGTGGAAATACAGGCGTAATCGCCCACCCATTGATTTCCCAGATCACTAACCCATATGAGAGCCAAGCTGCCAACAAGGCACTCTACTTCTATTTTCTCTTGGGATATAGATACGGCGCCTCCGAGCGCCTCAAGGCCCTTGCTCCTCCACTTGTCGTCCAAAACCTGGCCTCAAAGATTTCAGACCCAACTGCGTTCAATGGTACTAGGGTCAAATACCGACAATTCATCACGCAATTGCAGCTTGTCTTCTCTTCCGACCCAACCCCATACAGCACCGACATCTCCAAGATCTGCTACGCTGCTTTACATCTGTCCGGAAGCGCCGAATCCTGGTTCAACCCCCATATGGATCCAGTAACTGGCCAAGTCCAGTTCCAATCCTATGAGAACTTTATCAGCCCCCTTCAGGCGGCATTCAACAACCCAGATGCTGAAGCTACAGCAAGGGAAAAACTCGACAAACTTCGGCAAGGCAAGAGAGATCGTTCCTCCTATGCCGCCGAATTCGTCACCATCTCCACCAAGCTCTCAATGAATCAAAAGGAGCAGTTTGCCAGATTCCGCTCTGGCCTCAACAAGGACACTGCCACAGCACTGTCCTACCAACTCAATGTCCCCGACACCCTCGCCGGTGTCACACAAATGTGCATTCAGCTCGACAACAACCCCAGGCGTGTTCAGAGCCAACACCACAAGCCCTCCCACACCACCTCTACCCCCCTGTGCCAGTGCGCCTGCCAGCTCCACCACAGCTACAAGTTCACACGCAGGCCCCATGGACCTCTCTGCTGTTGAGGTCAAGAAAAAGCGCGGACCTCTTACCCAGGCCGACAAGGACTACCGCCGTGCAAACGGCCTCTGTCTCTATTGTAGAGCAAAAGGACACTTCGCCAGTGTCTGCACCAATAAGAGCCAGAAGGTCAACAGCACCCTCGAAACCGCCGCTCCCACAGCACCAGCAACAGTGGTTCTCTATACCACTTCCGAGAATACTGCTCAGGCAAAAAACTAACCTCCTCTTTGAAGATCGAAGACCCTTTAAGTAGTGCCAGGATTGCAACGTGGTTTCTTGTCTCTTGAACCTTCTTGGGTTTGTCTTTTGCCTTTGTGCGCCTTTTGTTCTCCCATGTTTTCCGTCAATTCTTTCTCCGTTTCACTATCTGTTGTTTTGCCTGGTTCAGGCTTAGTTATTCCTGTTGACTCGCGATGTGCTCACAAAAGTAAGGTTGCAAAGGTATCAATTGTCTTCTGCTTTGCGTATCTCGTCTGTTTGTGTTTCTGGTGATCTCGGTTCCGAGTCACCCATGACTCTCAATGCTTCAATCAATAACTCTTTGTCTGGAACCTGCATGATTGACTGTGGAGCTACCTGCCAGTTTATTGACCTTGACTTTGCCTTGTCCTTGAACCTGAACCTTGATCTTAAACCTAAACCAGAGGACCTCGTCGTTGTTGACGGAAGGCGCTCAGTTGCAGGACAGATAACCCACTTTTGTACCTTGAAACTCACCGTCGACCAGCACGAAGAAGTATTGACCTTCCACGTGACAAAACTGGCCGGATGGAACCTGATTCTTAGAAAAACATGGCTTCGACGCCATAACCCAATCATCGATTGGAAAAAGAACATCTTGATCTTCGCTTCTGGATATTGTCAAGCCCACTGCCTTCCAGTTCGACAAACCACTATCACAAGGAATCCACCATCACCAACAAATCATAAGATTGCTGTGATCTCCTGTGCCGCCATGAGAATTGCTACCAAGCTACCTGGCTCCATGATCTGTGTCCTCGCCTCACTTCCTGAGGAAAGCCCAAGCATTGAACCAGCTGAAAAGCTGGTCCCTACCGGATACTACGATTACCTTCCCCTGTTCTCAAAGTAAGAAGCCTCAGTCCTACTTCTACATCGCTATGTGGATCATGAAATACCGCTTCTTCCTGACGCAAAACAACCCCTCGGACGCATGTACTTCATGTCCAATGCAGAACTCAAGGAAGTCCGTGAATGGCTGAATGAAAATCTCGCCAAAGCCTTTATCCAACCAAGTTTTCCTTTCAGTGCCTCACCTATTCTGTTCGTTAAGAAAAAGGACGGTTCCCTGTGCCTATGTGTTGACTATCGAGCTCTCAACGACATTACCCACAAGGAGAGATACCCCCTTCCAAGAATCGAAGAAACCTTGAACCTGTTAGAGGGAACGGTCTAAGTGTATCGAGAGTCGAGAGAGTGGAGTTGTGATAGGTGCCCAATAGGTAATAAAGATCTCGAAGAGGAGCGGGTCATGGCGATAGCCAGCGGAGCAAGTTATAGGTATCAAGGTATTTGTATTCACTAAAGAGCTAAGTGAGGGGAGCGAGCAGTCCTTATATACATGAGTGTGAAGGAGCGAGCGAAACGAAAATGCTCAGCACAAGTCCAGACAAAAAGTCGGGGGAGTAGCGTAGACCCTGAAAAACCCGAGTATAATAATACGAAGGAAATGAGAGGGTGTATGGGTGAAACATGGTGTGTTGCAACGATACTAAGAATAGTATGATAGAAAGAGAAGCACTAATGGTATCCGGAAGTGATAGCCATTGGTGTAACTCAAACACGAAATAAGAGAATCTTGTAGAAAGTAAAAGAAATACAAGAGGAGCTTAGATGTGGCCGAAAATAGAAGAAGTTCGCTGATGTGAGTAAATATAGAACAGAAAGGGATATAATTACGAAGATCAGGCAGTAAACAGAAAGAATAAACGGGTAGAGACAATAAGCGAAGTATTGGAGATACCCAAAATGAAAGACCAAAAATTGAAACAAATAACTCAATAGGGTGTGAGAGCGATTACTCTGACAGAACCAAATCCGAGGATCCAAGTACTTCACGAGATTGGATCTCCGAGCAGCCTTCAATCTTATCCGGATTGAAGAAGGCGACGAATAGAAAACAGCCTTTCGAACCCAATACGGCCTCTTCGAATTCATGGTCATGCCCTTTGGGTTGACCAATGCCCCAGCAACCTGCAAACGCTTTGTCAATAACACTTTCCGAGAATTCCTCGACGTTTTCTGTGTTGTCTACCTCAACGATATTCTGATTTACTCCAAGAACTGCAAGGAACACCAAGAACAAGTCCGCAAAGTCCTCGCCAAACTCTCCGAAGCAGGACTCTTTGCCAAACCAGAAAAATGCGAATTCACCGTGACCAAGACAACCTTCCCTGGATTTGTCATATCCTCTGAAGGCATTGAAATGAATATCCTCTGAAGGCATTGAAATGGACCCAGAAAAAGTCAAGGCAGTTATCGAATGGGAAACACCCAAATGAAGGATATACAATGTTTCCTAGGTTTTGCTAACTTCTACCGAAGTTTCATAGAAGGATACTTCACCATCTGTCAACCATTCTTCCGACTATTGCAAAAGTGTAAGGATAGGAAATTACATACACATGTAACTTCTATCCATACACAGGACAAAGCAGGAACATAGTTATTTTTATTATTATTCTCATTATTTATTATTATTCATCATATAGATGTTACTAGAACATCTATGACTCACTTAGCTAGGAGTCACTCACCTTTGACTCACAGGTATGACTCAAGGAATTGAGTCACCTCTGACTCACAGGTATGACTCAACATTTAGATAGGAGTCACCTCTGACTCACAGATTATGAGTCACTTCTGACATCATAATTACATCATATTTAGTTTAGTTTAGGAGTCATTATGACTCATACAGGCTTGGGACTTTCTATAAAAGAAGCCCATACTCCCCTTCAGTGAAAGGGCAAGCAACTTAGCAGTTAGCAACAAATACAAGAGTTTACAATGGTTAATTAAGTCTCTCAACAATCACAAGTGACTTGAAGATAATACAACTATTTCAGACTCTTCCCTATATAGATATTAAGGCAGCTGTTATTAGTTAGATTCTGGTGAATCTAACTAATAGCCACCTTTATACCATACCCAAACTTTACAAAAAGGATACTCCCTTTGCGTAGTCTTTAGACCAAGACCAAGTATTCTGAAAGCTGAAGAAGGCCTTTACCACAGCACCTGTCCTCCGACACTTCGACCCGAACCTTGAAACCATCTTGGAAACCGATGCCTCCAACAATGTGGTCTCCGGCATCCTTTCTTAGAAAATTGCAGAAAACGGCAAGATAGTATTACACCCTATTGAATTCCTCTCCGAGAAAATGTCACCAGCCGAATGCAATTACGGCATTACACCCTATTGCCTTCCTTTCCGAGAAAATGTCACCAGCCGAATGCAATTACGGCATTAGTGATAAGGAACTTCTTGCAATTGTGGTCTGCCTGGACAAATGGCACATGTAACTTCACGACCTTCCCAAGCCATTCACTATCTTGACCGACCACCACAACCTCGAATCATTCGAGACCAAGATCCTCCTGAACCGTCGGCAGGCACGCTGGGCTGGGGAATTAGTGCAATACGACTTCACTATTGTAATCCGACCTGGCGAAAAGAATGGAAAAGCCGACGCCTTGACACGCAGGTCTGGAGACCTCCCTGAAGAGGGGGATGAATGTGCACGACCAGTGCGCGCCCTTATCCCGGCCTCTAAATTTTCAGAATACTCCCTCTCTGCCGCATCAATTGGCTTCAATGACGAAATCAGCAACCTACTGCCATCAAATGCCCTAGAAAAATCAATCCTCCTTGCACTCGAGAACTTTGACACCAAACACCCAACAGTTCCCCTTGGTGAATGTACCTATGACGACGGACTTCTCTACGTCAATAAACCCCTGTACATCCCAGACAATGAGCTACTGCAGTCGAAGATCCTCAACTCCTGCCATGAAGACTCTGCCGCAGGACATCCCGGAAGAGCCTCCACTTACGAGCTGGTGTCCCGCAACTACTGATGGCCGAAGATGCGTAAAACCAACGCTCGATACATTCAGAATTGCCACACCTGCATGAGAATCAAACCAGCTTGCCACGCACCCTACGGCCTTCTCAAACCCCTCGAAATCCAAGTCAGACAATGGAGTTCCGTTTCAATGGACTTTATCACCGGACTCCCCATGTCAAACGGCTTCGATGCAGTCCTAGTCGTGGTCGATTGCCTATCCAAGATGGCACACTACATTCCCACAACAACCAAATGCAACTCCGAAACCCTTGCACGCCCTTTTATGGACAACATCTTCCGCCTCCATGGCCTCCCAGACTCCATTGTCTCCAACAGAGGAACCCAGTTCACCTCCGAGTTCTCCCGGTTCCTATGCAAACTGCTTGGAATCCAACAGAAGCTTTTCACCAGCTTCTACCCGCAGACCAACGGCTAGACCGATAGAGTTAATGCAATCCCTGAACAATACCTCCGCACCTACTGTAACTAACAACAGGACAACTGGTCCGAGTTACTGACCATGGCCGAGTTTGCATACAACAACACCTTGTCAGCTACTACCGGAATCACTGCCTTCTTTGCCATTTATGGGCAACAACCCAGCTATGAAATCCTTGCCAACCCTGTAGTTCCCCAGCCTACCCCGGAAGTAATCAAGGATTACGCCGAACGCCTGTCACTTCGGGATAAACACCTACAGGCCGAGATATCCTGGTCCCAAGCCACCCATGCAGAACAAGCCGATTGCCATTGAATTCCCCCACGTGCATACAAGGTCGGCAACAAAGTGTGGCTCTTGAGGCGACACATCTAAACCACCAGGCCCTCAACCAAGCTGGATTACAAACGCCTTGGGAAATTTTGAATGCTCCAGAAGATTTCCAGTCATGCTTATAAGCTTGAACCCCCAGCGACCATGAAGGTCCACCCAGTCTTCCACGTTGCCCTCCTTGAACCTGTCGCCCAAGACCCCCTTGCAGGTTAAGTTCAACCTCCTCCCCGTCCTGTTATTGTTAACGAAGACCTCGAGTGGGAAGTGTCAGAATAATTGTTCTTACCCCCAATTGAGTCTATTTCGTTTGTTCTATTTTTACATGTCTCGGGTATACATATCCCTTTGTTATATTCTATCCCCGTCATGTCCTTCTATGGTTACCGCGATCTTCGCTGTTATATCCTTTTTTCATACGATAGCAGCTCATATCGTCGCACTTCTCCTTATACCTTCCTGTTTGGGATATCCATGCTGTCGCTTATGCTCCCACATGTATCACCAACACCTGTCGTTGCATACACACCTTTCTGTGGCGATCCACACTATTCCATGGTGTGACTCACGTATTTCATATGTCATAGACGGTGTAACACACCCTCACGCTGGTGTGCCACACCTATTTCTTTTGTCAATACTCTTGGTATTTCTTAGGGTCAACGCCATGCCCCAGGACTTTTTGCTGGACTTGCGTCAAGCTTTTCTGTTACTAGCTTCCTTCCCTACTTTTGTACATAAGGTTGCTCGCTCCCCCACTTAGTTCTGCTCTTTAGTGAATACGATTACCTTGAAACCGATAACTTGCTCCGCTGGCTACCGCCGTGATCCGCTCCTCTCTAAGATCTTTGAACCCTCTTGTGTACATCTATCACCTTCTGTCTCGACTGTCGATACTTACCGAGTATACCTTTATACAGGAAGTCGAAGATATTCTCGACTCCAAGTTAGTCCGAAGACAACTCAAGTACCTTGTCCGTTGGATCGGCTACGATCACACCACCTGGCAACCCGCAAGCGACCTCGAAAACGCCCCAGCAATTGTTAAGCACTTCCACACAGCTGACCCCATGAAACCTAGACCCTAGAACCTTCCCGCACTATGAGTGGCTCCTGGTACTATGCAATTATTATCAACGACGACCTTGAACCAATCCAAGAAAGATCACTGGAGCTCTCCTCTAGAAGGGGGGATACTGTCATGAACCGAGTTTCTAACCTCACCCAAGACCACCCCGCACTCAGCCACCGTCGGCCCCAGCCTCGCTACCAGCCACAGTGGATCCATGTCCACCCGATCCTGACCCCCGATGAGTTTTGCTTACTACTAGTGTTACTCTACCTCGCCATGCACCTAGCATACGTTCTAGTCCATTCCTAGTAACCGTTGCAACACGACAGCCCGCATCCCTGTCCATGCTCGACTTCCTAGTTCGGAATCCCAGAGAAACCACCAGAAGGTTCTAGTATCACAAACCTTCACTGCGCAATAGTCTTCCATCTGTTTTCGTTGGTTTCTATCATGTTCTAGTTCGTTCTATTGCACAGTTGATTTCTAATTCCCCTTGACTCATGTACCTTGCGCAGCCGTCGCGTAGCCTTTGCGCAGCTGCGACGATGCAGTTCTATTCATGTCTTTCTAGTTCCATCGTTCAAGAAGGATCTCTATACAAGGAGTCCTTTCTCCCTCTCGTCTTGCCTTCTTTTCCTTTCTTCTTTATGCAACAACTTGTCTCTTCTCTTTTACTACTGCTTTACAAGTTGTTCTTTGAATATACTCTTTACGATTTCTCCCATGGCCTAGACAGCCCTCCCTGAACCTCCGTGAGCTCGTCCCATGCCCCGTGCCTCGACCTCTCGCCCTGCCCTAGGATTCACGCTCCCCACCCGTTTCATCGTTATCCTCCTAGACTCCGAACCTACCGCTGACACCCTTCACCTCCTGGACCAAACCAACGAGTACGTCGTCCACGCCCTCAACTCCTCGTACTCCACCTCCATCCAACCCACCCGCCGTACCCACCACCTCTACGGTTACTACTCCCGCTCTTGGTTCCTGTCCACCAGGACCTGGTCATCACACAGACCAACTGAGTAGAATGTATACAGAGGGCATCCCCAACCCCCTTTCAGAGTTCATTTTAGATTCAGAAGATCAACCAGAAACCCTCCAGCAACACATCCACATAGCGGCTACCCAAGCCCAACCTTCCTCTACCAACATTACTACTACCACTCCCCCTCAAACAACTAACCAACCAACCAACCCAAAAGTAAGATTCCAAATGCCTATGGTTATCACAGACTTGAGGAAACCTACTAACCAAGCTCCTGTGGCCAGAATGTCTTATGCCCAAGCAGCAGCAGCAGGTACCAGCACCATCAGCTGCTGATGCCTGAGCATTAATGCCCAAGTGGCCATCCTTCACCCCCAGGAAGGATGGGCAAACAATATCGAGGAGGAACAAAGTGAGTTCTCCTGGGAACATTGGGTCAAGGACAACCATAGCCCAAGAAACTCACCAGGTTCAGTCTACAGCCCGAACGAAGATAAAGAAGATGAGCAGAGTTTTGTATACAGCCTGAACAATGAGGAAGAGGAGGAGGAGCAGGGCTGGAGTGATGTGGAGGAAACCATCCTCCCCACCCAGGCAGAAGTTTACCATGCCAACTCGGACTGGGAAAACACCACCCTGGCACACTGGGAAAGTGTCAAGGCCACCAGGGAGTACAATGAGAACAGGAGCCCCAATTCTCCAGTCCTCTTAACTGGTTCTTATGGAGTAGAGGATCCAACCCCTCTATTCTACCATGGAATCTCCTGGAACCAGGAACAAGCCCTCAGAGACAGCAATGTCTCTGCCACACCTCCTTGGGATGCCCCCAACCAAAAAGTGATGCCTGCTACAAAGACCGCAGGAACAGCTACAGTGGGCTGCAAAGCAACTACTGTGCTGCCCAATCAGCAACCACCACCACCACCATCAACACTGGGCCAAATACCCATCACCACCTCCCAGTTTACCTACAAGCTGGCCCAACTCACCACATTGGACACCAACCTGTCTCCAATGGAGGACCTCCAACCTTCCCTTGAGGCAATCCCTCAAAACCAAGACTTGGCTACCTACAGCAGATGGCACCCAGACCACCACAAGCTCCCCTTTTCCTTCAACTGCCTGGATGACAACTGTTACCAGCATGGAAAGGTAGTTAAGTCTGGATGCAAGCCTGGCAAAGGGGATTAATACCACCCCCAAATGCCTCACTGCCCCTCCCCAAATCCTTCCTGGATTTGGTTCAAGACTTATGAGGCACACCCCGATCACCACCTGATTGACAACCATCTGGAGTGTTATGTCTCCAACTGCAAGCTGGCCCACCACAAGAGGCCAGATGAGTTGACTGAGCAGGAAATGGATGAGCTGAAGGAATGGAGAAAGAAGGTACAAACTGATACCTACTACCAATTATTCCAAGAATGGTTTAAAGCTAATAACCCTTACTTACCAGGACTCTACACCCTCGAAACCATAGACCAAGGGCTTTTCTAAGTCTACCAGGGTCTTGAGTGGAAGAGTGAGGAAGGGTGGTTACAAAAAGATTCTAGTACAGAATCTTTCCACGTGAAAGCAAGCTGAGGCTAAGGTGGATGTTGGACCCACATGGCCAATCATTTTCTTGGATGTATGTGCACCTGGAGAAGAACCTGCAACTCACACCTCCTTATGCAAAGGATACAATAAGCTGATACATGACCCTAGATTTTCTAGTTTAGGTAGTGCAGCTCAATTCAATTCTATTACATATAGAAATGGATTTTATTATATAAATCCCTCCAGCAAGATTTATAAGGAAATTGTTATACTACCCACTGAATCAATCAAGGAAAACATAAATGAGATTGGTGAAGTTATTGACACTCATGACCTCATTGAAAAATTCATTCAAGGTTGCCAAATTGAGTTAATTCATTCAGCATACCTCAAAACACTACTTCATGCAAAACAAACTTACTTCTGGAAAGGGATGAGCACAGCAATCAAGGAATACTGTGAAACATGCACCACCTGCCGGTAGTGTAAGTTCTCTACTCAGAAACCTCCAGGAGAATTACACTCACTACCAGTACCCATATTCCCCTAGCAAAGCATCAGCATGGACTTCCACACACTACCCAAGGTAGTCACAGAACTACCAGTCACCCACAACAAAACAATTCAACTACTAACCTTTACCAAGGTATGGCCAATTGTATGTAGGCTCTCTAAATACACAATTCCTATCTTACTACCAGAACATGTCACTGCAAAATTGCTAGCTAAATATTATGCCATTTTATTGCACCAATACTTGGTTATCCGGAAGACATTGTTTCTAATAGGGACCCTCTGTTCACATCTGAGGAATGGCAAGATTGGGCCAAGCTCCACAACATCACCCCCCTCATGTCAACAGCAGCACACCCTTAGACAGAGGGAGTGACAGAAAGAATGAACAAAGTCATCATTGAGATAGTTACAGTAATGGTATTTGATGGACAAACCAACTGGGTCAGCAACCTTGCCAATATTCATATAACCTTGAATCTAAGACTTGACAGTGGTAGAGGTTTTTCCCCCTATGAAATTATGTTTGGAAAAAATTCAAGATTTGGCAACAACCCACATGTCAATAACATTGGCATACCACTCAACACCAGAGCACTATTCATACAACCATCTACACTTCAAACAGTAAGGGGCAACCTCATCAAAGCCAAATAACAACAAGCCTATTATGCCAACAAGCGCAGAGGGAAGGCAGAAAAGTACCTACCTGGTGACTTAGTATGGCTATATAGTAGAAATCTGGATCTCATACAAAAAGGTAAAACCAGGCCCAAATGGATTGGACCCTTTAGTGTACTTAGTTCTCACCCAGGAACTGACAACTATACACTCCACATAGAAAACAACTTCAAGAGGATCCACCCTACATTTCACATCAGCCTTCTCAAAAAACACAGACCCAACAACAACAGAAAATTCCCCAGCAGTGCCAACAGCAACCCTGAAGCTGTGGATAAAGATAGATAGGAGGTAGAAAAAGCAGTGGATACTAAATCAAATGGAAAGGATGGGAAGATATGCACAACACCTGGACATATGCAGAAGATATTGACCAGTCAATGTTGAAGGATTTTTGGAATTCAGGTAACAAGGAAAAGACATAAAGAAAGAGACCTGGAAAGATTACTTCTAGTAGGACAAAGATACTCAAGCTAATCAATACTGAGAAAGCTAGGCATGGCATTAGAAGATTGGAACAGGCTATTCTTAAGATAGTAGGGGAGAACGTAGGGATGAGAAATTACGATCACACTATAACTTCTACCCATACACAGAACAGGAACTGTACTTAGTTATTTAAGTTATTATTATTCTATTTTTAAAACAATAATATATTATTAGAAAACTTAGAAATTATTAGAATATCAATTTTTATCATTATAGATATTGTTAGAATATCTATTATTAGCAGACAGATATTATTGGAATATCTATTCATAGGAAACTATTCTCAGGAGAGTATTTTAGGAAAGTGTGCCACACCTGTCAACCTTACCAGTAAGCCTGCCAGCATGACATCACTAGGCCATGGGTGCGACCACACCAGTAGGACTCATGAGGGAGTCATTAAGACTCATAGATAGCCTTGGGATTTCCTATTCAAGGAGCCCATGCTCCCTTCAAGTGAAATGGCAAGCAACTTAGTAGTTAGCAACAAATACAAGAGTTTACAATAGTTAATTAACTTCGCCAAAATCACAAGTGACTTGAATTAAATACAACTATTCCCAACTTTTCTTATATAGATTATTTGGCAGCTGTTAGTAGTTAGATAGTGGATATCTAGCTGCTAGCCACCTCAAAACTATACCCCAACTTTACGAGGAGAGACTGGAGTGTTGATTGCGGGAGATTCCAGACATAGCGGGCTGTGCTGTTGCGGAAACAGTCATGTCAACGCAACGAAGTGTAATGACCAGGTCCCGCTGGACAGGAACCAGGAGCGGGTGTAGTAAGCATACAGCTAGTGGGTACGGCTGGTGGGTTGGACGGAGGTGGGGTAAGAAGAGTTATGGGCGTGAATGACGTACTTGTTAATGTGGTCAAGAAGATGGCGTCGGCGATGGATTCGGAGTTAGGGAAGATGACTGGTGGACGGGTGAGGAGAGTGAATCCTAGCGCAGGGCGAGAGGTCGAGGCACAGGGAATGGGACAACGTAACAGAGGTTCAAGGAGGGCTGTCTCGGCCACAGGAGAATTCCTGAAGAGTACATGCAAAGAACAACTTATGAACCAGCAGTAAAACAGGAGAGACAAGTTATTGCGTGAAGAAGAAAGGAAACGATGACAAGACAAGATGGAGAGTGACACCATCTATAGAGATCCTTCTGGGACTATGGAACTGGAAAGACATAAATAGAATTGCATCGCCGCGGGTGCACAGAAGCTGCACAACGGCTGCGGAAGGTACATTCGTTACTGGGAATTAGAAATCAACTACGCTATGGAATCAACTAGAACATGATAGAAACTAACAGAAACAAATGAAAAATCATTGCGCAGTGAAGGTTAGTTATACTAGAACCTTCTGCAGGTTCCTCTAACATTGCAAACTAGGAAGTCAAGCGTTGACAGGGATGCGGGCTGTCATTTTGCAACAGTTACCAGGTATAGACCTGGGCATAGGCTGGGTCAGGGGCCAGGAAGAGTATCAGTAGTAGTCAGCGAAACTTGTCAAGGGGCCAGGATCAGGTGGACATGTATTCACTGTGGCTAGTAGCGAGGCTGGAGCCGTCGGTGGCTAGGTGCGGGGTGGTCTTGGGTGAGACTGGAAACTCGGTTCATGACAACAGGACAGGTGTCGTCCTCACAAGCCCTCCAATGGAGTCCCTGGTGTTGAAGTCTGATGTTGAGTGCTTCACGCCTCTCTTCAGTATCATCCAGATTATTCTCCCAAAAAGGTCTAAGGAAGGTCTGGGTAGGATTGATTGTAATGTAAAAGGCAATCCTGTGCTGAAGGGTAAGGCTGAAGGAGGTTGCTTGGGCGGCCATTGGTGTTGTTATGCTTGCTGTTGATTTGGTTGGGGGGCTTGGTTTTCCTGGAGTTGGTGCAGGAAGTATGGAGGCTCTGGTTTGGGACTTAGTGGTTGCTGCTGAGGTTATATGTGTGGGGGGGGAGGACAGAATTAGGAGGTGAGGTTTGAAAACTTATTGAATAGGGTTTTTGCTACTAAATGGCCTTTTGAATTCGATTTGGAAGTCACTGGTTTGCTGGTTCTCTTGTTATTGGATTGCTGGAGCTGTTTGCTGGTTGGGGAGTCTGTTGCTGCTAGTATGAGTTCTTCAGGAAGTGGTTAGAGGTCTGGGTTCTCTTAGACTCTTGACAAGCTGGTTGCTACAGTGTTGTGCTTGCCTGGAAGGTACTGAATAGTGCAATCAAATTGGGATATGATGTGCTGCAATCTCACATCCTTGCTATCTACTAGGTCATGCTTTTTGAGGAAGGTGACTAGGGGCTCATGGTCTGTGAGTATGGTGAAACTTGTGCCACTTGGGTGCTTCTAAAGTGTTCTAAGGCATCTACAATAGCCAGTAGGTCCTTGTTAGTGGTGTGGGAAGACTGCTAATGAGGATTGAACTTCCTAAAATTGAATGCTGCAGGTATTAGATGTGACAAAGTGGATCCTTTAACTATCCATACCCCTGTGCCAATTGAACTAGGATCAGTAATCAAATAGATGGGGTCAGACGAGTTGTAATTGAGTGGATTGAGGACAGGGGAGTGTCTGACACGATCCTTGACTTGTTGGAAGGCTGTGCCATGCAAGGGGGTTCAATCTGAGGTTGCTTGGGCTCCGCACATCCTGGTTAGAGAGGGTGATTTGGTAGCTAAATATGGCGGGAACTGGCTCTGGTATTTAACTAGACCCATGAAGCTTTACAGCTTTTTCCTATTTCTGGGTCTTGGGAAATCCTGGACCCCTGCTACTTTCTTAGGCTCTGGTGTAATTCCTTTATAGGTGATTTTGTGTTCTAGAATGTGCAATTCCTCTGGCAAGAACTCGCTTTCATCCCTAGATGCATAGCAGGAATGTTGCCTGAGAATGGGGAGCACCTCCCTAATGTGTTGTAGATGGTCCTCGGGGGTGGCACTATAGATGAAGATGTCATCAATGTAAATGAATACACTGATGCCTATTTGCTTGCTGGATATACTGGTCATAATATTCATGAAGGTTGCAGGTGCATTGCAATCTCCTTGCAGCATAACTCTAGATTTGAATACTCCTTTTGCAGTTCTGAAGGCTGTGTACTGCTCATGTGGGGGATGGATCCTAATCTGGTGGTATCCATCACTCAGGTTGATTTTAGACTTATAGGGGTGCCTGGCAATCATGTTGACGAGGCTCTATTGATCAAGAATATTGTGTATAATCAAGTGAGTATTTTGGTTCCGTTCTACCAGGTTATGCAACAACCTTGCCCTATGTGGCTTGTGTATTCTTGGTAGCATGAACATAGCACATGCAGACTTATTCTGACTGCTGTAGACATGCCCTGAGGCCTCTCCTTTTGCCAATTTGTCATACAATTGTTGTGAGAACTTCTCTTTAGCCTTAATGGGCCTAGGCTCCTGTACCAGGGTAGGATCTTGAATTGAATTTTGTACTGAAGCTCCTCAAATCTCAGGGAGGGTAACTTGGAGATCTTTTAGGCTGGAAACACATGAGGAAATTTGTTGAAGGAGTTCAATTCAGGTTGAACAATTGTGCCTGTTCATGTGATCATTATGTTGGGTGGCTGAGATCCCTAGTTGTCGTGTGAAATCGGGTGATCTGCGAACTAATCTGGAGGGGGCTGTGCATGTCTGGGGGTTTTCAGGGATAATGTGTGGATCTGTGGTGTCATCTTGAATGTTGGTTTGTCTGTTGGTTGATGGCTGGTACTCATATCCTGGAAAGTCAGAATTGCATTATGTGACTTGAGTGCAGGATAATCAAGTACTACATCCCAGTAGTTGAGGGACACAAGATAAAATAATCTATTCTCTTTATGGCTATTGTAATCGATTTCAACTGTCACGAAGTCATGTGCTACATCCTTGGAATCTTCGATGGTTTAATTGACTGTAATGGGCTCTGGTAGGGGTGAGAAGGCGAGTTAGTGTGTGGCACAAAACTTGTTTGAAATTAGGTCTGCACTAGTGGTCTAATAATCAACCAAGGTATTAGCTGGGTGGCCATTGATCCTAGTAGACAATAATAGGTGGTCTGATGTTGCATCTTTGAAGCTCAATTTCGTTTCGGGATGTGATTTTAGATTAACTTCGTGGGTAAATTGCTTAGCTTTGAGAGTATGTGTAGCTGAGATGGTTTTCAGAGCTGTGCTGGCAAGGGTGCTGGGGGTTTGGTGTGTTGATACTCATGGCTACAGAGATGATGTGTGTTGCTCTTTGAGGACAGTCCTTGGACATATGACCCAGTTTCCAGCATTTGAAGCAGTGGCCTGATTTCTCAGCTTCTTCTTCTCTTCTGTGGTCAGCTTGTTGAATCCGGGGGTAGCCCTGTTGAATCTGTTGGGCTTGTTGGACTCCTGTTGGTTGCTGGGGTTCTTGTAAGTCTTCCGGGGGGTGTTGGAACTATTGTAATCTTGTTTATGGGGCTTGTTTTGAGGCTTGTGGGGCTTGTGGGAATTTCCTTCTGATTTGGCAACTTTAGCCTCATTCATAGATAAGTCATATAGTTCACAAATAACAAGCAACTGATCGTAGTCCATTTGCGCTTTCAGATGTGTGTTTACTCTCGCTTTCAGCTCTAGATCCATAGCCTTTTCAAGCTTGTAGTATAGCTTAATGTCAGTCAGATATGGGAGCCTAAGTTGCATGCTGTTGAGCTTAGTGGTCAATATGTGAATGGGGATGCTTCTGCCTCCAGAGGTCTGTTTGATTGCCTGGAAATCGTCCCAAAGATTATGTTTGTTAACACAAGATATACAGTAGTTTGTCAGGGCTGGGATGAACTTGGCAAGGCCTTGATTTTGTGTTTTTGGGTCCTTTCTCCAGTTGGTGTGCAGGTACTTAGCATAACCTGCTAAGTTGAATCCCAGCCAAATCATTGCCTAAAATGAGTTCTCATCTATCCCACTAATCCCTGGGTAGTCCCTGCAAGTCTGGATCCAGTTGTCAAACTCAGTGGTATGTCTTCACTTTCCTTTTCCATCCAATTTCTTAATTTCACCTAGTTTGATACCAGAGGAGTTTAGAAGGTTGTTGGGGGCAGGAGTTGAGCTGTTAGTTTGTTTGAATAGTGGTAGGGTGCCTTCTTTCCATTTCCAATCATTTCTATCATCACCTGTGTCATTCTTTGGTGATGAGGAATCAGAGGGTGGGGGGTTTAATTTGTGCCCTCATTGGCCTGATTCAGATGATTGTTGGGGTTGCAGGGATGAGGGTAGTGGATCTGATCTCTTTGGGGGCTAGTTGCAGGTGTAGGGACACTGATTGGTCGATTCCGACAGTTGCTAAAGAGTGGCAAGTTCATTAACTTATAGTGGGATGGGATTGCCTGTTGTAGGGTGGGTTGGTTGAGGGCTCGGAATCTGATACTTTGAGTTTTGCCAAGGGGCTGTGATGATGATTCATGGTAATGGTGGTGGGGTCTAGGAGTTCCCTCTATCTCTGAAACCAAATGTGATCTTCTCCCCTTGCTTAGGAATGGTGGTATTCTTGATGGGTACCAGCTGGGGTCGTCAGTGTCATTAAGTCAGGTAAGCTAGTCCTATTCCGCTCTAATGCATAAGACCGGAGACTAACCATGACACGGACTGATCACCCTTGCGCATGCAGTCAGGCAGCTATATTTGGAGTCGGACTTTCTATTGATTTCTTCACGCATCTCTAGTGTTATTTTTGGAACTACCCTGCTTTGTGGCTGTGCCCCTAAGCGAGGAGTTATGGATTTCGGGGTCAGAGCGATTCCCCTCTACTTTGTATCTCATCTCGTCATGTATTCCGTTAGTGGTCCGTCGGTTATAAATACCCGACCGCCCACTTAGTTTAGTCGGACAAGCGAAAAGCGTTGTTGAAAGTCACTATCTACTTTACACTCATATCCGATTATCGCATCTTTAGTACTATTGTACTTTGTGATTATCTCGTCTCACCTTCTAGTACTCGGTACTAACGCGAATAAGCTGATTCACCGAGTGAACCGTAACAGTCAGGGTCATTGCTTCAAGGGTAAAGGATGGCTGCATAGATGTATCATTCAGCCAGTTCAAGTGGGAGTTTGTCAGGGTCAAATCCAAGTGGTTCATGCACGTCTAGAAGCCACTTTGGAGTGGGAATGAATTGGATTCTCTCTGTAATGGGGTCCCTAACTCAGGTACTTGGGTGTGTACGTTTGGTATGGTATTGCCGCTTCTCAAAACACTTGCACACTGCGATTAGAATACTATTCTCTCTAGAATCAGGATTGTAACCAAGGTAACAGTAACTTAGTAAACTTAGAACTTTGTAGCTGCGTCCGTGTGGGTTGAATCTGTTTTGGTTTCCATGGTCGCTTGCAATTGCTTCCAGTACTTATATCCAGCGCTGGAAGTTTGACTTTGACTTCTATATACTTATATCTCGCGGACGGATCATGTTAATCTCGCACACCCTGCTTCCCTGGAGGCAACGCTTCTCATTGTGCCCAGGCATCATGCGAATCCCTTGTTCAAATTCAATTCACACTGCAGTAGTCCCGTAGCTGTTCCAAGTCCAATATGTATCAAAAACCTGAATACAATAGGTGAATCATGTGTAAAGTACCATCAACTTGAGTGCCCGGGCTATGACAAATGGACATGACCCCTAGGTGGTAGAGGGGACTTCTGTGACGATTCTGAAGGTCCTGGGAAGCCTATGGAATCGATTTAGAGGTCCAGGATTATCGTGTTGGTTGTTGGAAGTGCTGGTCGGGTTTACTGGATTCGTGGGAATTTACTGGAGGGCCAGTATAGGCCAGAGGGAACAGGGAACTACCAGTGTGGTTAGTATATTATTTTTGGAACTATCTGGGTGATTGAGCTTGTCTTGTCTGCCCTCTCAAAGTCTGGGAACCACAGCACTTCAATAGGGAGTAACTAGTTTGAGAATGAGTCTAGAATGGCTTATGGACATGATGTGAAATGATACAGGTATGAGTAGAGATAAATAAGAAATGATACAAGATGATGAACAGTAGGATCATGATGCTTCTCAGGCTGTTCTGACAGGTAGAGAGTTATATTGGACTCAATATAAGAAATAAGAAGAATAACGTGTAACAAGAATGATTGGATGACTGTAGGGTGATATCACAAGTCAGGGGACATTACAGGATGCTCTGGGAAAGCAGTGGGACCCTTCTCAAGCATGTAGGCCGACAGGAATGACAGCAAGTAACTATAAAAAACACTCGAAGAAAACAGGATGAGAATTGGACTCCAGAAAGGGAAATACAGGAAGCTTTCCTTATAGGGAAGTGACTGCCCAATTGGGAAGAGACTACCCTGTTGGGAATTGGTAGCGGATTTGGATGTAAGGGACGATTACATTACATCATGTCAGAGTAATCGCTCTTCAACGTTGTTGAATCACTTGTTTCTATTATTGGTCTTTCTTCTCGAGTATCTCCAATCCTTTGCTCATTGTCTCTAATGGTTTATCCTTTCTATTTATTGCCTGATCTTAGTACTTATGTCCCTGTTTTATTCTATACTTCCTCACATCAGCGCACTTCTTTTGTTTTCGTCCACATCTAAGCCACTCTTGAATTTTCCTTACTCTCTACACAATTCTCTTACTTTGTATTTGAGTTACACCAATGCATATCAGTTCTGGATACTATTAGTATTTTTCCTTCTATCATACTATTCCTAGTATTGTTACAACAGACCATGTTTCAGTGATACACCGTCTTATTTTATTTGTATTATTATGTTCCGGTCTCCAGGGTCTACACTACTCCCCTGGCTTTTTATCTAGACTTGCGCTGTGCTTTTTACTTTTGCTTGCTCCTCCACATGCATGCATATAAGGTCTGCTCGCTCCCCTCACCTAGTACTTTAGAGAATACCAATTCCCAAATACCTAAAACTTGCTCTGCTGGCTAGCGCCATGACCCGCTCCTCCTCGAGATCTTGATTACCTATTGTTCACCTATCACAACCCTACTGTCTTAACTCTCGATACACATGGACCGTTGCCCTTAAGAGGTTATAAGTGCGGTAGGCGCTATTATTGTTCAATCAATTACCACTTCTGGTTTAATCTTGACTTTAATGCCCTCAGCTTTACATCTTATTTCATTCAAGTACTATTCTCTCCTCAACCCCCGCTCCTTTATTCATGATGATTTTGTACACCTCTGCCCCTACTGATCTCAAGGCTATTCCCACCGCTTTCTCCTCTTCTGAGTCCTTCAAGCTTGAAAGCATAGAAGAACTCAAGGAACAATCCAACTACAATTATTGGGCCAATATGATGCTCAAAGTTCTAACAATCTACGATTATGTTGATCTAGTCACTTCCAAGTAGGCAAAACCTGTCGATCCAATGTAGGCAAAAGAATACCTCAAGAGAGAAATGTCTGTCATTCTCACAATCCAATCCACTATTGAAACAGAACACCAGTACATCATTGAGGCGAGTTCCACTGCCTTCAATGCCTGGAGTACTCTTCAAAGTACCTTCAACCATGAAATTGTTGCTTTATACTTTTACACCTTCAAAAATATCCTCAATCTACCCATGTCTGACATGGAATCCATCACTGAATATCTTTTTCGATTTGTCAACACGTGAACTCAGGATCAGAATCGCGACAACATAGGAACTGACGAACATGCTAGTGCAACTCAATGAATCTTCACCACAATCCCATCCAGTGTGGTATACTCTTAAACTCGCTCACTGACTCCTACAACGACACTGTCAATATCCTTTGATACAAAGATGCTCAGAAATTCGAAGATTATCAACCCCATCTCCAAAACCTGAAAACTTCCGATGACTATGCGAAAGCATTGTTCAACAAACAGAAGGCCAAAGTTCAAGCACCTGCATTGTGCAAGCAAACCTCCAAACCTCGCACTGGAACAATCTCCTCTACTACAACTTTGGAATGCAACTGGTGCAAGGCTCGTGGTCACCAACACATTGGCCATATCCATAGTACCTGCTCTTGCTTGCAAAATTTCAAAGCACAAAACAAGAAAGGCGTTATAGCTGTCCCTACTCCCTCCACCGAACCTACCTCAACAGCTCTCCTTCTTGCCTCCCCTTCTTCAACTGGTGTCGCGTGGGTTGCTAATGGAGTTCCGGCTGGTTCTTCCTTGGCGTATATTTCTACTTCTACTTCTGGTTATTCAGCTTCTGGTCCCTCTTCAGGTGTGTCTTCCTCGCCTTCTTCTTCCGCTTCGTCTTCTGTGGTTTCATCCATCACTTCTTCTTTTTCAGGTGTGGTTCTCAAGTCTTGAGATGCCACAACATATCACGCATAGATCCTCGATGGTGGAACTTCTCATCACATCACAGCTGACTTTCTATGGCTAATCATTCCAGTGTGCCATTGTGTGGGAACAAGGGTTGGTGGTGGTGAAGTTCTCTATTCGGAGTACAAGTGAACTGTCAGTCAGTCTGTTTTGTTTGCATAGATGGTCTCGAATTTCTCTCTGTCGGATGTTTTGTATTTACCATGTTGGAATAATAGGAAATTGTTATCTTGGAGAATGATGGATTTCATTGGAAACGCACATCTTCACAGAGAAAACGGAAATCTTCACATAAAACTTAAAACTGATCACTCCATTTTTATTTGAGCTGGACTTGGTGCTCATGTTTACGGTTTTGAATCTGCTGTTGGTTCTGGTACTGCTAACAAGTTTTCTATCCAATTCTAGCACGAAGCTTCTGGTCAGTCATCTCCTAGATCTTGCTCTCACACTTCCACTATTTTCGCTGATGCCAAGCTTGTACCCAAACCCCTACAGAACCTCTTCTGTCACAAATGCCTTGAATTCAACTCTAAAAAACAATCCCCCTCTCCAATGAAATACACATCCAAAGAACTCTTTGAGCTGGTCCATGCCGATTTGGCTGGCCCTTTTTGTGTTTGTTCCCTCAGTGGTTCTTGCTTCACAATCTAATGCCTGATGACTTCTCATGATACACCGAAATTGCATTCCTCAATGGAAAATCTCAGGCCCCCAAATACCTCAATGCTTTCTGCAAACGGATATTCCATGAAACCAGTCATTATTCCAAAGCCTTCCACACAGACAATGATGGTGGGTTTATCAATTCTGTGTGGAATGCGCACTGCATTGAAAATGGCATCACCCACAAGACCACTGTTCCATATTCATCATAGCCAAATGGAACTATCGAATGATACCACAAGACTCTTGCCTCCATGTGTTGTCCATCACTTGAAGACCTCCCCGATTTCCGATGGTCTGAAGCTTTCAACTGGGCTGTCTACCTCCTCAATCGACCCCCTCATTTGGCATTGAATGGAAAATCGCCATTGAAGATTCTCAACAAACGCCTCCCAACCATCAAGCACCTTCAACTCTTTGGTACTCCACGCATTGTACACATTCCCAAGGAGAAACATCCTGCAGGAAGTAAGCTAGAACCTAGAGTCTTGATGGAAAAGTAGTCAGCTACAAAGGAACGCCATGCATGTTCCTTGTTTACATACTATGACAGAAAAAGGTTGATACTTTCCGACAGGTCAAATTGATGCCGTCAAATAATACCACATCCGTTGAAATGTATCTCCCCACAAAGTTAACCTTCTCCGAACCTGATCAAGCTACTTTATCTTCACCTGATCAACCTTCAACACCCACTCCAATATCCCCTATGCAAACTCCGTCAAAGCCACAGTCCATGACTAGTTCATTTGTATCTCCAGCTCCAATGAGACCAACCATTACTCCTGTTCGCAACCTCCTACACAATCGTCAACATACATACAGACTATCAACCTATCCCCTGCCCTTCAATTCAGTCAAGAAGACTACTAGATATTTGACAATAGTGACGAGTTATCAGATTTAGAAAGAGCTGTTTTACAGCAACTCCAGTCAGAATGCCCATGTACTCCACCTTCCCGCACTCACATACCACAACCACCTGCTGCATGCTCCACTCGACAATCAACCATTCCAACAAGGTCTGATCCCCAAGACTCTCGCAAGAAACAATCTTGGGGGAACGTTGGCAAACCAGATAGACTCGGATTCCAAAATGTCAACATTGCCATGGGAGATGTTGAAGAACAAGCGTTTTTAGCAGATGTCAGAATTGAAATGAGTAAACACCTCGGTGTGATATTGGGACAGGCCAACGTAACACTTGGAGCTGCAACATACTCTCAAGCCATGAAGTCGGAAGATTTGGACAAATGGATTGATGCAATCCATGAAGAGAAATCTTCACTGGAATCACAAGGCATCTGGGAAGTTCATGACAAGTCTGATTTACCAAAGGGTAGGAGGGCTATCGGATCCCTCTGGGTATATACTGTGAAATTGTTGGAAGATAGATCAATCGAGAAGTATAAGGAACGTTTAGTGGTTAAGGGCTTTGCACAGATTTCCAGAATCGATTTCAGTGAGACTTTTGCACCAGTGACTTGGTACAATTCATTACGTCTCCTGTTAGCCCTTGCAGTACTACACAACCTCGATACTGCACAACGTGACATTAAATCAGAGTTCACTTATGGTGGTTTAGATGAAGAAATCTGGGTTGCGCCTCCTCGAGGACTCGGCCTGGAAAATAAAGTGCTTTTACTCAACAAGGCACTCCACGGTTTGAAATAAGCTCCCCTACAATAGTATAGGAAACTATGCTTGGTCCTAGCAGAACAACACTTCATTCCCACACATTTGAATCCTCGTGTCTTCATCAGCACTCAGAGTGATATCTCTATGACTGTTTACGTTGACAACATCGCTCTTGTTGGCAAAACGAGTGACTTGAATGAGCTAACTCCGTTTCTTCAAACTCACTTTAAAGTGACTGTGAAAGGTCAACTTTCGTTTTATGCTAAGAATTGCAATCCAACACCACACAGATGCAATCACGCTCGGACAGCAACTGTACATTACACAAATACGTCAACAATTCAGAATGGAACCATCACAACCTGTTTCCACCCCTATCAATCCAAGGACCCAGCTCTACAAAGGCTCTGATTTGGACCTACATGTTGATCAAAACTTATATCAACAAATGATTGGTGCTTTGATGTATGTTGTCACTTGCACACATCCTGATCTTGCTTTCTGTGTTTCATATCGTTCTCAATTCTCCTCTTGTCCTCTAGAAGTACATCATACTGCTGTCGAGAGAGATTTTTGCTATATTTCTGGTCCTCGTTCTTCTGTTTTCACATATCCTCAGTCTCGTTCTTTGAAGTTGGATGGTTAATCGAATGCTTCTTTTGCAAATTGTCCTTATACCCGTCATCTCTATATTGGCAATGTCTTTCAACTTGGAAAGTGTAGAATTGCCTGGCTCTCCGAGAAACAACAATGCATCTCCAACTCCACTACTGAAGCAGAACACATTGCACTCTCCACCACTGCTCGACAAGTAAAATGGTCTTCCCACCCCTGCAAGCATTTCAATCTCAACGTGCCTGTACACCTCTACTGCGATAATCAATATAGTATTAAACTTGCACGGAATCCTATCCACAACAACAAAACCAAGCACATCAACCTAGCCCATCACTACACTAGAGAATGCCTAATCAATAACGTTTTTCAGCTCGACAACATCTCCACCAAGGATAACTCAGCTGATATCATGACGAAGGGTCTCCCCAACGACTTACCGACAAGGTTTACTCAACGTATTGGGTTTTTCTTTCGAGAGAGAGTGTAAGAGTAATTGCTCTGACAACCTATTGAGTTAATTGTTCCCATTTTTGGTCATTCTTTTCGGGTATCTCCAATTCTTTGCTCATTGTCTCTACTCGTTTATCCGTTCTGGTTATTAGCTGATCTTTATATTAATATCCCTATTTTGTTCTATACTTACTCGCATCAGCGTACTTCTTCTATTTTTGTCTACGACTAAGCCACTCTTGTATTTCTGTTACTTTCTACAAGATTCTGTTCCTTCGTGTTTGAGTTGCACCAATGCCTATCACTTCTGGATACTATTAGTATTTTTCCTTCCATCATACTATTCTTAACATCGTTGCACTACACAATGTTTCACTAATACACCCTCCTATTTCCCTTGTATTATCATACTCAACTTTTCAGGGTCTACGCTGCTTCCTGACTTTTTGTCTGGATTGGTGTTGAGCTTTTTCGTTTTCATTGCTTCTTCACACTCATTTATATAAGGATTGCTTGCTCCCCTTGCGTAGCTCTTCAGTGATCGCGAATACCTTAATACCTTTTACTTGATCCGCTAGCCATCGCTATGATCTGCTCCTCATAGAAATTTTTAGTACCTATTGTCCACCCATAACAACTCTACTGTCCCGACTCTCAAAACTCTTAAACCGTACCCTTTAATTGATCGTAGTACTGAGCCGAGCAGCTCCAGTAGATCCTCTCAAAGGTGCCCAGTCGGAGCCCATGGCTTTCCTACACCCTATTCTTAGGCACCAGTACTATGTCTCTGGTTGGCCACCATGTCACATTGTGGAATGTAGTCTTATCGTTTTGGGAACACTATTCCTAATTGTCTTCAACTTGCGTCGGCGACTATTAATTGGAGATAGATGTTCTTCTGCAACTTTCTGTTAGGTAGGTCGTCAATTCTAGTCAAGAGGACTGTGTAAGCTCTCTTGGTTTGATTGGAGTGATTGAACCGACAGAACCCAAGTTTCAATAATCGATTAACATGTTGTTCCATCTTGTTATAATTATAGGTCAACCGATTTCTGTACAATCGTAATGATGTTGACAGCAATAGAAAGTCCTGCATTGCTCCAATACTATTTTCATAACAACTTTGCTCATACGGTTCATTGTTCCATAGTTATTATGGGTGAAAGATGATGACTATTCAAACACTCATAACCTTTGACTGCCTGACCTGATTAGGACGACCAGGGTACCGTTGGAAAGCCGCAAGTCTGGAGATAAATCCCCTCATACAAAGTCTCTTCATGGGAAGAATACTCCAAAAGTAATGCAACTTGGAAATTGCCCATTCAGTTCCTTTTCATGTCTTCAACCCACTGTCTCATATAGGTTCTAAATACGCATTGTTAACTCCCAGAAGTCCATAATCTTACAGGTTCTCAAAGGCATTTCAGGTTGCGTTTTGACGTTTCGCCCTACAGCTCCTTAACCGGAAGGGCTACGGACTCGCCCGAGAGCTCGTTGGAAAGCTACAATTGCCACGGTTCTAATAAATGAACAACCGTCTCGATCGGGTAAAAACTGACCAAGCTGTTTGCAATTGAACGTCTTGTCCTATACAATATGGGAGTTGAAGGTAACGAGTTCAGTATAATTGTCACTGACTTGTGATTTCCCAACACAATTGTTCTAGTACTATGTACCATGTTAATATAGTAATGATGTCATGATTTTGAGTGACGTCAAGGCTACAGAGGGCCTCCGTTGAGTGGCCATACACATCGGTGTCGAGATGATCAGTTTCCCCAGCGGTTGTGTTCTGCCGTACCGACAGCCATGTACCTAGTAAGGTAAATGGAGTAGTCACCCTATGACACTTTCTCTCATGGGTGTAGTGCGCATCAATTGCAGCTGGTCCATGCCCTTCTTGAGCATGATGCAAGGCACATCAATGTACTATGGCTCAGTGGTAGGGCGGTCCTGGTGTGGTTGCTGGGGTTGATCTGGCACTATTGAAATAGTTGCATCGCCTGTAAAGGTGTTGGAATCATCCCCTTTGATATCTGGAACTTTCATAAGCCAGTTCCACTTTAGGCTCTAGAGTGCTCTTAAAGGCAGCCCAGGTTTGAGGATGCAAAGGTGGTATCATCAATTGTATCCTGGTCACCAGTTGTGTCGTCCCTATTGGGGGAATGATGCCTGGAAGGGTGGAGGGAGGGGTTTCTGGAGGGGTGCCTAGAAGGTTGCGGTAAGGGTTGCGATGATGGAATAGAAGTCATTTTGCCTGCGGTAATTTGTCAAGGGGGCTGGGTAGTGGATTTCAAGTTTTCTGGGGTGTTGAGGGGTGCTTAGAGGGGTGCTAGAGGTATACTAGTAAGTGCTGGTGCCTTGTGAGTTACAGGGAGAACAGGGTCTACTGTGTCACTAGCCTGCAAAGAGCTCTAGTACTATTTCTGGGTTTCTGCGTGGGAATTCCTATTCGAGATGTCTGTTACTTTTTAGTGTATTCTGGTGTGGATTAATTACGACTCCTATAGGTGATTAAGCCCCAGTTCATGGCGTAAAGTGGTGCTGTTAATACCCAGCTTATTGTAGGTAAAAAAAATGTAACGTGCTATAAACTTGAGTGCCAGGCTATGACAACTAGACCTGACACTTAGGTCGTAGAGGGGATATCTGTGACAATTCTGAAGGTTCTAGAAAGGCTCTAGATTCGATTTGGATGCTTAAAGTTATTGTGTTAATTGTTGGGGCTGCTGGTATGGTTTTCTGGGTTCTGGGGGATTTTACCAGAGGGCAATTAAGGCCAGAGGAAACAAGTTATGCCCAGCGTAGTTAGTATATTGATTTTGGTGCTATCTAGTTGATTGGGCTTGTGTTATCTGCCCTCTCTAAGTCTAGAAACTAAGTGGTTTGAGTATGAGTTCAGAATAGCTCATAGATATAATATAACATGATACAGGAATATGTGGAGATGAATGAGAATGATACAAGAGGATGAACTGTACGAGCATGACGCTTCTGAGGCTGTTCTAATAGGTAAAGAGTCATGTTGGACTCAGGATAAGAAATATTAAAAAATAACAGGTAACAGTAATGATGACATGACTGTGAGATGATGTCACAAGTCAGGGGGCATTACAAGAGGCTCTGGGGAAGCAGTAGAACACTTCTAGAGCATGTAGGACGACAGGAATAACAGGAAGTAACTATAGAAAACACTAGGAGAAAATTGCATGAGAATAGGACTAACAGAAAGAGAAATACAGAAGGCTTTCCTTATCAGGAAGTGACTGCCCAAGGGGGAAGTGTCTACCCTATTGGGAATTAGTAGTAGCTATAGATGTAAGGGAGGATTTCCTTACAGACAAGGAATACTGGGGCAAAGGGACAGATTAGGCTCACCTGTAACTGCCGAGGATCTAAATTTTGTGGCATGGGCAACATGGTGTCCAGCAACACAAACCACACTGAGGGGGCTGCAGTGAGGAAGAGCTGCAATATATTCAACTGAATGGCAGGGGATCCGCCAAGCCTTGTACATGCGCATCCAAGGGCACACGAGGCTCATTCTAATAGACAATCAGTCAGCGTTAACGAGGATAACTGCCTTCCAAAACGAGAGCCCACAACAGTGATTGTTGGAAACAGAAATCCTGAAACACAAGTGCACAGAGATAGTGGCGATCGAATGGCTAAGGGCATATGTCTAAGGGCATATGTCGGAATGGCAGGAAACAAAAGCGTCGACGAATTGGGCAGGTCCGCAGTAGGGTAGTGGAAGGACACGGGCAGCAAACAAATCACCATCAACAACAGCCTCAAACAAGCAGTGCAGAGCCGAGCAACACACAGGTCGAGACTCCTCCCATGGCATTGCACAACGCTGAGGAAGTTCACCCACTGCCACACAAATAAAGGCCCCTTCCCAAGCTGGCTTGCCAGAACACGGAAAATGACAAGCAGCCAATGCACCAAGTGCGGGGTGGAATGAGACAGCCAACACTACATGAAGGACCACAATCAGAAGGCAAGTTCGGACAGAGGCATCACCCGGGAGGCGAGCGTAGACTGGACAATCGCCAGAGAAAAGGAGCAATTGTTCAGGAAAATGAGACTCCCAAAGTGGACGGATAGGGAGCTACACTCACCAGGAAACGAGGGAGAGGAGTAGAGGGAGAGGAGCAGGGGAGAAGAGCAGGGGAGCGGGGGGGGTAACGGAGGGGCCGAAGAAGCAGCGCAGGGCTGGGCAGAACGGCCCTTAGTCCGCACATGAATTTTCTTTCATCTTCCATGTATTTAAACGGGAGCGCGTGTAGAGGAAGTCTCCATAGAATTAGGACGCCATACCTACGTAGATGCAAGCGGAAATTGAACAAAGTAACAAAAAACAAAAAAAACTCTAGTAATAAATCCATGATATGTCTCGCATTTGTGAAATCTTCCAATCCATAGCTCACGCTCTGATAATTGTGCAAGTATAGTGCCTGCCCAAGATCATTTCCAGGCATGGTAATGCGTGTGTGTTGGGCGTCTGACGAGGCGTAGAGGAGCATAGCTTTGCAGCATCAACAGAACACACGTGACGCAGCGAGCTATGCCGAGAGAAATGCGGCATGAACATCAACAAGGTCAGGGATCACAACCAAAACAAACACATCGATCTCTCCCACCGCAATCTTCACCCGCCACGCCCCGACTCACCCACCCACCCAGCATGGCAACACACTGCGAGCCGCTGTGCCGGAGCCTGTGGGCGATGCTTGCACGGCTGACGGTCCGGGTGGACACGGATGCGGACGGCATCGACGCCGTGCCCCTCGACATCAGCCATCACCTGTGGAGCGGCATCTGCGCCGTCATCGCCGACGCCAAGCGGGTGGCCGTGGAGCGACGCCAGCGGAAGAAGCGGGACGCGAATGACGGGAGGGGCGCACCTCACCTCATGTACTTACTGTTTCACCAAAACACCCACCCCCCCGCCCACGCATGTGGGCAAAGCAACGTAAATAATAGTCCAATTGAAGATTGGCCACGGCTGGAGGGAGGTCAAAGCTATAAAGACCGTTACCTCCAGCAATATATACCGAGCTCGAGGAGGAAGGGGGGGGGGGGGGTCAGCCAGAGCCTACCTACTTGCGTGCTGACAATAGATACACAAACCGATTGATATCGATTACAGAACTTGGGCCATCGATATCCAGTGCATACCTACCTACCTACCTAGCCTCCTGGAAAGATCAGCATATCTTTGGAGTAAACATGCGTAACATTGCAGAAAATATAGCCGCCGTCACGACATCAAAGTGAAATCAACATATACCGTCAGAAACCTCTAATTATTATAACCCCCCCCCCGGGAGTGACTGTAGCACGCGGCGCACAAATCAACATCGAAATGGATGAAGCCAAAAATGCTACTTAGGGGTGGAGTCCGTTTTGAACATTTTTTAGTCTATCTGCCAGCGGTTAACTGCACTTTATAGTATACCTCGTCATTTGTCAATCCCGCGCTGCGGTGAAATCTTGGAGATTGAAGGTTCTGAACTCATCATTAGAAAGTAATGGGTTCAGAAAATCTGGGCGAGGGTATTGGTGAGGAGGACGGTGATCGCGTGGACCTGGTTCTATGGATCTGCGGTTTGATGGGCCGCACTGGCTTGGGTGAGATGGAAAAACGGGTTCATGTACCTACCTACGGGAAAATCGTCACGAACAAATAGCGACATGATCGATCCACAACTGGACTCGTGAATCTTCGACGCTCGAATCGACAAGTCCAAGACACAGAACCGATGAATCCAGGCAGCAGCCGCGAGCTCGAGTCATCATTCCGTGGTATTTCCATGCAAATTCTTGAGGGTTTAGAACGAAAGACATCATCACTCCCCTCCCGCTGGTATTGTCTTGGTAGCCCTACCCGTGAACTCATCCAACGAACTGACCTATGGGTGGTGTAACGGCTAGCGTCTCGTGACTAGACTTGGTGAAACATTCTCCCATAGAATTGAGGGCCCCGGTTCGAACCCCAGCAAGTCCCTTTGTGGCGTGGGTTGCATTCGAGCTGGGGAAGAGGGTTGTCCAGGTCATGCTGTAAGACTCCGGTTCCAGCATATGATTGAATTCTAGTGGCTGGAACCGGGGCAACCTGTTTTGCTGTGTTGCTTCTTTTTGTTTTTTTTGAACCTCAAAAGGAAAGCACGAGAAATGTATGTCGATAACGTTCGCAATGGACGCTAGCTGAGACGTTGAGAATCACGTGGAATCGACCCCTCGAGGCATGGAATTGGTGCTCGAGGTACAGATTTGACGACGTTAAGCACCCGCGAGCTCGATTCAAGTGATGTAACATGCGATTCTCTGGATCGCGGTGTAGAGAAAGTACCTAGATGTATACATAATGTATACGCATAGTGAAATCGGTACTAATAACAATATACTATCAGCGTGTTCCAGAGGCATTGGTGTGTTCTTACGTCGGCGTTTCAAACCCATATACCTGCTTGCAGTAGACATGGGAACTCACATATCTTTCACCAAATTGTAAAATGAAACACCTGAAAATCATACCCACGGTTGTACATATTGCATACCCTGCCCAGCCAAGGATAGAAATCCATCCTAGCCAAGCTGTATATATAATTAATCGATCTGTAATATGAATCCGTAATGTATCATGTGCAATTGATAATAGTGGTTCGTCGACGATGTGTTGTATGTACCATATATATGTATACATCCTGGACATGACCTTCCAATATTCTTTCACGATTTCAAATCACGGCGTGGCAGTGTCACGGACGGGTATATACGAATCTCACATCTCACTGACACAACCCCCCCCCCACAAAGGTCGACCGAGTTGCTGTATACCTACCGCCTGCACCCGACACTCAAGGAGCCACATCTCTGCTACAGCGGCCAATCAATTGAGAACTCGAGCGACGACGGAATCGCATGGAATTAGCAACTCGACGCTAGGCAGCCGCGGGTTCCAGTCGGCCTCGATCGATGGGATCGATTTCATGCGTTTCAAGGCGATTGTCGAGGTTTCTGCGGATGTTCCCATGGCGAGCGATATGTCGGTCCCTGTGTCAACGAGTCGAGTGTGAGTGTTTCTGCAGCGCCCCTGGCAGTTCCAAGAGGCTGCGTTGCTCCATCGCCAGCCCGACAAATTTTTACGGATGTGTATCTTGCCTCCCCACCCAGGTAGATCTGCTACACAGCGATGTATACCTCTCCTAGCAGGCGATATAGCACATTAAAGCATACGAAAACGCAACCTTGACTTTTTTTGAAGTCAAAGGCGCCCCCGGTCATCGACCTCGATCCACATGAACGGCATATAAAATTCCAATTCCATTGCAATCGATAACTATATTTATAAAGATGTACATTTACCCCCCTGCGATTCCCGAGGTGGATCAAGTTGAGGAACAGAAATAATTGTCAATACATGGAGGAAAACAGGAAAAAGGAAAAAAAGGAAAAAGGAAAAAGGAAAAAGAAAAAAGGAAAAAAAACTAAACACTATAAAGTACAGATGTGAGGAGCAAGCAGTCGACTTTTGGATATGGACATTGTGATATAGCTGTGGTGAGGCGACGGGGGCACTTGGGGAAGGATGTTTTCTTTGCCGGTTGAATAGGTGGACAAGGCCTGGGCCTGGGGCTGGGCTTGTTGCTGTTGCATGCGAAGGAGGTATTCTATCTGTTGGCGGAGTACTTCGACTTCGGTCTTGTCTGCCCTGCGTAGCTCCTCCCACTCGGCCCTTTCCAATTTTCGGTCGAGATGCATGTCGACCTCCTGCGCCTTTCTAATGACTTGCGCCTTATCCGCCTTTTTATCGACTTCAGCCCTATCCGCCTTTTTATTGACTGCCGCCCAATCCGCCTTTTTATTGACATCCGCCTTATCCGCCTTGCTCTCCACCTCCTCCTTGCTCGCAATCACCCCCCTCCTCGCGGCCCCCGCAACCCACGCATACCTCATCGCCGTCAGCCTGTCGAACCCCCACTTTGCCGCCTCTCTGCAAACAGCGCCGCGTGGGAGAGCATTGTGCGCAGCAGCGAGCGGCACTCGACGTACGGGACCCCCGGGGGGGTGCGTGTGCGGTGGATGTTTAGATGCTCCAGCTGGTACATGTTTCCTTGTCTAACGCGGGCCATTTGAGGGATGTGTGAGATGAGTGGGGTGTTTGTGGAGTTTGTTTCGATAGATTATGGGGGATGTGTTGCGGTTGCAGTTGTTGTTGTGGTGTTGTAGATGTTGTTATGGGTATTCATTTTATTGGGTTTGCCCGCCCCGCCAAGACGCCCACCACACATGTCCAAGCTTACCCCACCCTTTCTCTTGGCACGCCTTACCCAAGGACTTGTAATATAACTCTCTCATTGTAATTGCGCGAGATATGCCTGCGACATGCAGAGGTGGTTTATCAAAAAAGGGTGGTTGTGAAGCCGTGTATAAAATATGTATGTTTGCATGGGTGGGTACCTGATCCTGTGGTCCGCGCGAGTGACTTGGTTTCGTGAGTATTTTATGTACATCCACATGTACCCGTTCAGAGTAAATTCCGTCATGTACACAGAAGCCAAGGCTTGCATCTATGCGTGCCAACAAAAAAAACAAAAACAGCAACAATAAGAGACAAGTCAACCACCACCGCCACAAAGAACCCCAATCGTAAACATACTTGCAACATCCAGCCTTGCAGACCAACTATATCCCCCTACCAACCCACCCACATTCAATTATAACTCCCGCAAACAGATCGCCATCATCTTCACAGACAAACCCACCCTCCATGCCATCTTTCCCTCCATCGCCCTCGCCCTCCCGCAGTGCCAGGTTCTTGGCGTGGCATGCAACATGGATAAGGATCGGCCAGATGGGCGTCTAGGTTGTTGCATCGTCATGTCGTTCAACCCCCTTTTGTTTTTTTATGATGCACGTAACCGACAAGGCAATCAGGCAAGTTGAATATCCCACACGCTACTTGCTGCAGCGGTAGACCACTCACTCTGATGGGCACTGTCGTTGTCGCACCGCCAACAGTGCCAACTCGACATTTGCTCATACGCACCCTGTTGTGATGTAATGAGCAGTCGCAGCAATCCCCTCTGTTGCAATGACACAGCTAGACCTTGGAATGGTACTTTTTCCTGGTGTTGAAATTAACTGTACATATCACCGGTCTTGATCGTGCGGTGTGGGGGTGGGTATTTAAGGAGCCTAAAAATGCAAGAGAAGAAACAAATAAGACGGCGTGATTTTAAAAATAAATTCAGTTGGGCTACATAAAGAGAGAGAAAACCAGAGGGTTTTGAGGCTCTCGACAGTGGTGGTGAGCGCTACGACGTCTCCTGCAAGTGCTACGATCCGTTTCTGCTGATGATTGACCTCCTCCTGGTGCTGGGACCTTTCTGATTCTGATGCGCTGGCCATACCATCCAGACGGTCATTCAGATCGTCCACCTGGCTCTGCAAGCTGCCCCTATCGGACGCAGTGACCTCATACTCCACATCATCGACCGCCATCCCCTGCTGTTCAAGATGGGCAATGTACATGCAAAACTCCTTCTACTTGCACGCGGGGTTTACATCCATGTTGCATTCGTCCTTCATCTTGGCCCTCGCATTGCTACTCTTCCTGGCGTCCTCGACCACATTGAGGAAGCTTTTTGGTTGCGAGTAGTAGACATTAGGAAACAAGATACAGCAAGCTAGCACACATCACAAGGTTATATACACATGATCAATAGTACAGTGACGTAATCCACATGCAAATAGCCCCTGATGCTCTTCGGCTTTCCCTCAAACTGCCCATCTGTGAAGTGATACTTGTGTAAATCAGGCGTCAGATTCTAAGCTTTCGCCATGCCAAACCCCTCAACGCCGACTCGGATCCTTTGCTGGGACTCGGCCTGCCGTATGGGACTCGGCCTTTTACCTCTGGGAAATTGACGTCAGTAGGGGCATACTTGCGAGCATCATCCACTTCTGGCGCGGAAGCCCAAAAACTTGCACACAATACAATACAATGTGATGGTCCCGCGTGAATGCTCCCACCTCGATGATCGAGCGGGGATGGGTGGGAGCGGAAAGCCACTGCGCCACCACCTGGGAGCGGGTAGTCTGACGACTGTAGTAGAAGCCATCATCAATGTCTTTAGTTTGGCGTAGAAAGCATGCAGGTGAAGCCTGGGCACGATGAGTGAGTGCTTCATGACCCAGGCGGCGCCGGAACACCTTGTGGGACGCGTCTGAGACGCCCGAGAAACACGAGGAACAACGTGCCTATCGACCACTCGATGCTCTCGGAATTCAATGACGAGAAGCCATCTCATGAGGTGCTTGTGGGATGGAGACCTACTTGACACTCTCAGAGTGTGTGGCATGTTCACCCAGACCACCGACCTGACCTTGTATTTTTCTTCTCTTCCGACGATGGTGTTTGGGGGGGTTTGGCGTCTGGCCTGTGTACCTGATGGACTTGTGCCTGGTTTTGAACTCGAGGAGCGAAAAGTGCACATTAGGGGTAATTCTTCAGGTTACAAATGTCGCAAAATCATGTACCCGCAAACATTCGCGCATATAGGCCTCCTCTTCCTGCCAATGCATCATATATTATGCATAGGAAACTTGCCCACATTGTGCCCTATTCGAATACTCGTCTGCCCATGCGCATGTCGATATCGCGTGGAATGCAGGCGCAGTTGTGTCCTCAGTAATCAACCACGACGGACTACAGCGACGTGCTCTCATTTGGCTCACATCTCTGCCCCCCCTACATGGCGTGTTTGCATCCTTACTTTCGTGGCGGACTCGGACCAGTTCGTGGAGACAATGTTGGGGTGGGTAGGGTGATGGTTCAATCGTACTTGATGATCAGCAAGGTTGGGTGAAACAAAGAGCTGCAACCTAGAGTTCTGCAGTTTCATACGTAGCATGGACCAATCAGCAATCACAACCTTATGCCAATAGTTCTTGCCGTTTCATGGACTACGGTATAGCGCATGAGGCTACGTTGACACAAATCAAGGAGTGGTGTAATGGAACACGATGTGCAACTACTCCTGCACGAACAAGACTGATGAGTTGATGCAAATGTATAGCTATTATCGTGTGTCATGGCATTTAAAATATCCCAAAACTTGCAGAGACTTCTGGGGTGGGGGGGGCAAGGCCTACAGGTGCAAGCTGAGCAAGGAATGCATCACTGGCCATGGGGGGATAGCTAGAAAAAAAGAGAATACAAGAAACGATTGAAGGAAAAAGAAGAAAAAAATCAAAGTAGAAAACGAGGCGGATGAATAGATGACAGATACAGATATTCCACGAAAGGGGAAAGGGGAAACGGCAGTGGCGGCTTGTGGGAGGTGGCTACAGATGAAGTCGTCAAGAGAAGAGACTTCTGGCTTTTCAAATTGTGGACAGTGGTTTTGAGGGTGTCCAGATGTGCAGCCTGGTTTGTGATTGTGATTTGTAGGGCGGCAACTGTGAGGGCTTGCTCCACATTGCCGTGTGCTCATTCCCAAGCTCTACAGCCGTGATGCACTTGTTCTACACCTCGCTCCAATCACACATCTCCAGGAACTGTTTGTGAATGTATCTCAGTGTGCCACCTTTGTGGCCCGCCTCTGTTTCGGCCTCTTGTTTGTCGATCTCGGTGGCGTTGCAGTCGTCCTGGAGATCCATGTTTAAACTCCCGTTTCTGCCAGTCGGAGTTTGCCGAGCCACGCCAGGCACGGGTGCCTGCCCAGCGTGGCCACCAAGATGCTCAGCCTGTGCACTTGACTGCGAACTCCAAGGGCCCTGTAGACCTATCACGGCCTTCGCCTCGGGTGCGTGTGGCCTGAAGCCCGTGGAAGGGGGGGGGGCTTGCCGATCGTGTATTTCTCGTGGCGCAGCTGCGTGTTGTCATCGCCGCCGAGCAACTGCGCCGTCGTGGTGGTGGCCGGCAGGGAACGCATCGCGCTCTGCAAGTTCATTGGGAGCGAGGCAGTGGTGGAGGGGCGTGCACCTACAGGGCTGGCATCGAGGATGATGACCATTGCTTTGCAGTGCAGCGTTGGAAACATTGATGAGGCGTGGCCGTGGCTTTGTTGTTGTTGTTGCTGTGGCTGTTGTTGTTTGATGGGAGATGGGTTAGTTTAGGGGTTGCTTGGTGATGTAATGGAGGGGAGAAGAGGATTGGGGGACGACGGAGGAGTCATGACCCGAGAGGCGGATTTCCACACAAAGTATAACGATGTTTAGCCAAGTATCTAGCCTCGTCGTGGTGCTTCATTCCTTCGCTTTTACAAAGAAAGCTGAAGAAATATCGACATCGATCCATAATTCGAACAAACAACCAGAGTAGACGTGAGCACATGTTAATTATTGACAATTCAATTGCAAAGGCATTGTAGATCCACGCACGGCTACTAGTTGTACCCCAAGCATGTATATACGTACCTCATATACTGCAATCATATTAGGCCCAGCCTGCGTTCGCCAATGTGGTGGTAATGTCTCTATAATAATAACAAACAGGTGCAAAATCAGCGTCTTTGAGGAGAAAACGTTTCAATACGTTGCCTCATCATGCAGTTCCGGCTCCGCCTCCTTATTCTCCTGCTCCTCGGCTGGAGATAGTCCATCCCCGTACTTAAGATCCGCCTACATATTTCTGTCTTTTATATCATCCTGGTTGTTATACTTGCCACAGCTGTTGAATCTCATGTATCTTGTACTCAGCCTCTGTGGACAATTCCACCCCCCCCTGCCGCCCTGCCCTCCCCCCACTGGTGGAATCGAAAACCTCTTACATCTTCCGGCATCGACACGAAGTAGCCGAGCATAACTGTGGCGCCATGTCATGCCTCGAATGTCGCTGTGGCACCATTCCAGCGTCGGCAGGGACAATCGGGAGGAGGTGTTGCCGCAGCGTCAACTCAAGCTTTGTTGGTGCGGACGAATAAGATCGAGCCGTGCCATGGATATATATTTTTCTCGTCTTTGATATACATAATTCTACTATTACTCATATGCAGACCATACCTAAAACTATAACCCAAGTGCCTTTATTTCCGAGGAAACACAGTTAATCTGAATGGGGCGTACTCAGACACTTTATAGGTATTACAAGGACGATGTGGAAATAGAAAACATCAATCTCCTCAAGGTGTATATATCCGTGGAAATTATATTCCTTCATGGGGTGTTTTTGACACCATCACAAATCGGAATTGGGATACAGTGAGTCAGCTGGATGTGGCTTTCGATGTGGAATTGTACGTAGAATGCCCAAGGGCGAGAATAAAGTCATGACGAGGTCGGGTGCTGGTTTCTTCTTGTCATTTAATCGAGCGTTCCATTGTACCTACCCAGTGTCTTTCAATACACGCCAACTGTCAAATTGTATATATATTCGATTCAATGTGTGCTTGTAGTAGCCGACCGGTTGCCGGACCTGGGCGGACAATGGCTGGCTGATATCCAAACTGACGTATGTGTTGTGTAGCGGCTAGTGTCTTTTTACTAGCTTAGCGGCGTATTTCCCATAAAATTGAGTGCCCCGGTTTTGGTTAGAGAAGGTTGTGCATGTGATGCTATAAGACTCCGATTCCACCACATCACTTGACTGTAGTCGCTGGAATTGACGCAAGGCGTTTTGTTTGCCTGACACCAGAATTTTCTTTCTAATTACTTGCCGGAATCCATTGTGAACTCGGCCAATTGACTTTCATGGCCTATATTAGTAGTCAATAGACTACTTGTTACCACTTGAAGCACTCTGCCATGTTTTACTGATGGATTAACAATGATTTCACAGGAAGATTGCCCTTAGCTATAGAAACAAATGATCTACATAGTTACCATGGATGGGGTTCGTAATTCAAGACTATCTGCTGAATCATGAGGTATGTATGATGTAGTGTTTCAGCCTAAAGAGGAAGCAGCACAAGTTATTGTGGAAACCTGGGGATACCCGGGTTTTCAAAGTACTATAAGGCCGGAAAATCAAGGGAAGAGAAGTTTCATTAAAGGGTTTCCTCAGATATATAGACCCCTAGAAACCTGGGATTTTGACGTGGGCGAACTAGGTTTTTCAAAAATAAATGTGCACTAAGTCCCCGCAACACGCATGCATGTAGAGAAAAGAGGACGTTACATTTTGAACAGACAAACAAGTATATTGAAATGTTGAAACTAATCTACTCCAAAGCGACTAATCGATTGAGATGCCTCCCTTCCTTCCTGACTACTTGGGTGCTTCTTGTATACCTCCTCTTGTCATGGACTCAGGTAAGCTAGTCCTATTCCACTCTAATGCAAAGACAGGGGACTCACCATGACATGGACTGATCACCCTTGGGCATGCAGTCAGGCAGCTATATTTGGAGTTGGACTTTCTATTTATTCCTTCACGCATCTCTAGTGTTATTTTTGGAACTACCCCGCTTTGTCGCTATGCCCCTAAGCGAGGAGTTATGGATTTTGGGGTGAGGGCAATTCCCCTCTACTGTTGTATTTTATATCCTCTTGCATTTCGTTAGTCGTCGGTCAGTTATAAATAATTGACCGCCCGCCTAGTTGAGAAGGACAAGTAAATAGCGTCGTTCTCAGCAAATATCTACCTCACACTCTCAACAGGAGTATTGCACCTTTTAGTACTTTGAATCTGGTGATCATCTCGACGCACCCTCTAGTAATTGTACTAACGCAAATAAGTCGATTCACCAAGTGAACCATAACACCCCAGCATCTAACCAACTTAAGTACCTCCTCTCACTTTTGGGTGCCTCTTTTAGCTTCAGGGAGTTGGCAGACAATGACCTGTGTAAGAAGAGAGTAATTGCAACTCATGTTTGAAATGAGTCTACCGCTCACACACAGGCTGTGGTTTCTTGCACTATCCATGTTTCCTTGAGATGAAGTTATTTGCATTAATGCCTGCCTGGGGGAGACACCCTCTCTATTGTCTCTGGTTTTTCTCCCTTGGTTTAAGCTGCTGGGAGGAGAAGGGTATGCAGTTGTTTTTGGGACTTCGAATCAAATTTAGGGGGGGGGTGCAATTCCGCACTTGAGGGGGACAACTGGGGCTCACGGCCTTTAACGTGAAAACAAGGGGGGTCAACGGCACTAGTAGGCTTTAGCCTGGGAGTGCTATTGGGGCCTGGAAAATCGGCGGTGCTCAAGGTGGAGGTGTAATTGGTGTGTGTAGAGAGGGCGAGATTGAGGTCTGCACTTGCAACAGGGTACTGTTATGAACCGACATTCTAGCATCACCTAGGACTAACCCCTACCCAGCCACCGTCGGCCTCAGCCTCGCTACCAGCCACGGTGGATCCATGTCAATCTGATCCTGACCCAGAACGAGTTTCGGTTACTACTAGTGTTCCTCTGTTTTACTATATACCTAGCCTAAGTGATTGTCCATGCCTGGTAACCATTGCAACACAACAGCCCATATCTGTGTTGACGCTCAACTTTCTAGTTTAGAATCACAGAGGAACCACCACAAGGTTCTGGTACCACGAGCCTTCACTGCGCAATATTTTTCCATTTGTTTCTGTCAGTTTCTATCTTGTTACAATTGTTTCCATTGCGCAGTTGATTTCTAATTCCCATTGACTCATGTACCTTACGCAGCCTTCTTGCAGCCTATACGCAACCGTGACGTTGCAATGGTATTTATGTCTCTCTAGTTCCATAGTCCGAAAAGGATATCTGTATAAGGAGTCCTTTCTCTCTCGTGTTTCATCTTCTTTTCCTTTCTTCATCACGCATCAACTCATCTCTGTTCTTCTACTACAGGTTTACAAGTTGTTCCTTGAATATACTCTTTACGATTTCTCTTGTAGCCTAGACACCCTTCCTTTAATCTCTATGTCTCGCCCCATGCCCTGTGACTTCACCTCTTGCCCTGCTCCAGGATTTACGCTCGCCACCTGTCCCACAGTCATCTTCTCTGACCCCAAACCTATTGCAGGCATATGCCACCTACTCAATCAGACCAACAAGTATGTCATCCACGCCCTCAACTCTTTTTTGGCCTCCTCCGTCAAACCCACTTGCCGTACCCACCACGTCTAAGGTTATGATACCCACTCCTGGTTCCTCTCTACTGGGGCCTGGTCATCACAAATAGGTGGTTGAAGACAGGGAGCAATAAGGGTCTCCGAAGGGCAACAAGCGTGCATTATTGTCTGTAGTAGTACTTGTGGGGGTCCTTGTAGAGGTGATTGTAACTGTCGTTAGTGAAAAGCTGGTAGTTATTGATGTAGTCATGACCTGAATTCTGTTTCCATACGTGCAAGATTGGTGGATATTTTATGGAGAAGGCAAAGCAGAGGCAAGTGGTGGAGCACTATTGCAGCAGCTGTCCTTACTGTATGGTAGCAGTAGTTGTGGATGTTACTGCTGCTGTTGCGATGGGCAGGCAGTGATTAGGAGGTTAGAAGGTTGGCTCTGCTGTTATAGGGCAATGGCGTGAAGATGAAGTTGCAGTTGCATTCACCCATTGGAATACTAGGCCTTGGGATCTGACAATGCTTCTCTCTGTTATGAAGCTCAGGGAAGTTGTGAAGTCTGCATTGCTCACAATACTGCCGGTTCAACAAGCAGAGACGGCCTGCTGTAATTCTATTGCTATTTGCTGCTTTGTAGGCATGTCTTTAGTTTAATTTTGAGCTTAAATAAGAGGAGGACTGGATAATGGTACTTGTGCAGGAGTGGGGATTTCAAATTGAGGTCAAGTTGGTGTCAATGACCCAAAGGGAGGCCTGGGTAATACTACTGGTATGAGAGATATTGTTCCTAACCCTTGTTCTTGTCTTGAATAGATCAATGTAGGCTGAAGGAGGCCGGTCAAGAGAGGATGCAGAGGTAGGATCACCCAACAGGCAGGAAGTGCCAAACTGGCCAATGGTCAAGTTAGAAATGGGGAGGAGCGGGAAGAGGCACCACACGTGTAGGAGTAACAGCAGCAGCCAGCCAAGGCATCACATGTGCTGGAAGTGGTTTTGGAACAATTACAGGGGCTGGAGGCGGTATTGAAGGTGAAGTAGGCCTTGTATTTCATGTATCTTACATCCAGCTGTACAACACTCCATCAAGAGGCCTTTTTCCTACTCTTGAGTATTTTATTTCATATTCCCTAAGAAACCTGGAATCCCTTTCCTTAAGAAGGTGCATGAAGCTATTCCTCTTATTCTTTAACTCGTTTATATCCACCCACTGAAAAGTAAAATTTGTTTCTAGGATGTCATCTCCCACATTTTAATCAATATATGAATCACTCTCCGTATTATCCACATGCTTGTCCATATTTTCATTGACGTCCAAATCACCTTCTGGGTTGAAAAAATGCCCAGAATCACTCTCATCTGAGTCACTCTTTTGATAGAAGTCTAAATCCAATTCCCCCTCACTCTTTTATGAATTATACTAGTAGGAGTGTATGTCTACAGTAGAGACATTTGCCTGCGAATAATCCACATGTGTGGTAGACCTTCAGGAGTCCTGTTCTCCCTCCTCGTCCTCCTCCCTGTTTTCCTGCTCCTCCTTATACTTTACATCATCTCTAGCAACTTTCATAATATTGGGGTCTTGAGTCAACAGCCATAGTATTTCTGACCTCAAATTGCGCGGGAATAAGGCAAGCGGTTAGCCGATTTCTAGCACCAACTTCATGCCAAAACAAGGAGGAGGCTGATTCCTGCTAGGCTAATGCCTAGAGGGAGCGAAATTTTTTCCAATATGGTTTTTTCAGCAAAAGTGGCAGCAGCATAGGCGGCTGCAGTGGAGTGGAAAGCTCAAGTGGGGTTTGCAGGAATGGCATTGGCAATGGGGAGCGGAGCTTGGATGCGTATTTGGAGATCGTACCTTACATCTACATCTGCTTCTCACTTCCAATAGGGTAGTCACTTTCCATGTGCGGATTCATTTCCTTACGTGCAAAGCCTCTTGTGTTTTCCATTGGTTTAGTCTTATTTTTAACCTGTTTTCTCTTAATGGTTTCTATAGTTACTTCGTCTGATTCTTGTTATCCTACATGTTTTAAAAGGGTCCTACTGCTTCCCCAAACCTCTTGTAATGTTACTTGACTTGTGACATCTTCTCACAGTCATGTTATCGTTATTAGGATCTGTTAGTTTTCCAACTCCCCATACTGACTCTGATGTGACTCATTACCTGACAGAACAGCCTTGGAAGCGTTATGCTCTCTCTGCCCATGATATTGTATCATTTCTTATTCATTTCTACTCATTCCTGCATAATTTGACATCATGTTTATAAGCCATTCTGGACTCATGCCCAAACCAGTTAGTCTCTTTGAAAGAGCCATAGTTCACAGACTTTGAGAAAGAGAGATCACAGGATCAATTATCTAGGTAGCACCAGAATGAAACACTGATAATCCCCTATTCTCTTTGGCTTTAACTGGCCCTCCATTAAATTCAACCAGAACCTTGAAAAACAGACCAATACTCCCAACAATTCAAACAATAACACTAGACCTCAAAATTGATTCTAAACCCTTTCCAGGAGCTTTAACATTGACAAAGAAGTCCCCTCTACAACCTAAGTGTCAGGTCTATTTATTATAACCCTAGCACTCAAGTTAGTAGTGCTTTACAATCCCAGCTTAAGTGAACATCGGGAACACAAGGATACTAGCGGTGGCATTGACCTGGGGAATAGGGGACATATCCATGGTAATTGATTGCAAACTGGCAGAAAGTAGGGTGCTGATGATGAATTTGACATGAGTTTCTGCACTAAAATCGAATTGTAGACCATGGACATCAATCCAGCGTATCCCTTAGACATCAATCCCTTTGGCTAACAACATGTCAAAGAACTTTTCTCCTTTACCCTCAACCTTCAGATATAGAAGAAACCATGCATGGCTATCCAGCACCTTTTCATCCCTATTGTTATACTCCACTTCATCCTTCTCTTCATTTGCCTTTCCATGAGGGGGCTTTCGTGGCAATGGAGGTAGAATCCAATTATAGCCCTCTTCAATATTGTCCATGTGATCCTGAATGGCATATTTGTTTCTGTGGTAACGCTGCCACTTCGCTTTGTCTGCTACAGGATCATCCGCATTGCAGCTATCATGATACTTTCACTTCACCTTGAACTTGCTTATTATCAGCATAGATTTTACCATTAAACGTCACACCTTCATTGAAAGTCCTTTGGCAATTTAATGTTGTTTTGATGCCAAAGCAGGTACAGAATACATCACGTGTTTCCACTTCTCCTCCACCTCCACTTCCACCACCTGCTCCTCCCCCTCCTCTACATAACCATTGTCCGAATCAGCAGCAGCAATTCTCCTGCAACTTGTTTGATTACAATTGCCAATTGGCGCCTATATGTACCAGACACTAAACCTGTCATGAATCGAGTTTCTAGTCTCACCTAGGACTACCCCGCGCCCAGCCACCATCAGCCTTAGCCTCGCTACCAGCCACAGTGATTTCATGTCCACCTGATTATGACCCCCAACAAGTTCCTCTTACTACTAGTATTACCCTACCTCGCCATGCACCTAGCTTATGTCCTAGTCCATACCTGGTAACCGTTGCAACACAACAGCCCGCATCCATGTCCACACTCGACTTCCTAGTTTAGAAGATCAGAGAAACCACCAGAAGGTTTTTGTATCACAAAACTTCACCACGCAATTGTCATCCATTTGATTCCGTTTGTTTCTACCATGTTCTGGAATTTTCTATTGTGCAGTTGATTTCTAAGTCCCCTTGGCTCATTTAGCTTATGCAGCCATTGCAAAGCCTTTGCGCAGCTGGAACGATGTGATTGTATTCATGTCTTTCCAGTTCCATAACGCAAGACGGATCTGCATATAAGGAGTCCCTTCTCCCTCCCGTCTCGTTTTCGTTTCCTTTCTTCTTTATGCAACAACTTGCCTCTTCTCTTTTACTACTGCATTAGAAGTTGTTCTTTGAATATACTATTTACGATTTCTCCTTTGGCCTAGACAGCCCTCCTTGAGCCTCCATGACCTCGTCCCATGCCCCGTGCCTCAAACTCTCACCCTACTTCAGGATTCACTCTCCCCACCCGCCCTACCGTTATCTACCCAGACTTTGAACCCATCGCCGGCACACGTCACCTCTTGGAGCAGACCAACAAGTACCTCATTCACACCCTCAACTCCCACTTTCCTGCCTTCATCCAATCCTCGGACCGTACACACCACCTTTATAATTACTAGACTTGTTTATGGATCCTGTCCACCGGGACACTGTTATCACATAACCATTGCCCCTCTTCCTTCCAAAGGAACACAAATATTATTTTCAGACTCATCACTGAAAGAACATCCTTTCCGGAAAAGGGTCTTGCTTGTGGATATCCCATCTGGTTGGTGTAGTAGTTGTGGTAACAGCTTCCGCTTTCTTCAATTGCTTTTAGTTTTGCATTTGGGATTAGTGTCCAAAAGACTAATGGTGTGAGGAGACTAAGAAGGTGTGGGAGACTGACACTGTGATTGACAATTGGATGAAGGCTGACAATGAAAATGTGACCAAGGATGGGATTGGCGGCAATGAGCACTGGGAAGAGGATTGGTGACTGCGGTTATTGTCCTTACTCTTGAAACTGGTGGCAACGGAGTATTTGTTTTTTCCTTTGGGCAGGGTGGGGACGGCGTGTTTGTTGAGAGCAAGAACATCTTGTCCTGGACAAATAGCACAGGTAGAGGCTTCGGGCGGTCAAATTCTCTCCTCTGCCTCTAACTGTGCCTCTGTCTCTCCACCCATTACTATTTCTGCCTGGTTGCTGAATAGAGCTCCTGCTTGTTGCATGAGAATGTCGGGGAAGCTACTACTCCTTCCATCCCTTTTTACTATAGCATTCCTCTTTTCACTCTGCTCATTCTTGTCATAGCATTTGCAGCTTGTCACAATCTTTTGATGTTAGTTTGTGCATTGTTCTGGAGCTAGATGACATAATTGGAATTAGTGAACTCTATCCTCTCACTCATATACATTAATAATCTGTGTGATTTAAATACATACTATACAAAATCACTAGAATTGCACAGGAAAGCTCTGGTGTAGGGGGAAGGTGGCAAGAACAAGGAGATTGGAATGTGAAAGATGGAGTTGGGCAGTCATCTCAGCTTGTGAAATGAAAATGAGAAAATCTTGTGATGAGTTTCTATAAAAAATGGTGTTAATAAGTAGCTAGTACCCTGATTGATCTAGTAGCTGGGTTAGAAAGTAGGTATAAAAGTACAGCTGTAGGCATCCATAGTGATGTTAGGCTCCACTCATTAGTGGTTTAGGATTTTACATATTACCATGCCCAGATTCTTGCGTGTAGATCTGCATGAGAAATAAGAATACTACTTGTATTTCTCTATATAATTAATCTCAAATTAAGTACTAAATATTAAACTGAACTCTTACCTGTTTGGTTGCCAGGATTAGGCTTGCTAGTCATAATGTATGATCTTTTGCATACCGTGAGACTTTATGTGCAGAGCATTCGAGAAATTCTGCGTACTTGTACTCCTTCATTCTGATGAGGTAGCAGACTGATTATCTAGCTCAAAGTGTCCATGCACCAACACCGTTACACCAAATACCTGGGTACAAGAATAGCCATCATTACATGGTCACTAGTACTATTCCTCTTACAGGAGACTACCTGGCAGGGGACTTCTTTCACTTCCCCGGTTCACAAGACCATATTTTGGAGCGGAAAGGGAGCTGAGCAGAATGCCCCTATATCTCCTGATTCTTTTCATATTGATTTCTCCAAGAGATAACGAATTCTGCAAGTCAGTTTGGCATGCAGCAGGTACCCCTTAGTGGAGGGAATCCCTATGTAGGAGCTCCGTGGGAGGGACTGTAAAGTTTGGGTATAGTATAAAGGTGGCTATTAGTTAGATTACCAGAATCTAACTAATAACAGCTGCGTTAATATCTATATAAATAAGAGTCTGAATAGTTGTAATATCTTCAAGTCACTTGTGATTTGAGGAGAGACTTAATTAACCATTGTAAACTCTTGTATTTGTTGCTAACTGCTAAGTTGCTTGCCCTTTCACTGAAGGGGGGAATGGGCTTCTTTTATAGAAAGTCCCAAGCCTGTATGAGTCATAGTGACTCCTAAACTAAATTAACTATGATATCAGAAGTGACTCATTTCCTATGAGTCAGTGGTGACTCCTTTCTTAATGTTGAGTCACACCTGTGAGCCAGAGGTGACTCCTATCTAATTGTTGAGTCATACCTATGAGTCAGAGGTGAGTCAAGTCCTTGAGTCATTCCTGTGAGTCAGAGGTAGGTGACTCCTAGCTAAGTGAGTCATAGATGTTCTAGTAACATCTATGTTGATTAATCATAATAATATTGAAAATAATAATGAAAATACTATGTTCCTGCTCTGCCCTGTGTAATGATAGAAGTTACATGTGTATGTAATTTCCTATCCTTACAGGGACAATGGTCAGAAGGGCAAGATACTGGAGGGCAATAATGAGCATAACTCAATTCAGTGCAGCAACCACCTAATCAGTTGTCATGAACCGAGTTTCTAGCCTCACGCAGGACTACCCTACATCTGCTACTTTCTGCCTCAGGCTCGGTACCAGCAATAGTAGATGTATGACGACCTGATTCTGACCCTTAAGGCGCTAACCCTTCATCCTAGTTATACTTCACCCTCCAATGCACTTACCTATCCGACTTCCTATCCCATACCTAGTAACTGTTGCAGGACTACAGCATGCATCTCTTTCAATGCTCGATTTATTAGTTGAAAACCCAAGAGAAATAACCAAGAGCTTCTTATATTAGAAACCTTTGCTGTTCAATGGTCTTCTATCTATTTCAGTTAGTTGTGATCATGTTTTAGTTATTTTTAGTACGCAGCTCATTCCTGATTCCCTTTGACTTATATACCTTATGCAGCCTTGTTACAGCAATTTCATTCATGTTGTCCCAGATCTATAGCTTGAGCATTATTACTTCATGAAGAGTTCATTCCCCCTCTCGACTTCACTTCTTATTGTTTCTTCTCTATACAATAACTTGTCCCTCCTCCCTTAGTACTGCTTTACACATTGTTCATTGAGTATACTCCTTACTATTTCTCCCACAGCTCAGGTAGCCCTCCTTGCACCTCCGTGACGTTGTCCTATACCCTATGCCTTAACCTCTCGCCATATCCCACAATTCACACTCCTCACCTGTTACACCATTATCTCCCTAGACCCCGCATCTAGTACCAACACCTGCCACCTCCTTGACCAAATTACCAACTACACCTGCCACAGCCTTGATCTGTCGTACTCCGCCTCTATCCAGCCGCATGACTGCACACTCTACTACAAAGGATAAAGCACCTGCTCTCAGTACCTGTCTACTGGGAACTGGTCATGACATCAGTCCAGAGTTGTACACTATAGGCCTACCATTTGCCTAGACTTGGGGATAATGGGACATGATCAGGTGAGTAGAATCCGAAGATCATTAATATTGTCCCTTGAGAACTATAACACCCTTTGCTGGCATTACAAGCCTAATACGTCCGAATCTCACATGACGAGGACCTTTGCAGGTTGATAAACTAGTTAGAAATGGGCTTGGTTTGCAGCTGCCCTCACCATCTCCAATCAGAAGTGGTCTGTCAGGACACCTACAAGTACCACAATCGACGAGAGTCCATCGGGCCCAACATGCCTGCTGAGGCTGATGAAGTGATGGCAATCAGCGGTCCAATTATCTGAGAAAGGGCTGTGGGGCATCATCATGTAAATGCACTTGAAGGGACGAATAAAGCCTACTTGCAGGGCAACTGGCGACGAGCAAGATATGTGGCCACTCATGAACAAAGGCAAGACAGGAAGGCCCTTGAGCGGGCATCTGCAGTGATAAGCCGTTTGGCTATAAGTCTCAGCCTCCTATTAATATCAAGCATTATTAACGTTTTGCACTGTAGTAATGTGTGTAAACTGATCAGTCAATGCTCAAATGGAGGTCACCAGAGATAAACCATTTCAAAGTTATAATCCTAATACCTACCATGATATGTTTGACCTGCAAACTCCCATTCCACAATCTCCACAAGGGGTGGAAGAAATAGCACAACAAATTGAGCGAGATGCAACTATTATGAGGTCAATTCACAAAGACAGTTTTCATAATACATTGACCAAACTTACAATGGTCAATATTTCTATAGATGAGGTACACACCCATTCAGCTTTATGAGGCAAAATACATGATCAAGGACTTCTTGAGACTGAATTGGACAACAACAAAGTTATACCTATGGACCAAGTGAATAATCCTGTACTGGAACACCTCGATGTGGCTTTGGATGTGCCAAAGATGGGAAACAAATGTGAATAGCCGCACAATGAGAAGTGAAAAGCAGTTGCAAACAATCTGTCAACAGACTTTGTACAAATGCAAAACAACATGTAACCGAAGCATACAAGTGCCCCCAGTCAGTCCTGTCCTCTCAAGTTTTTATAACAGCTGCCACAGCCCACATCTGTGACGTAGTACCTAACCAATAAACTTGGCTGTTTACTTGGATATGGTATCGCCACTTGTTGGAATACGTGAACGCCTTGATTAGAATCCTCTTCTCAATAGGATAAGGATTGTAACCAAGGTGACAGTAACTTTGAAAAGTTAGATCATTGTAACTTCCTCCGTATAGGTTGAATCTGTGTTGGTGTCTAAATGCACTTGCAATTGCCCTAAGTATTTGTATCTCGCGCTGGAAATTTAGGGTTGACTTGTACATAGTTGTGTCCCTTAGACTAATAATGTCATTCTCCCATACCTCGGTTGGCTAGAGGCCACGCTTCTCACTGAGTTTAGGTATCATTGGAATCCTGTCATGGAGTCAGGTAAGCTAGTCCTATTCCGCTCTAATGCATAAGACCAGCGACTAACCATGACACGAGCTAATCACCCTTGCGCATACCATCAGGCAGCTATATTTGGAGTTGGACTTTCTATTTATTTCTTCACGCATCTCTAGTGTTATATTTGGGACTACCCCACTTGTGGCTGTGCCCCTAAGCAAGGAGTTATGGATTTCGGGGTCAAAACAATTTCCCTCTACGTTTGTATCTCATCTCGTCTAGGATTTCTTTAGTAGTCCGTCGGCTACAAATACCCAACCACCCACGCAGTTTAGTAGGACAAGTGAATAGCGTTGTTCTAGGTAACCATCTACTTTCCACTCATATTAGATTATCGCACCTTTTCGTACTTTGAAATTAGTGATAATCTTATCGCACCTTCTGGTACTCGGTACTAATACAAATAAGTCGATTCACCGAGTGAACCGTAATATTACAACGCTACCCTTTCTCACACCACCATCAGCACCTTCATCATCAGTAGCAATGGTTCAAGGACGTATTGATCTACCCTGCCGCGGAGGCCTCATCACTGAAGGCGAAGGTCATTTGGAGAAAGACATCTACATAGTCACCATTGTGCACCCACAACCATAAGCTCGAGTTTTCCCACCTGTCAGAGTAATCGCTCTTACACTCTATTGAGTTATTTGTTTCTATTTTTGGTCTTTCTTTTCGGGTATCTCCAATACTTCGCTTATTGTCTCTACTCATCCATTCTTTCCATTTATTGCCTGACCTTTGTACTTATATCCCTGTTTTGTTCTATATTTACTCACATCAGCGCACTTTTTCTATTTTCATTCACATCTAAGCCCTTCTTGTATTTCTTGTACTTTCTACAAGATTCTCTTATTTTGTGCTCAAGTTACACCAATGCCTATCACTTTCGGATACCATTAGTGTCTTTTCTTCTATTATGCTATTCTTAGTATCATTGTAACACACCATGTTTCACCGATACACCATTTTTTTCCCTTGGTATTATTATACTACAGTTTTCAGGGTCTATGCTACTCCCCCGACTTTTTGTCTGGACTTATGCTGAGCGTTTTTGTTTTGCTCGCTCCTTCACACTCATGTATATAAGAACTGCTCCCTCACCTCACTTCGCTCCTTAGTGAATACAAATACCTTGATACATATAACTTGCTCCGCTAGCTATCGCCGTGACCTGCTCCCCTTCGAGATCTTTATTACCTATTGTGCGACTATCACGCCTCTACTGTCTTGACCTTCGATACACCTAGCCTGTTCCCTCCAACACGGTATCAGCCCGGCAGCCGCTACTATTGTTCAATCAATTAGCACTGCTCGTTCAACCTTCATCTCATTGCGCTCACCTCTGCACCTTATTTTGTTCAAGCTCTTGTCTCTCCTCAACCCCCTCTTCCTCCTTCACCATGTCCTCGTCCTCCTCTACCTTCGCTGACCTCAAGCCTATTACCACTGCTCCCTCCTCTTCTGTGTTTTTCAAACTCGAAAGCATTAAAAAATTCAAGGTACAGTCTAACTACACTTGCTAGGCCAATATTATGCTTCAATTCCCAACCATCTACGATTACGTTGATCTAGTCACTTCAAAACAGACAGAACCCGTCGACCAACCCAAGAAGAAAGAATACCTCCAGAGAGGAATGTCCGCCATTCTCACAATTCAATTCACAATTGAATCACAACACCAGTACATCATTGAGGCAAGTTCTCCTACCCTCAACACCTGGAGCATTCTTCAAAGTACCTTTGATTGTCAAAATGTCCCTTCATCTTTTCACACCTTCAAAGATATCCTCAATTTACATCTGTCTGACATGAGATCAATAAGGGAATATCTCCTTCGCTTTGGCAAAACCTGGGCTCAGGCTCAGAATCGTGCCAACACAGCAACTGACGACCTTGCTTTTGCAACTAAGCCAGTTTTCAACAGCAACCCCATCAAGTGTGCCATACTGTTGAACTCACCCACCGATTCCTATAACAATTCTTGAATCCAAGGACTCTCAGAAATTCCAAGATCATCAAACACACCTTGGAAACCTCAAGACTTCGGACGACAATGCAAAAGCATTATTCAACAAACCAAGGGCCAGAGGTCAAGCACCAGCGGCTCCCAAGCAAAACTCCAAACCTCCCACTGGAACAAACTCTTCCACTACGATCTTAGAATGCAACTGCTGTAATACTCATGGTCACCAACATACTGGCCACATCCACAGTACCTGCTTTTGCTTGCGGAAGTTTAAAGAACAAAACAACAAAGGCGTCATAGCCATAGGTACTACCTCCACCAAACCCACTTCAATAGCTCCTGTTCTTGCTTACCCTCCTTCCTCTGACCGTGGTGTCGCATAGGTTGCTCATGGTATTCCGGCTGGTTCTTTCTTGGCTTCTTCGTCCTCTTCTGGTCTCTCGTCTTCTGGTCTTGCTTCTATTCTGTCTTCTTCATCTGCTTCTGCACTTTCTTCTTTGTCTTCTCCTTTGGTTTCATCAATTACTCCTTCTCTTTTGGGTATGGCTCTCAAATCTCAAGATACCACAACATATTAGGTATAGATCATTGATACTGGAGCTTCTCATCATATCACAGCTGACATTTTCTGCCTTATCAATCCAGTCTCCTATTGTGTGGGAATAGAGGTTGGTTGTGGTGAAGTTCTCTGTTAGGAGTATAAAGGAACTGTCTGTCTGTCTGTTTTGGTTGCTGGGGTGGTGTCAAATTTCTCTCTGTCGGATGTATTGTATTTACCTTGTTGGAATAATGTGAATTTATTGTCTTGCAAAATAATTGATTTGATTGGAAACTCATATCTTCATAGAGAAAACAGTAATCTTGACATAAAACTCAAGACTGATCACTCCATTGTTATTCGCGCTGAACTTGGTGCTCATGTCTATGGTTTTGAGTCTGTTGTTGATTTTGGTACTGCTCACAAGTCTTCTGTCCGATTCTGGCAGGAAGCTCTTGGTTACTCATCTTCTAAATCATGGTCACACGCTTCCACCATCTTTGCTGATGGCGAGCTTCTACCCCAACCTCCACACAACTTCTTCTGCCATACATGCGCCACATACAACTCTGAATGACAACGCCCCTCTCCAGTGAAACACACATCTAAAGAAACCTTCGATCTGGTCTATGTTGACTTGGCTGGCTCTTTCTTTGTTTGTTCTCTCGGTGGATCTCGCTCCACAATGCCAATGCTCGATGACTTCTCAAAATACGCTGAAATTGCATTCCTCAAAGAAAGATCTGAGGCCCTCAAACATCTCAAAGCTTCCTGTGAACGGATATTCAATAAAACCAGTCATTATCCCAGAGCCTTCCACACTGACAATGGTGTTGAGTTTATCAATTCTGTCTGGAATGCTTACTGCATGGAAACAGGCATCACCACCAGACCACCACGCCATATTCCCCAGAGTCAAATGGAACTATCAAAAGATATAACAACACTCTTGCCTCCATGTATCGTCCCTCACTTGAAGACCTCCCCGATTTCCTATGGTCTGAAGCCTTGAACTGGGCTGTCTACCCCCGCAATCGACTCTCTCATTTGGCATTGAATGGAAAATCGCTGTTCGAGATTCTCAGCAAACGCCTCCCAACCATCAAGCACCTTTGACTCATTTGTACTCCATACATTGTCCACATCCCCAAGGAGAAACGTCCTGCAGGAAGCAAGCTGAAACCTAGGGGTCTTGATGGGAAATCGGTTGGCTACACAGGAACTCCATCTATATTCCGTCTTTTCATACCATCACAGAAAAACGTCGATACTTTTCGACACTTCAAATTTATTCAGTCAAATGATACCATGTCTGTTGAAAAGTATCTCCCCACAGAGTTTACCTTCTCCAATTCTGATCAAGCTGCTTCATCTTCAACTTATCAACCTCCAACACCCACTCCGGTATCCTTTCTGCAAACTCTGTCGAAGCCGCAGTCCATGCCTGGTTTATTCAGATCTCCAACTTCAATAACACCTACCATTACTTCCGCTTCACAACCTCCTACACAACCGTCATCATTTATACCGACTATCAACCAACCTCCTGCACATTAATTCAGCAACGGAGACTACAAGATATTCTACGATAGTGACGAGTTGTTGGATTCAGAGCGAGCTGCTTCACAGCAACTTTACTCCGAACGCCCATCAACTCTACTTGCCCACACTCACACATTTTAACCATCAGCACCACGCTCCATACAACGGTCATCACCTCCTTCCAATTCCAATCCAGAAGACTTCTACAAAAAGCAATCCAAGAGAAACGTCAGAAAACCTGATCGATATGGGTTCCTCAATGTCAAACTTGCCATGGCAGATACCAAAGAACAAGCATTTTTAGCAGATGTTGGGAGTGAATTGACTGAACAGCTCGATGAGATGTTGGCAGAGGCCAATGTAACATGTGGTCCTGCTACATACTCTCAAGCTATGAAGTCAGAAGATGTGGACAAATCCATTGATGGAATGCATGAAGTGAAATCTTCATTGGAACTGCAAGGCGTCTGGGTTCATGACGAATCTGATGTACCGAAGGGTGGGAAGGCTATAGAATCCCGCTGGGTATAGACTGTAAAATTGTTGGAAGATGGATCAATTGAGAGGTATAAGGCACGTTTAGTGGTTAAGGGCTTTGCACAGATTTACGGAATCAATTTCAGTGAGACCATCGCACCAGTGACTCAGTACAATTCATTACGTCTCCTGTCAGCCCTCACAGCACTACACAACCTTGATTCTGCACAACTTGACATCAAATTAGCGTTCACTTACGGTCCTTTAGATGAAGAAATCTGGGTTGCACCTCCTCCAGGTCTCGGCCTCGATAACAAAGTGCTTGTAAACTACTACCAACTTGGAAGCCAAAACTGTGAGACACAGACCTGACCTCTAGGTGGTAGGAGGTGTTGTGAGAGGCTTCTGTGACGGTTCTAAAGGTCCTTGAAAGGCTTTACAATCGCCCTAGATGCCTCTGTGTATAGTGTAAAGTGTCTGGGTGTCTGGGGTGGTTTCTGGGTATTCTGGGAATTTACTGGAGGGCCTGTTAGGGCCAAAGTGAACAGAGAATTACCAGTGTAGCTAGTATATTGTTTTTGGTGCTATCTAGTCGGTTGGGCTTGTGTTGTCTGCCCTTCTAAAGTCTCTGGACCACAGCTCTTTAATAGAGACTGAATGGTTAGAGTATGAGTCCAAATGGCTCATATACATGAATCAGAATGACAACAGTATGAGTAGAGATGATAAAGAGATGATACATGATGATGAAAAGTAGAAGCATGACGCTTCAAAGGCTCTTGTGACAGGAGAAGATGAATCATACAAGACTCATAGTGATAAAATAAGGAAAATAGGTAACAGGAAATGATGTCATGGCTGTGTGATGATGTCACAAGCCAGAGGACAAACAGGAGGCTTTTCTAGAAGCATGTGGACGCTTGTAGAGTAGCTGAGGCAACAGGAATAACAGGTAATGACTAAAGAAATGACTGGGAAAAAACTGGACAGGAATAGGACTAACAGAAAGGGAAATACATGAGCGCAATCCTAAAAGGGAAGTGACTGCCTAACTGGGAATTATGAGTAAGAAAAGAGATGTAAGAACGATTTCCTTACATTATTCCACCTTAGAAAGAAACCCTATCCTTAAAAACAAGTAACAAGTAAAAAAAATGAAATAAATCTCAAAAATCACAGAAAAAACCGAAAAATTCAAAGGAAATTTATACTGAGACCTTAACCTATCCTATCCAAGCCTATTGCCTCTTCTTGCCCTTCCTGCTACGCTTTCCTGCTGCTTTTTTGTTGTGGAAATTGAAGTAGGTGTATTTGCTCTCAAACTCCTCCACAGCTTCAGTGTCAATATCCTCCCTAGGAACCCAATGGTTGATGTCCAAAGGATACCCAACATACTTGATCATGTATAAGGGCTTTCCTTTGAATATCCTGGCCTCTACTATCCTTTCTATCTCGTACCTAGGCCCTAATTCATCCTCAGAGACTGGTGGTGGAAGAGTGTCTTCTCTGGAGGGGAATTTCTGGGCATTATTGCTGAGATATGGCTTGAGGTGAGAGACATGGACAGAGACATCTTTCTGGTATCCTGAGGGGTTGCTGAGGATGTATGTGTCGAATTCAGGCCTGGTTTTGATGATGGTATAAGGTCCAGTCCAGGTGGTCTCCAATTTGGGGTTTGGGGAGCTCCTTTTGGGGTTTCTGTCTTTGAACACCATCACCAAATCTCCAACCTTGAACTTGGGGGCTGGTCTCCTTCTTTTGTTGTACTGAATCCCCTGCTGCTGTCGGTTCCGCAGTATCTTTTTCCTGACAGAAGTGTGGAGAGCTTCAGTCCAACTGTGGTGGGGTGGAAGGTTGTTTGGTGGGTGTTGAGGGGAGGTGACATCATGGATCCTTCTGGGCCTGAATGAGAAGATAATAGACTCTGGTGACGCTTCTCTGACCTTGTCTGTGCTGGTGTTGATGGCCTGCTTGATCCAGTGCAGGTTGGTGTACCAATCTGCTCCATCTTCATCCAGGAGGGCTTTTGCCTTAGTGAGAATATCCTTATTGGCTATCTCAGTTTGGCTATCAGTCTGGGGGTGGTAAGGTGATGACATGGCTTGTCTGACTCCATTTCCATCGCACCAGCCCTTCCAGGCAGCACTCCTGAACTTGGGGTCTGTATCTGTAACAATTTCCAAAGGAAGACCAAAAATAGGGTAGATTTGCTCCATATACAAGTTGACCAATTCTTCAGATGTGATATCATTCCAAACTGGTAACATGAGTGTATACTTGCTGAATCTGTCGACAATAACCCACAAATGATCAATGACTTCTCCAGTCTTTGGGCCTTTGATGGGTGGCATGTAAAGGAAGTCCATACTGATGCTTTGCCAAGGGCCTTGGGGAACCTGGAGGGGGTGCAGAAGTCCAAAGGGTTTGGAGGTCCTGAACTTCACTTTCTAGCAGGTTAGGCACGTCTTACAGTACTCCTCAACATCAGAAGAAAGTCCTGGCCAAACATAAATTGCTGACAGGAGTTGCATAGTCTTGAATTTGCTGCCATGGCCAACAGCTTTGTGGGCATTGTGAATGAGCAGCTCCTTCAAGTTGGTGTCTTCCTGGTATGCTCCTTGTGGAATACAGAGCCTGATGCGTCCATTGATGCACTGATAGAGCAATCCTTCAAGTTTGGTGTACCCAAGTCCAGCCAATGTATCCAAATCCTCATAAAATGCCTTATATCTGGGGTCTTTGGTGTAGGCTTGCTGGAGGATTGGAATCCATTCCTGGTGTTGTGGGACAATGACAGGAGCTTCTTCTTCGTCTGAGCTGTCCTGTAGTTGTCTGGCATAATGGGAACCAATCTTCTGGAGGTAGGCAAGGCTGGGGTTGTGTTCTTCCTCCCCCAAGTTGAGGTCAATGTTTGGTAATTTTGTCCATGAGGCCTGGGAGATGAAAGGATCAACAAGATTGTTAAAGGTGAGTTGCTCTGTCTGGGCAAAGGGTTCCTAGGAGATATTGTAGCTGAGGTGAATCTGGGATGGACGCTTTTTTGACTTGATTGCTGGCTGTGATTTGGGACTGGTTGCTTGGCTGCTATATGCTGATGTTTGGTTGCCAAGTGGTGACGAGAGGGGGATGTCTGCTGGTTCTGCTGATGTTTGGTAGGCATGCTGGATGGTAATGCCACGGTTCTGGGGGCTGCTGAAAGTGGTGACAACCTCAGAGGAAAGTTGTGTTTGTGGTGGTGGTGTGGTGGGGTGAGGAGAGGATAAAGGAGAGGTTTTTTAGGCTACTTGTGGGGGGGGGGACAAGGGGTTTTCAACCATGACTGTATCCTCCATTCCTTCATCAATCTGTCCTTCTTCTATCTTAGTTGAGGGGTTAAAATCAATGGGAGTAACAGATCTGCTCATGACAGGAGAAGTGGGGGAATAAACTTGGGATACAGGAGGTGGATCAGGTGGGTTTTCTTGGGAATTTTGTACTGGGGAGTCTTGGGAGTCCATTTGTGCTTCTTTCTGCCTGTTAAACTCGTCTTCAACAGCCCATTTGGCCTGCTCTTTCAATTTGCAAAGTCTTTGCTCATGTCCCTCTTTTCCACACCAAGCACAAATGGTGTATCTGCCTTTATATTCATAAGGCCTATTCTTGTGAGTAAGGCAAGAGGGGTCTTTGCAGCCAGACCAGTGAAGTCCTTCATGGTGGAATCTATACTTTAGTGCTTCAATTCTTTCCTCAGTGTCATCCAAGTACTTCTCATAGTCTGGCCTGACAAAAGTGTGCTCAGGATTGGTGTGGAGGTACTGCTTGATGATTTGCTGAAGGGTGAGGCTAGTGGAGGTGTTCATGGTGCTGGTGGTGGTAGGAGCTTGGGGATTTTCGTTTGGGGGGTTTGATTTTACTGGGGATGGTGCTGGAAGCTGGGAGGCTTTGAATTGGGACCTGGTGGTAGCTGCTGAAGTGATTTGGGGGGGGGGGGTTATTGGAGAGGGAAATGGGGGTCCTAAATACTTATTAAATAGGATTTCTGCTGCTAGGTGGCCTTGTGATTTCGTTGGGGGGTTCTGTGTTTGCTTAGTGATTGCTGGAGTTGCTTGCTGGTTCGGGGATCTGTTGATGGTGGTATGAGGTCTCCAGAAAGAGGGGAGAGGTCTGGGTTCTTATAGACTCTTGACAAGCTGTCTGCTATGGTGTTATGCTCGCCTGGAAGGTACTGGATGGTGCAATTAAACTGGGATATCATGTGCTGCCATCTCATATGTTTGTCATCCACCAAGTCATTCTGCTTCAGGAAGGTGACAAGGGGCTTATGGTCTGTTAGTATGGTGAATGTGGTGCCACTTAGGACGCTTCTAAAGTGCTCTAGAGCATCCACAATTGCCAGGAGCTCCTTGTCTCTGGTGTGGTATGCCTGCTGATAAGGATTGAACTTCCTAGAATGGAAAGCTGCAGGGAGGAGGTGTGACAACTCTGATTCTTGACCTATCCATGCTCCTGTGCCAATGGTGCTAGCATCAGTAATCAAATAGATGGGTAAATGCGAATTATAATCTAGTGGTTTGAGGACAGGGGATTGTCTGACAAGATCCTTGACTTGTTGGAAGGCTGTGCTGTGCAAGGGGGTCCAATCCCAGGTAGATTGGGCTCCACACATCTCGGTTAGAGGGGCTGATTTGGTTGCTAAATGTGGCAGGAACTGGCTTAAGTAATTTACCAGACCCATGAAGCTTTGCAGCTCCTTCCTATTTCTGGGTCTAGGAAAGTCTTGGACCCCTGCCACCTTTTTAGGCTCAGGTGAGATGCCTTCCTTGGTGATTATGTGGCCTAGAATGGGCAATTTCTCTAGCATACACTCGCTTTTATCCTTAGATGCATAGAAAGAGTGTTGCCTAAGAATCTTCAGCACTTCTCTGATGTGTTGTAGGTGATCCTTGAGGGTGGCACTATAGATGAAGATATCATCAATGTAAATGAATACACTGACGCCTAATTGCTTGCTGAATATGCTGGTCATCACATTCATGAAGGTTGCAGGTGCATTGCAATCTCCTTGCTGCATAACTCTGGATCTGTAGACTCCTTTGGGTGTGCTGAAGGCTGTAAATTGCTCATGTGGTGGGTAGATACTAATTTGGTGATACCCATCACTAAGGTGTATTTTGGACCTATAGGGGTACCTTGCAATTGTGTTTAGGATGTTCTTTTGGTTAGGAATGTTGGATATAGTCAGGTGAGTGTTTTTGTTCCTTTCTACAAGGTCATGCAAGAACCTTGCTTCATGTGGCTTGTCTATTTTAGGAATCATAAACAGAGCACATGCTGACCTATCCTGGCTTCTGTAGACTCGTCCTGAGGCCTCCTCTTTGGCTAATTTGTCATAGAGTTGCTGCAGGAACTTCTCCTTTGGCTTAATGGGTCTAGGCTTCTGAACCAGGGTAGGGTCTTTTAGTAGGATTTTGTGCTGGAGCTCCTCAGATCTTAGTGGGGGTAATTTGTGCACTTTCTGGGCTGGAAATACATCTGGGAACTCGTTGAAGGGGTTCAATTCAGGCTGCAAATTTGTGGCTGCTGATGTGATAATTTTGTTGGGTGGCTGTAACCCCAGTGGGTCCTGGGAAATGGAGTGACCTTCCAACAAATCTGGAAGGGGCTGTGCTTGCCTGTGGGTCCTTTGGGATGGTGTGTGGGTCCATGGCCTCATTCTGAATCTCGGTTGGCCTGTTGGTTGCAGGCTAGTGCTCATGTCCTGCAAGGTGATAATTGCATTGTGAGATTTTGGTGCATGATGGCCTAAAACCACATCCCAGTAGTTAAGTGATACTACATAGAATGATCTAGTCTCTTTGTAGCCATTGTGGTCGATTTCAGCTGTCACAAAGTGGTGTGCCACACCCTTTGATCCCTTAATGGTTAAATTGACTGTAATGGGCTCAGGGAGGGGTGTCAGGGGGAGGTTGTTGGTGGCACAAAACTTGTTTGAAATTAGATCTCCACCTGTGGTCTGATGATCTACCAGGGTCTTAGCAAGGTGTCCATTGATCCTGGTAGACACAAGTAGGTGGTCTGATGAGCTGTCCTTTGATTCCAATTTCGTTTGGGGGGTTGATTTGGAATCAGCTTTGTGGGTGAATTGCTTAGTTTTCAGGGTTTGTGCTGCTGGGATCACATGTGGGGCTGGGGCCACAGGGGTGCTAGGGTTGACTGGGGTGATACTAATGGCTGCAGAGGTGATGTGTGACGCTCTTTGTGTCACGGAGGTTGACACATGTCTAGTACGGCTACCCAACCGAGTAGGCTAGTAGTGGACAATCAGCGGGGTAGCTCCCCGGGTCGGACCAACTACTGCTCGGTTAGAGGGAAGCACTATCTTGGGCATCGAGCACTTAGGACTGACGGGACGCTGTCGGTCGGGCATTGGTGTAATACAGTAGCCGAGAGGGCTCCAAGAATAGTAGGCGGGACCACTATACCACACTAGGTGGATAGACTAGACTGTTGGCGGCTAGGGGGTTGGGAGTCGGGAGGACTATTCGTCCGACCGACAGGATTGACACGCGAGAGGAGCGGGGCAATCACCCACCCTTCGTAGAAGGCCAACTATGGGACTGGTAGCAGTCGATAGGACTGCTCGGCTTATTTAAAGGGAGTTAGAATCCCTTTCACCCCATAGTTCAACAACGGCACAGTCGGTAATACCCAGCTTAAAGTTATTCCTGTATACACCACTTTTAGTCCAAGCGCAAAGTGTCACGTGTTCAGTCCCCACGCAGGTCACTTTCATCAGAATATTATTTACGGCCGCTATACGCCCCCGTTATACTATAACTTTAAGCCCTTTACCCAAGTGCTTAAAAATCGAAATCAGCTACTATGGCAGCACCCTTAGCAATTGAGTGGGTTCCTCAGGACATTGAAGTCCCGGAACAGGCAAAAGCCTTGGTGGTCAAGGACCCCAACACAGTTGCTAGACAGTTCCTAGGCCTGGGCGACGATGTCTACCTCCCGCCCCAGGGGCCCTTGACGACTTCAGAGTTCTTCAAGTGGTTGCAGCAGAACATAGTGATGTTCCTGAACTCGCAACTGGCCGCAGTCCAAGTGGAGTCCATGAGGCTCCAGGAGGAGCGCCAGGTGCAGTTCCGATACCTTCAACAAGCCACACAATACATGATATCGACAGCCTACGAGTACCAAAAGGCTGTCCAACACTAAATCGAGATATGAGGCGCACATGGGGATGAGATGGAATGGGAGGTAACACCTACCCCCAGACCTCTCCCCTCATATGTGGACCAAATCAAGGACGAAATACAAAGACGCCGCCTCCATCCCCGCACGGATGAGGAGGTGGAAGAGGACAGGGAGCGAGAGGACAGGGAGAGAAGGGGAGGCACCCAGCCACCTCCACTCCCTGGCCAAAGGGGAGGCTTCGGCGCCCCCTCGTCCCAAGGATCCTCCTATGGTAGCACCACCAGCACCCCTCGCCCTGAGGGAAGAGGGCTACCAGCACCACCACGGCCAGCAGAAGGCAGTGGCGGCAGGGGGGGACCATCACCACAAGCACCCCCTGGGGGTAGCGGTGGGATGGGTGGACCACCTCTAGGTCCTAGGGGATGGCCAGTGGAGCCGGATCCCCACGGTGAGGACGAAGAAGACATGGCGGACTTTGGGGATGATGAGCTAATCAAGGAAGCGCTTATCAAGTTCCTCACCAGGGGGCAGGCACAGCCTGAAACCCCTAAGCCCCAGCCATTCAAGGGCGACCCAGAGGACCTTGAGAGGTTCCTCCGGCAGCTGGAGAATGTCTGGGCAATTGAGAAGGTCAGGTATCGGAAGGATATCCTGAAGATCAGGTATGCCGCCAACCTGCTCCATCGCAACACCACCGACAAGCACAGAGACCTTGTGGCCTGGTATGAGGCCTACCACCCTAAGATCGACCTGGCAGCCGCCCGCAGGCTGCCCAATGGCCGGAACGCCACCTTGGACCCTCACCGGGCCAAGTGGGATACCTTCGTCAACGCCTTGAGGAGTTCCTTCTCAAGCAGGGTTGGCCGAGAGCAGGCGGTCACTCAATGGGCCGAGTTGGTACACACCAACTCCATTGATGACTACCTTGACCGCCTCACCAACCTGATGTGGAGGACAGGGTACTCGGATGATGTGGCTAAGGACAAGCTAGTCCGAGGCCTCAACAAGGAGATTGGCCAGGCCTGGGCACAGCACATGCCCAAGCCTCACTCCCTCCATGAGCAGATGGCTGCCCTCCGAGACCTAGGCCACCAAATCGAGGAGTACAAGTTCCGGACTAAGAAGTCTTCAGGGGCAGAGCACCACGCCCCTCAGTCCAGCCACTCCTCCTCCCAAAAGCGCAGGAGGGAGGGTGGAAGTCTGAGAGGTGGCGAGGCGCCCCAGGGTGGGAACAAGAAGGCACGAGGTGCAGGAAAGTCCAAGGAGTGGAAGGACAAGGAGGTGGAGCTGAAGGGAATCCCTCGGGATCTCCTGGATGAGAGGGCCGCGGCAGAGAACTGCCTGAAGTGTGGTAAAGCCAACCATAAGTGGTTTGAGTGCTATACCAAGGAGCCGGTGACTAAGAGAGTCACGGCATTCAAGAAGAATGGAGTACCCAAGGTACAACCTACCAAGGGTGATGTGAAGATTAGTGCCGTGAAGACGGCAGAAGGAAGTGAGGGAAGGATTGTAGAATTGGTAGAGGATTCAGACGGGGACTATGCCCTGTTGAAGTAGTTAATTTAGGTTAGAGGCCGCAATAGGCCTGGTGGATCTCTTCTCTCGTGTTAGTTAGTTAGTTCGGAATAAAGTTCTAGTTTCTCTATCTCTCAAAGTCGCATTGACAGGTTCAGGCGCAAAGGCTGCCTGAGGATGACCTAATGGGTCGAAACTTGCTGGCGAGTCGCAGTCATTCTGTAACACTCAAGCATAGGACAAAGAACTATACCTCCGCACATTAAGAAACGTATTTGGCCAAGTGGACAACTTGTATCCAGGCGAGAGCCGGGTATTGTAGCCAAAATGAAGCGCAATCATAGTCAGTTGTTTAGTGAGCAACCGGTACATGGAAGCCAGTTTATAATCAATGCAAAGATAGAGATTGGAGGTACCCAAGTAGAGGGTAGACTCCTGCTGGATTCGGGCGCATCAGGCCCAATCCTACAAGAGAGATTCGTACGGGCCTCCAATATCCTGTGCAAGCGCCGGCCAACACCAATTCAAGTCACCAATGCTAGTATGCACCCAATAGCTAAGGCTGGGGAATATTACACCAAGCCATTAGTGACAAGCATTGGAGAACATGTAGAAACATTGGTGTGGGAAGTGGGCGAGTTGGAGGATGGGCTAGACGGATATCTACCCATCAGCTGGCTTACTAAACACAACCCAGTAATCGACTGGCAGAGGGGGTCACTTAGGTTCTGCAGCTCATACTGTAAGGACAAGTGCCTACCCAGGAAGCTTTGTGCTAGGATAGTTGATGAGGTGCAGATGAAGGAGGAACTGCGCTGCGATGATGACGCATGGGTGGCAAGCTTAGTATGGCACACAGAGGATGGGCAGGATGTGAAGACAATACTACCGCCAGCCTACCATGACTGGGCCCACCTATTCAGCCGAGAACAGAGCAACAAGCTCCCTGCGCACTTGGACTTTGACCACACCATTCGGCTACAGCCAGGCACTCAAGCTCCATGGGGTTCCTTGTACCCCTTCTCCGAAACAGAGCTTAAGGCTCTCAAGGAATGGTTGGATAAGCAAGAGGCTCTGGGAAAGATTACTAAGTCCCAGTCATCAGCAGGCGCACCTATCCTCCTAGTGAGGAAGACAGATGGTTCATTCCGCCTGTGTGTGGACTACCGAGGACTGAATAAGATCACGGTAAAGAACCGGTACCCTCTCCCTCTGATGACGGAGTTGAGAGAGCGGTTGAATAAGGCAACCGTCTTCACTAAGCTGGATCTGAAGAATGGATATCACCTAATTCGGATGGCTAAGGAAGACGAGGAGAAAACTGCCTTCAGGACAAGGTTTGGCCTATACCACTGGCGCGTCATGCCTTTTGGTCTATGCAATGCCCCAGCAACCTTCCAGGCGATGATGGATCACATCTTCCACAATCTCCTGGATGAAGGAGTCATTGTCTACCTCGACGACATCCTTATATACAGCACCCCTGAACAGGACCACCAAAAGCTAGTCAAGGAGGTCCTGCAAAGGTTGGACAAGGCAGGATTAGGGATCAACCTTACGAAGAGCCTGTTTGACCAGTCAGAGGTAGAGTTCCTAGGGTACAACATTTCGGCTCAAGGAATTCGGATGACAGACTCAAAGGTCGCTGAGGTTAAGGACTGGCCAACACCGACCAAGGTCAAGGAGGTGCAAGAATTCCTGGAATTTGCGAACTTCTATCGGAGGTTCATCCAAGGCTTCTCCAAGATAGCATGGCCCTTGACCGAGTTGACTAAGAAGGATCAGAAGTGGTTCTGGACTTCCCGGCAGCAATAAGCCTTCGATCAGCTTAGACATGCCTTCACAACAGCACCGGTCCTTGTACACTTCCAGGGTACAAGACCCACCATCATTGAGACAAATGCAAGTGACTTCGCAATAGGAGCAGTCCTATCGCAAGTCCAAGACAATGGTAAGGTCCATCCAGTGGCCTTCCTGTCTCGGAAGTTCTCTCCTGCAGAAATGAATTATGACATTCATGACAAGGAGATGCTTGCTATAGTGCAGGCATTCAAGGATTGGGAACCGCTGTTGAAGTCCTGTCAAAGCCAAGTCACGGTATGGACTGATCACAAGAACTTAGTGTACTTCAATAGTACCAAGTCCTTGACTAGGAGGCAAGCTCAATGGGCCGAACACTTGGCTGAGTTCGACTTCATAGTGAAGTACCGCCCTGGCGACAAAAATGGGAAGCCGGATGCTCTGTCCAGAAGGTCAGATGACCGCCCTGAAGAGGGAAGTGAAGAACTGCAACGAGTACAGTTCTTGTTCAAACCTGGCCAATTACGGCTAGCGGCGATGAAGGGGTACAAGTTAAAAGACACCTTCCGCACAGAACTACTGGAAGCAGGAAAGAAGGATCCTGACTGGCTTGCAACAGTTGCAGCCGTGGAGTCAGGAAAGGATAAGGTTGATAGAAACTTCACAGTTGAGGATGGGATCCTGCTGTGGAAGACCAGGTGGTTTATCCCAACAGAGAAAGAGCTAAGGGCCAAGATCCTGCATGACTGCCATAACAGCCGACTGGCAGGACATTTCGGGATCCACAAGACACTGGAACGGATCAAGCAGAACTACCACTGGCTTAACATCGAAAAGGATGTTAAAGACTATGTGCGTTCATGTGATACGTACCAGAGGGACAAGCCAAGCCGGCATCGAAAGTATGGGATGCTGGAGCCCTTGGAGGTCCCTCACAAGCCCTGGGTTTCAATCTCGATGGATTGGATAGTGGAGCTACCAGAGTCGGGTGGCTTCACACAGATATGGGTCGTAGTCGACAGATTCACCAAGATGGCACACTTCATACCCTTACCTACAAGTGTGACGGCCAAGGACCTAGCTCAACTGTTCCTTAAACAGGTCTGGCGCTACCATGGACTACCAGAGGATATCATCACTGACCGAGATGGCAAAGTCATCTCCCACTTCTGGCAAGTACTCATGGACCTCTTGGGAATTCGGACAAGGCTTTCAACAGCATTCCACCCAGAAACCGACGGACAAACAGAAAGGGTCAACCAGATCCTTGAGCAGTACCTCAGACACTACTGTTCATGGAAGCAGGACGACTGGCATGAGCTGCTACCAATGGCTGAGTTTGCTTACAACTCAAGCAAGTCAGAAACCACTCGGCTAAGCCCATTCGAAGCCAACTTTGGATTCGAGCCAAGGCAGTCCTGGGAACCCTTGGGTAAAACCGCCCATGAGAATCCAGCAAGTGAGCTCATGGTATCCGTATGGGATGGGATTTAGAAGAGGTTGACAGAGAACGTCCTAAAGGCAAGGATCCGAATGGCAAAGTGGTACAACACCAAGCGAGACGAGGCACCACCCTTCAAGGTTGGAGACATGGTCATGGTTGACAGCCGCAACATGAAGACAAGACGGCCAACCAAGGAGCTGGAGCACAAGAAGCTGGGACCATTCAAGATAGTGAAGGCTGTAGGCACTCGCGCCTTCCAGCTCGAACTCCCAGCAACCATGTTGATCCATCCCGTCTTCCATGTCAGCCTACTCGAAGCCTATCGGACAAGTCAAGACCCTGGGCGCAGGCAAGCCCCACCACCACCTATGGAGGCAGATGGAGAGTTGAATTGGACTGTAAAGGCAGTTGTGGATAGTCGGAGGAATGGGAGGAAAAGAGGAAAGCCTGTGGAGTACCTAGTAACTTGGGAAGGTTACCCGGATGAAGAGGCGACTTGGGAACCCTATGAGCATCTGCAAGGAACTGCAGAGAGAAAGCTTAGGGAATACCACCAGCGTCATCCGGAGGCCCCAAGAGACAGGCGGGCTTAGGAGGATTTCCTATGTATGGTTTCTTAGTCATGTATTTCCATAATGTATATAGATGTTCTTGAGGTCAAGAAGCCTAGAGGAGGGGAGTAGTGTCACGGAGGTTGACACATGTCTAGTACGGCCACCCTACCGAGTAGGCTAGTAGTGGACGATCAGCGGGGTAGCTCTCCGGGTCGGACCAACTGCTGCTTGGTTAGAGGGAAGCACTATCATGGGCATCGAGCGTTTAGGACTGACGGGACGCTGTCGGTCGGGCATCGGTGTAATACAGTAGCCGAGAGTGCTCCAAGAATAGTAGGCGGGACCACTATACCACACTAGGTGGATAGACTAGACTGTTGGCGGCTAGGGGGTTGGGAGTCGGGAGGACTATTCGTCCGACCGACGGCATTGACACCCGAGAGGAGCGGGGCAATCACTCACCCTTCGTAGAAGCCCAACTATGGGACTGGTAGCAGTCGATAGGACTGACCGGCTTATATAAAGGGAGTTAGAATCTCTTTCACCTCATAGTTCAACAACGGCACAGTCGGTAACACCCAGCTTAAAGTTATTTCCGTATATACCACTTTTAGTCCAAGCGCAAAGTGTCACGTGTTCAGTCCCCACGCAGGTCACTTTCCTCACAATATTATTTACGGCCGCTATACGCCCCCGTTATACTTTGAGGACAATCCTTTGCCATATGACCAGGCTTTCTGCATTTGAAGCAGTGGCCTGATTTCTTGAGTTTATCCTTTTCATCAGGGGTTAATTTGTTGAACCTGGGGGTACCCTTGTTGAATTTGTGGGCCTTGTTGGATCTTTGTTGGTGACTGGGGTTGCTGTAGGTCTTCTGTGGTGTGTTGTGGCTGTTGCTATCTCGCTTGTAGCCCTTGTTTTGTAACTTGTGGGGCTTGTTGGAATTTCCTCCTGATTTGGCAACTTTAGCCTCATGCATGGAAGAGTCATATAGCTCACAAATCTCAACAAGTTGATCCCAGTCCATATCCTCCTTTAGATGTGGGTTTACTCTCGCTTTCAGCTCTGGATCCATAGCCCCTTTGAGCTTGTAGTACAGTTGGATGTCTGTGACATGTGGTAGCCTAAGTTGCATGGTTTTGAGTTTTGTTGCTAGGATGTGAATGGGCATACTCCTTCCTCCTGTGGTCTGTCTGATTGCCTGGAATTCGTCCCAAAGCTTCTGTCTGTTGACTCATGATATGCAGTATTTCCTCAGGGCTGGAATAAACTTGGCTAGGCCTAAATTCTGTGTTTTGGGGTCTTTTCTCCAATTGGTGTGCAAGTCTTTTGCATCACCTGCTAGATTGAATCCAAGCCAAATCATGGCCTCAAACGAGTTCTTATCTATGCCACTAATGCCCAGGTAGTCCCTGCAAGTCTGTATCCAGTTGTCAAACTCAGCTGCCTGCCTCCACTTTCCTTTTCCATCCAACTTCTCAATTTTGCCTAGTTTGATACCTGAGGAGTTTAGGAGGTTGTTGGGGGCAGAAGTGAAGCTGTTATCTTGCTTGAAGGGTGCTGGGGTGCCTTCTTTCCATTTCCAATCATCCTTATTATCATCTGACTCAGTATCTGATGATCATAAATCAGAGGGAGGGGGGCTGGTTTTCTGCCTATTTTTGCCTTTTCTGGATTTGTGTTGGTGGGTGCTGGGGTTTGGTGGTGGCTTAGACTGTGATTGAGGTACATAACCACGCTTAAAGGAGGTCTGTGGTTGATGTAGAAAGCTGCTGAAGATGCTGGGGTTGGGTGGGGCTCTTGGTGTGGGATTTGCAGTAACAGGGGTGAAATTAAGGGCTCCACTCATGACAGGCGGCTGAGATGAGGATCTGTGGTGATGATGTAGGGGTCTAGGTGTCTCCTCTGGGTCTGCAAACGAATTTGATCTTCTCCTTCCAGCATGCAAAGCAATCCTGGACAGGTAATAGCTAGGGTCCTGCTTATTGGTATTTTGGGGGTCCATTAGTGCATATTGGATATAGTAATCTATTTGCTGTTCCTGGAGGTTACTGGGGTTCAATCCATAAACTTCATGCACGTCTCTGAGCCAATCTCTGGTACAGTAAAAGGCTCTTATGTTGCTTGGAGCTTTGTCTAGAAATCCTTGTTCTAAAATAACTTTTTTCAGGGTGTCATAGGGCATTCCTATGAAAATAGATTGCAGAGGGGTGGCAGTTCTGGAGGGAACTTTATCTGTGGTCAGAAGAACAGTTGCATCACCTGTAAAGGTCTCTGGGTGCTCAGGTTTGATGTCTGGGATATTTCTGAGGCTGGCCCTACTGGGGCCTTTGCTAAGAATATCTTGCTGGCTCATGGGGGGGTCAAAATGAAGTGACTCCATAGTGGTGTTATCTGGGTAAGTCTGGGGTGATTTAAACTTGTCTCTAGAGGGAGATAGATCCCTACTAAAATGCTGGGAAGGGTTTCTGGATGGGTGCCTGCTTGACTGCTTTGAGGATGGTTTGGTGGGCCTTGCGGACTGCATTTTGACTGGGGTTCTTGGTGTGAGTGACAGGGTTTGAATATAGCAGTGGTGTACTGGTTAATTGGTGCTTAGAGGCGTGCTGAATGTGCTGTTGTTGCTTCTTGGTGCCTAGTAAGCTGCAGGGAGAACAGGTTCTACTGTGTCACAGGCCTGCAAAGAGCTCTTGGTGCTATTTCTGACTATTTCTGGGTGGGAATTCCTAACTGAGGTATCTGGGGGGTTTTTTGGTGTGCAGGTGTGAATTGATCACGTCTCCTAGGGGTGATCAAGCCCTAGTTGTTTGGGTTAAGAGGTACTGAGAATACTCAGCTTATTGTAGGTAAAAAAAATGTAAACTACTACCAACTTGGAAGCCAAGACTGTGAGACACAGACCTGACCTCTAGGTGGTAGGAGGTGTTGTGAGAGGCTTCTGTGACGGTTCTAAAGGTCCTTGAAAGGCTTTAGAATCGCCCTAGATACCTCTATGTGTAGTGTAAAGTGTCTGGGTGTCTGGGGTGGTTTCTGGGTGTTCTGGGAATTTACTGGAGGGCCTGTTAGGGCCAAAGTGAACAGAGAATTACCAGTGTAGCTAGTATATTGTTTCTGGTGCTATCTAGTCGGTTGGGCTTGTCTTGTCTGCCCTTCCAAAGTCTCTGGACCACAGCTCTTTAATAGAGACTGAATGGTTAGAGTATGAGTCCAAATGGCTCATATACATGAATCAGAATGACAACAGTATGAGTAGAGATGATAAAGAAATGATACATGATGATGAAGAGTAGAAGCATGATGCTTCAAAGGCTCTTGTGACAGGAGATGAATCATACAAGACTCATAGTGATAAAATAAGGAAAATAGGTAACAGGAAATGATGTCATGGCTGTGTGATGATGTCACAAGCCAGGGAACATACAGGAGGCTTTTCTAGAGGCATGTTGACGCTTGTAGAGTAGCTAAGGCGACAGGAATAACAGGTAATGACTAAAGAAATAACTGGGAAAAAACTGGACAGGAATAGGACTAACAGAAAGGGAAATACATGAGGGCAGTCCTAAAAGGGAAGTGACTGCCTAACTGGAAATTATGAGTAAGAACAGAGATGTAAGGACGATTTCCTTACAGTGCTGTTACTCAAAAAGGCACTCTACGGTTTGAAACAAGCTCCCCTACAATGGTATAGGGAACTCTGCTCAGTCCTAGCGGAACAATACTTCATTCCTACACATTTGGATCCTTGCGTCTCTATCAGCATTCCGAGCAATATCCATATGACGGTTTCTGTTGACAACATGGCCCTTGTTGGCAAAACGAGTGACTTGAATAAGCTTACTACGTTTCTTCAAACTCACCTTAAAGTGACTTTAAAAGGTCAACTTTCGTTTATGCCAGGAATCGAAATCCAATACCACATGGATGCAATCATTCTCAGACAACAACTATACCTCATACAAATACTTCAACGATTGGGAATGGAACAATCACAACCTCTTTCCACCCCTATTGATCCAAAAACCCACCTTTACAAAGCTACCAATTTGGACTCACCTGTAAATCAAAATCTGTATCAACAAATGATTGGTGCTTTGATGTATCTTGTTACTTGCACACGTCCTGACCTAGCTTTCTGTGTTCCCCATCTTTCTCATTTCTCCTCTCGTGCTCTTGAAGTACATTATACTGCTGTCAAGAGAGTATTTTCTTACTTTTCGGGAACTCCTTCTTAGTTTATAATACATCCTCGTTCTGGTTTGTTCAGGTTGGATGGTTTTGCAGATGCCTCTTTTTCTAATTGGCTTGATACTGGTCGTTCTTATACTGGTTATGTCTTTCAACTAGCCAAGTGTACAATTTCCTGGCTTTCCAAGAAACAACAATGCATCTCCAACTCCACTCATGAAGCGGAATACATTCCACTCTCCACTACTGCTTGACAAGCCAAATGGTATTCCCGCCTCTTCAAGCAATTCAACCTTGACATTTCTGTACAGGTCTTCTGCAATAATCAATCTAGCATTAAACTTGCACAGAATCCTGTCTACCACTACAATACCAAGCACATCTATACAATATATCACTAATCGAGAGGATGCTTAATCAACAACATTTTTCAGCCCGACAACATCTCCACCAAAGATAACTCGGCTGATATCATCACGAAAGGTCTCTCCAACAATTTACTAACCCGGTTCTCCCGACTCATTGGGTATTTCGTTCAAGAGAGAGTCTCAGAGTAATTGCTCTCACACCCTATTGAGTTCTTTGTTTCTATTTTTGGTCTTTCCTTTCGGGTATCTCCAATACTTCGCTTATTGTCTATACTCGTTTTTTTTTCTATTCATTGCCTGATCTTCATACTTATATCCCTCTTTTGTTTTATAGTTACTCACATCAGCGCACTTCTTCTATTTTTGTTCACATCTAAGCCTCGCTTGTATTTATCTTATATTCCACAAGATTCTCTTACTTTGTGCTCAAGTTACACCAATGCCTATCACCTTCGGATACCAGTAGTGCTTATTCCTTCTATCATACAATTCTTAGGATCGTTGCAACACACCATGTTTCACCATTACACCCTCTTATTTCCTTTGTATTATTATACTCTGGTTTTTAGGTTGTACGCTACTCCCCAGACTTTTTGTCTGGACTTGGGCTGAGCATTTTTTGGTTTCGCTTGCATCTCCATACTCATGTATATAAGGACTGCTCGCTCCCCTCACTCAGCTCTTTAGTAAATGCAAATATCTTTATACCTATCATTTCCTCCGCTGGCTATTGCTATGACCCAATCCTCTTCGAGATCTTTATTACCTATTGTGCAACTATCACGACTCCAGTATTTTGACTTTCAATACACCTAGACCGTTCCCTCTAACACTGGTTGCCTGGACTTCTGCAGCCGTTTGCAGTACACACCAATCATTACGGTCTTCAGTACTTTCAAACAAAGCAGAGGTTGAATAGTCCACAAGCATCATGGGCTGAGAAGCTCTGCTAATTCGATTTTGGAGTTCACTACAAAACTGCAAAGGAAATGGGGAAATCAGACGTACTGTCCCGCCGATCTGGAGAGGACAAAGCTGGAGCTGATGCACAGCTCTTCCAAGACGGACAGCTAGTCTTTGTCATCGACAAAAACCCTCAACCAGCTAGACGAGAGACTGACGTCACTGACTGTGAAAGGAATCAAGACGGACTACTTGTCGTACCACTGGAACACCGCACCACCATTCTCCGATACTGCCACGACTTGCAAGTGGCACGTGACTGAGGACGACCCTGAACTCAGGAAATTGTCTCCGTGGATTTCGTTAGGAATGGATGGATGGAAAATGTGGTCGAGTACCTTGCTGGATGTTCTTGTTGCCAAAAGACCAAAGCCGATTGGCACTCAAAGAAAACCAAGTTGGTCCTAATGCCAAGTACAGAAAGACCGTGGGAGGAAATTGCAATGGACTTTGTTGGAGCATTGCCAGAAAGCACCGGCTAGAATCCGATCTTGGTCATCACTGACCGAATCACAGAGATGCGGTATCATATACCTGCTAAGATAACTTAAACTAGCGAGGATGTGGCAAATGCCTGCCTATGCGACATTTAGAAACTCCATGGACTTACAAAGCATATCAACTCCAATAGCGGGCCACAGTTTGCCTCAGCTTTTTCCAGGGCACTTAATGATGAACTTGGTATCGCACTACGACTTTTCACAGCATATGTCATGAACCAAGTTTCCAGCCTTACCCAGGACTACGCCGCATCTAGTCACTGCCGGCACTAGCCTTGCTATCAGCCACAGTGGATCCATGTTCACCTTATCCTGAGCCCAGCCGAGTTCAGCTTACTACTAGCAATACTCTACCTTGCCATGTACCTAGTCCACGTCCTTGTCCGTTCCTGGTAACCGATGTAACATGACAGCCCGCATCCCTGTCATTGCTCCACTTCCTAGTTCGGAATCCAGAAGAAATCACCAGAAGGTTCTAGCATCACGAACCTTCACTGCGCAATAGTTTTCCATATGTTTCCGTCAGTTTCCATTAGGTTCTAGTTGTTTCTATTGCGCAGTTGATTTGTAATCCACTTTGACTCATCTATCTGGCACAGCCGCCGCGCAGCCACTGCGCAGCCGCGGCGCTGCAAATCTTTTCATATCTTTCTAGTTCCATAGCTTGAGAAGGATCTCTATATAAGGAGTCCTTTCTCCGTCTCCTCTTGTCATTTTCTCTTTTCCTCTTCACACAACAACTTGTTTTTTCCCCTTTACTACGGCTTTACAAGTTGTTCTTTGAATATACTCTTTACGATTTCTCCCGTGGCCTAGACAGCCTTCCTTGAACCTCTGTGACCTTGTCCTATGGCCCGTGGCTAGACCTCTCGCCCTGCCCCGGACTTTACGCTCCCAAACCGCCGCACCGTTATCCTTCCAAACTCCAAACCTATTGCCGAAACCCGCCACCTCCTTGACCAAACCAAGAAGTACCTCCTCCACCACCTCAACTCCCATTTCCCTGCCTCCATCCAACCCTCCGACCGTACTCACCATCTCTACGGTTACTACACCCTCTCCTGGTTCCTGTCCACCGGGACCTGGTCATCACACTGTGTTGTGTCAAGATAACTGTCTCCGCCACACACTCTCATAATAGCTGACGGCATACAAACCCCCATTCCCCCAGCGACCCCCTGGAACGACCTATTCCGATGGGTCCATAACACACTCCCCAAACCATCATTCGTCCCAGATTACCCTTCTAACATGGACCCCAATCTCATTGCACCAATCCTGGACTCCAACCTAGTTGGAGTCAACAGCGGAAATACAGGCATAATTGCCCACCCTGTCATTCCCCAGATCACTAACCCACACGAGAGCCAAGCTGCCAACAAGGCACTCTACTTCTAGTTCCTCTCGGGATGTAGATATGGTCCCTCCAATCGCCTCAAAGCCCTTACTCCTCAACATGTTGCCCGAAACCTGGCCCCAAAGATTGCAGATCCAACTGCATTCAATGGAACTAGGGACAAATACTGGCAATTCATCCCGCAATTGAAGCTTGTCTTCTCCTCCGACCCAACCCGATACAGCACCGATATCTCCAAGATTTTCTACGCTGTTTCACACCTGTCCAGAAGTGCCCAATCCTGGTTCAACCCCCATATGGATCCAGTAACTGGCCGAGTCCAGTTCCAATTCTATGAGGGCTTCATCAGCGCCCTCCTGGCGGCATTCGACAACCCAGATGCTGAAGCCACAGCAAGGGAAAAACTCAACAAACTCCAGCAAGGCAAGAGAGATTGTTCCTCTTATGCCGCTGAATTCGTCACCATCTCCACCAAGCTCTCAATGAATCAAAAAGAGCAGATTGCCAGATTCTGCTTTGGCCTCAACAAAGACACTGCTACAGCACTGTCATACCAACTCAATAACCCTGACACCCTCCCCGCTGTTGCACAAATGTGCATTCAGCTTGACAATGTCTTAGGCGTGTTCAAAGCCAACATTACACGCCCTTCCATAACACCACTGCTCCCCGTGCCAGTGCGCTGCCAGCCCCTCCACAGCTATAGGTTTACACACGAGCCCGATGGACCTCTCTGCCGTTGAGGTCAAGGAAGAGCGCGTACTTCACACCTAAACCGACGAAGACTACCGCCGTGCAAACGGCCTCTGCCTTTATTGTGGTGCAGAAGGACACTTCGCCAGTGTCTACCCCAACAAGAGCCAGAAGGTCAACAACACTCTCGAAACCGCTGCCCCTGCAGCCCCATCAACTGTGGTTCTCTACACCACTCCCGAGACTGCCGCTCAGGCAAAAAACTAACCTCCTCTTTTAAGATCCAAGACCCTTCAAGGAGTGCCAGGATGCACCCTGATGTCTTCTCTCTTGCACCATCTTGTGTTTGTTTTTTGCCTTCGTGCACTTCTTGTTCTCCCATGTTTTCTGCTAACTCTTCTTCTGTTTTGCCATCTGTTGTTTTGCCTGGGTCAGTCTTTGTTATTCCTGTTGAATCGTGGTTTGCTCGCAAGAGTATGTTGCGAAGGTATCGATTGTCTTCTGCCCTGCGTATTTCTTCTGTTTCCATCTCTGGTGATCTCGGTTCCGAGTCACCCATGACTCTCAATGCTTCAATCAATAACTCTTTGGAACCTGCATAATCGACTGTGGGGCTATCTCCCAGTTTATTGACCTTGACTTTGACTTGTCCATGAACCTGAACCTTGATCTGAACCCAAAACCAGAGGACCTTGTCGTCGTTGACGGCAGGCGCTCAGTTGCAGGATAGATAACCCACTCTTGTATGTTGGAACTCACCGTTGACTAGCACGAAGAAGTATTAAACTTCCAAGTGACCAAACTGGCCGGATGAAACCTCATCCTGGGAAAAACATGGCTCGGACGCCATAACCCAATCATTGATTGGGAAAAGAACACCTTAACCTTTGCTTCCGGATACTGTCAAGCCCACTGCCTTCCAGTCCGACAAACCACCATCACTAGCAATCCGCCATCACCAACAAACCATGAAGTTAGTGTGATCCCTCATGCCGCCATAGGAATTGCCACAAAGCAACCTTGTTCTATAATTTGTGTTCCCGCCTCATTTACTGAGGAAAGCCCAAGCATTGAACGAGCTGAAAAGCTGGTCCCCACTGAATACCACAATTACCTTCCCCTGTTCTCCAAGAAAGAAGCCTCAGTCCTACCTCCACATCGCTATGTGGATTACGAAATCCCGCTTATCCCTGGCGCAAAACCCCCTCTCGGACGCATGTACTCCATGTCTGATGCTGAGTTCAAGGAGGTCCGGGAATAGCTTGATGGAAATCTTGCTGAAGCCTTCATCCGACCAAGCTCCTCATCCAGTGCCTCCCCCATCCTGTTCGTCAAAAAGAAGGATGGTTCCCTGTGTCTATGTGTTGACTACAGAGCTCTCAACGACATTACCCACAAGGAGAGATACCCCCTCCCCGAGAATCGAGGAAACCTTGAACCAAATCCGAGGATCCAAGTACTTCATCAGACTGGATCTTCGAGCAGCCTTCAATCTCATCCGGATTAAAGAAGGCGATGAATGGAAAATGTCCTTTCGAACCCAATACGGCCTCCTCGAATTCATAGTCATGCCCTTTGGACTTACCAATGCCTCAGCAACCTGCCAACGCTTTGTCAATGACACCTACTGAGAATTCCTTAACGTTTTCTGTGTTGTCTACCTTGATGATAAGTTGATTTACTCCAAGAACCGTACGGAACACCAAGAACAAGTTCGCAAAGTCCTCGCCAAACTCTCCGAAGCAGGACTCTTTGTCAAACCAGAAAAATGCGAATTTACCATGACCAATACAACCTTCCTTGGGTTTGTTAACTTCTCCGAAGGTATTGAAATGGACCCAGAAAAAGTCAAGGCAGTTATAGAATGGGAAACACCAAAATCGGTGAAGGATATGCAATGTTTCCTAAGTTTCGCTAACTTTTACCGAAGATTTATAGAAGGATACTCCCGCATCTGTTAACCATTCTTCCGACTATTGCAAAAGGATACTCCCTTTGCGTGGTCTTCAGACTGTTACCTAGAATTCTCGAAATTGAAGAAAGCCTTCACCACAGCACCCGTCCTCTGATACTTTGACCCTAACCTCGAAACCATTCTGGAAACCGACGCCTCCAACTATGTGGTCTCCGGCATCCTCTCTCAGAAAATCCCAGAGGACGGCAAGACGGTCTTATATCATATTGCCTTCCTGTCCAAAAAATGTCACCAGCCAAATGCAATTACGTCATTGGTGATAAGGAACTTCTTGCTATTGTGGTCTGCCTGGATAAGTGGTATATGTACCTTCATGCCCTTCCCAAGCCATTTACCATCCTGACCGACCACCATAACCTCGAATCTTTCAAGAGCAAGACCTTCCTGAACCGTCGGCAGGCACGCTGGGCTGGGGAACTAGCACAATACGACTTTACTATTATGTTCCGACCTTGCAAAAGGAATGGAGAAGCCGACGCCTTGACACGCAGGTCTGGAGACCTCCCTAAAGAGGGGGATGAACGTGCACGACCAGTGCGCGCCCTTATCCCAGCATCTAACTTTTCCGAATACTCCCTCTCTGCCACATCAATTGGCTTCATTGACGACATCAGAACCTTACTACCATCCAATGCTCTTGGAAAATCAATCCTCCTTGCACTCAAGAATTTCGAGACCAAGCACCCAACAGTTCCCCTCGGCAAATGTACCCATAACAACGGACTCCTTTATTTCAATAAACTCCTGTATACCCCAGACAATAAGCTACTCCAGTCAAAAATCCTCAACTCTTGCCATGAACACCCTGCCACAGGACATCCCGGAAGAGCCGCCACTTACGAGCTGGTATCCCGCAACTACTAGTGGCCCAAGATGCGTAAAACCATTGCTCGGTATATTAACAATTGCGACACCTGCATGAGAATCAAACCAGCTCGCCATGCACCTTATGGCCTTCTCAAATCCCTCAAAATCCCAGTCTGGCAATGGAGTTCCGTTTCAATGGACTTCATTACTGGAATCCCAATGTCAAACGGATTCGATGCAGTCCTAGGTATCGTTGATCGCCTATCCAGAATGGCACACTACATTCAGCCCACAACCGAATGCAACTCCGAAACCCTTGCACGCCTGTTCATGGACAACATCTTCCACTTCCATGGCCTCCGGGACCCTATTGTTATCGTTAGAGGAACCCAGTTCACCTCCGAGTTCTCCCGGTTCCTATGCAAGCTGCTTGAAATCCAATAAAAGCTTCCTACAAGCTTCCACCCACATACCGACGGCCAGACCAAAAGAGTCAATGCAATCCTGGAACAATATCTCCGCGCCTACTGTAACTACCAACAGGACAACTGGTCCGCGTTACTGACCATGGCCGAATTTGCATATAACAACACCCTGTCTTACACCACTGGAATCACATCCTTCTTTGCCATTTACAGGCAACAACCCCGCTACGAAATCCTCGCTAACCCGCAGTCCCCCAGCCTACTCGAGAAATCCTCAAGAATTATGCCAAACGCTTGTCGCTTCTGGATAAACACCTGCAGGCTGAGATATCCTGGTTCCAAGCAATCCATGCAGAGGAAGCCGATCTTTATCGAATTCCCCCGCCTGCATACAAGATCGGCAACAAAGTCTGGCTCTTGAGGTGACACATCCATACTACAAGGCCCTCAACCAAGTTGGATTACAAGCGCCTTGGGAAATTTTGAATCCTCCAGAGGATTTCCAGTCATGCATATAAGCTTGAACTCCCAGCAACCATGAAGGTCCACCCAGTCTTCCACGTCTCCCTCCTGGAACCTGTTGCAACAGACCACCTCGCCGGCCAAGTTCAACCTCCTCCTCCTCATGTTATTGTTAACGAAGACCTAGAGTGGGAAGTTGAAGATATTCTCGACTCCAAACTTATTTGACGTCAACTTAAGTAAATTGTCCATTGGTTTGGATACAATCATCCTACCTGGCAACCAGCAAATGACCTCGAAAACGCCCCAGCAATTGTTAGGCGCTTCCACACAGCTTACCCACAAAAACCTAGACCAGAAAACCTTCCTGCACCATGAGTGGATCTTGGTACGACCCGATCATCATTGACGATGACCATGAACCAATCCAAGAAAGATCGCTGGAGCTCTCCTCTAGAAGGGGGGCTACTGTCATGAACCAAGTTTCCAGCCTTACCCAAGAATACCCCGTACTTAGCCACCGCCAACACCAGCCTTGCCATCAGCCACAGTGGATCCATGTTCACCTGACCCTGAAACCAGCAGAGTTCAGCTTACTACTAGCAATAGTCCACCTCACAATGTACCTAGTCCACGCCCTTGTCCGTTCCTGGTAACCGTTGCGACACGACAGCCCGCATCCCTGTCACTGCTCAACTTTCCAGTTCGGAATCCAGATGAAACCACCAGAAGGTTCTAGCATCACGAACCTTCACTACGCAATAATTTTCCATATATTTCCGTCAGTTTCTATTAGGTTCTAGTTGTTTCTATTGCGCAGTTGATTTGTAATTACCTTCGACTCATGTACCTTGCGCAGCCGCCACGCAGGCACTGCGCAGCTGTGGCGCTGCAATTCTATACATGTCTTTCTAGTTCCATAGCTCAAGAAGGATCTCTATATAAGGAGTCCTTTCTCTGTCTCGTCTTGTCTTCTCTCCTTTTCGTCTTCACGCAACAACTTGTCTCTTCCCCTTTACTACTGCTTTACAAGTTGTTCTTTGAATATACTCTTTACGATTTCTCCCGTGGCCTAGATAGCCCTCCTTGAACCTCTGTGACCTCATCCCATGCCCCGTGCCTTGACCTCTCGCCCTGCCCCAGGATTCACGCTCCCTACCCGCCGCACCATTATCCTTCCAAACTCCAAACCTATTGCCGAAACCCGCCACCTCCTTGACCAAACCAACGAGTACCTTCTCCACCACCTCAACTCCGGTTTCTTTGCCTCCATCCAACCATCTACTGTACCCACCATCTCCATGGTTACTACACCCACTCCTGGTTCCTGTCCACCGGGACCTGGTCATCACCAAATACCACCCCCAAACCGATAGCCTCAGTGAGGGAGCTATTCAAACTCTAAAGCAGTACCTCTGAATCTTCTGCCATTACCGACAAGACATCTGGGCACGATGGCTTCCCTTTGCGTAGTTTGCACAAAACTCAACATCAACTATACATGGATACCGCCCCGTTAGGAGTCCCTATGGCTTCAACGTTACAGGATCCACATCTCAATAGAACCATCCGCAAGCCCGGCTGCCGAAGAATGGTTGGATAGAAAAACTGTTGTCCATAACAACATCCACAATATACTGAAGCACATCAACAACAAACACAGTGTATTGAGTTTGGACAAGGCAAGATTATACAATCCTGGGGATAAAGTTCTGGTGGACTGCCGCAGCTTGACCATCAAATCAGGGAATAGCTGAATGCCCATTTCAAAGTACATTGGTCTATTGACAATCAAGCGTAGGGTTGGTTCACATGGCTATGAGGTAGAAACTCTTGATAGAATTCACCTACACAACGTCACTCACACCTCTCTCCTCAAGTTACTTCGGGTCATACCCGGAGACGATCTAGAAATTGATGAGGAAAATCAGGATGAACTGTTCTTTTGTCAGGAGAAGATTATCAACAGCCGCTGGGTGGAAAAATAAGTCTAATACCGTGTCTGATGGCAAGGTTTTGAGGAAGAGGCAGACACATGGCAACTGATCGAGCACCTCACGGACCCTGATGCCATGCAATTGGTTATCACGTTGCATTAAGAGTTTCCCAGGGAACCGGTGCACAGATTAATGGAAGATAGGTTGTGAACCACTAGGTCCTTCTCGCTCGCAATACTGTTCCAGGAAGTAGTAAGTATTTTTGTTACAGTTATTAGTTAATGTTCTATTCCTTTCCATGCCCTATATCGATCGCTCATTTTTACCTAGAACAGAGGGACAATTAAAGGGTTTTTGGAAAGTCTTCAAAAGTGGTTTTAACGGTGAACAACCAATACAAGACATGGCATTATTCTAGCAAAGTGAACGCAATGACGTGAGATGGATTAAGGGCTTCAAAGGTAGCTTCTACATTCCTATCATTTTCTTTCATGGACAATGAATTAACCGAGCAATCTAGAGAGATCTCGGTTTTTTTTTTTCGGAAGTGTCACTTTAAGGACCAAAGTCCTCGAAGGGGGGGGCAATGTCATGGAGTCAGGTAAAGTAGTCCTAGTCTGCTCTAATACATGAGACCTGGAACTAACCATAACACGGACTGATCACCCTTGCGCATGCAATCAGGCAGCTATATTTGGAGTTGGACTTTCTATTTATTTCTTCATGCATCTCTAGTGTTATTTTTGGAACTACTCCACATGTAGCTGTGCCCCTAAGCCAGGAGTTGTGAATTTTTGGGTCAAAGCGATTGCCCTCTACTTTTGTATCTCATCTTGTCTTGTGTTTCTTTAGTGGTCCGTCGGCTATAAATACTTGAGCGCCCACGCAGTTTAGTAGGACAAGCGAACAGCGTTGTTTTAATTAACCATCTACCTTACACTCATATTGAATTATCGCACCTTTTAGTACCTTGTACCTAGTGATATTCTCGTTGCACCTTCTAGTACTCGGTACTAACGCGAATAAGTTAATTCACCAAGTGAACCATAACATTACAACGCTATACTGTCACACCCTACCATCAGCATCTTCACCAACAGTAATGAATCAATGACGCATTGACCCAGTCCCCCGTTGAGGCCACTGAGGGCAAATGTCAGATGGAGGAGGACCAGGGGATGGTCGCTATCAGACACCCACAATCACAAGCTTGGGTGTTCCCACCCAAACCAGAAATCGAGGACGCACCAAGCAGCCTCAGCTCAGACTCAGAAGACGATGACGACGGCAATATAATCATCCGTTCCGGTGCCGTTGCCTCTCCCGCATTGCCAAAGCCACCATCATGAGCCCCATCCGGTATTGGAGGGCTCCAAACGGCAAATCGGATCTCAAGACCATCATCAACTCATTCAGCAGGAATTTCAGCAACACAAGTGCGAGCCATCGCCGCCAGGATAGAGACAGACAGACTCACTGCAGAGGCCAATCCTCCGCAATGAGATCCCAGCCCAGATGCAACCCGCAATCACGCAGTTATTGAATGCGCAATACACAAAAACCATCAATAAAGTCGCACTGGATCTTCACAAAAGTGCATAGGCAAAAAGTAGTCACAGACGACTTACTACGTCAAATCCCTGCCAACCATCAGGAACTTCCTTGCCTTCACCTAAAAAGCGTCGGAATACACAGGTGGGAAATTGCAGAACAAAGGGACAAACTTACCCGGGAATGAAACCGGAGGAAAGATGACATCGAAAAACTGGCCACCAGCTTGGAAACCGGTACCAAGTGCATCGAGGAGCTGGAAGGCCGCTCCTAACACAAGTCGGTCCAATTATGGGTTGACCAGGTACCTGGACCTGCCGACTCAAGAAGCAAGCGCAAGTAGGTCCCACGACAACCTCCCTCTTACTTCATGAACCCAAACCTGGTCAGGCAAACAGCCCTCCCTTCGTTCCCGGCACCACCTCTGCTCACAAGCTCAGAGGCGCCACCTCCACCACCAATTCACCAGCTACTACGCCAACAACAAGCCTTTAAGTTTGCGAATGTCCCACAAAGGACAGAAATACGGAGACACGAGTTCAAGCTCGACCCACCCCCGAACTTTTCAGGAATGAAAACATAGTTGGAAAACTTCGTGTTCGCCATAAACAACTACATCAGGGCAAAACAAATCACAAATGACGAGGACCACATCACCCTCATAATCTCTTGATTCGAAGGTGACGTGCTGACATGGTGGAGAGGAAACAATGGCAAAATCAACACTTGGGACTAGGCTATTGACGGGCTCTGCCAAACCTATGGTAAACACCAGGCCCAGCAACAAGCCATCAGTGAGCTTGAAGCTCTTGAATAGGCTAGAAGCATCTTGACTTTCTTCATCAAGGTTGAAGAACTCAACCTCGAAGCGAAGATCCCAGCCGAGAACCTGCGCATGATGTTGATGCCCAACCTCCACGTCTACCTCCAATATGCGCTTGCCACACAAGTGCTCAGTGACCCCACCTACAATGAGTGGAAGAAGCTGTCTATCTTGCTCGCTACACAACAAGAGGCTGTTTCCCAGGGCACATGCAACTAGGGAAACGACAACAACAGACTTAGTGGACATGCCAATCGCCCACGAGGCAGTAACAACAAGAGTAACAACAACAACCGGAAGTCTCGCCAACGATTGGAAACTTTGTCTTGACAGAGCTCAAGGAAAGCAGTTGGCGAGACGGAAAATGCATTAAGTGTGGACTGTCCAAGGACCAGGTCCCCGACTACACTAGTAGTAGTTGTAAAGTTCAATTATGGGAACGGGCCACTGCCCAAACCACTGCACCAACCTGCACAGTTAAGATCATTATGGCATCCCCGAAGCGCAAACGAGATGATGAGGGATCTCATACCGTCGCCACCCCCACACGCAAGAGGAGGTAACCCTGAGACCAAGACAGTGCGGATTACTGAGCTGAACTCAGATCCTGAAAAGGAGGAGGCTGTTAGCACCGACCATTCAGCAAACGAATAGGGGTTCTACAACAGACCGTCGGAAGTACCCCTCGACATGCTCCCCTGCTGACAGTCATGGTTGTGTTGAAAGGAGGATTTTGGGCAAAAGCGGTCATTAACCCAGTAGCAACTGCCCCTGTAATAGGATAAAAATTGGGGAAGGATTTGGGTTTGGCTTGAAGGAAATGGCCTGTGCATATATCGCAGGCTGATGGTAATAATTTAAGTGGAGGATCTCACGTTATCAATTCTTCTTCTAGGTTTTTAGGGAAGGACCCTGTTTCGGTGTTGTCAATACCTGACACAACACTATTACCCCCACCTCAATCTACAGAGTGGTTGATAGATGCTGTAAAGTTTGGGTATAGTATAAAGGTGGCTATTAGTTAGATTACCAGAATCTAACTAATAACAGCTGCCTTAATATCTATATAAATAAGAGTCTGAATAGTTGTAATATCTTCAAGTCACTTGTGATTTGAGGAGAGACTTAATTAACCATTGTAAACTCTTGTATTTGTTGCTAACTGCCAAGTTGCTTGCCTTTTCACTGAAGGGGGGAATGGGCTTCTTTTATAGAAAGTCCCAAGCCTGTATGAGTCATAGTGACTCCTAAACTAAATTAACTATGATGTCAGAAGTGACTCATTTCCTATGAGTCAGTGGTGACTCCTTTCTTAATGTTGAGTCATACCTATGAGTCAGAGGTGAGTCAATTCCTTGAGTCATTCCTGTGAGTCAGAGGTAGGTGACTCCTAGCTAAGTGAGTCATAGATGTTCTAGTAACATCTATGTTGATTAATAATAATGAAAATAATAATGAAAATAATAATGAAAATACCAATTTCCTGCTCTGTCCTGTGTAATGATAGACGTTACATGTGTATGTAATTTCCTATCCTTACATTCTCCCCAACTATTTTAAAGGATAGCCTGAGTTTCCTTCATGGCTAGAATTCTAGCCTTCTCTTTATTAATATGTCCCATTGTCTTTGTCCTGCTGGAAGTATTATTTCCAGGTCTCTTTCTAAAGGTCCTTGCTTTATTTCCTGTCTCCCAGTATTTTAGCAATACTGGATAGTCAATGTCTTCAGCATACACCCAACTATCATCTTTTTCTTCATAACCTTTCCACCTAATCATATATTGGGGCCTTCCTGTACCTGGTTCTGACCTGTATTCCATAGCCTCTTGTACCTCATTTCTGGAGCCTTCAACAGCAGAGGGGTATTTGTCTGCTCTACCAGGGAATTTTCTGTTGTTGTTGGGCTTGTATCTTTTGAGGAGGCTGCTGTGGAAGACTGGGTGGATTTTTTTGAAGTTTGCTTCTATGTGGACTTCATAATTGTCAGTGTCTGGAAAAGCTTGAACAATACTGAAGGGTCCAATCCATTTGGGTCTTGTTTTACCTTTGAGTGAGAGGTCCAAATTTTTGGTGGAGAGCCAAACCAGGTCACCAGGGAGGTACTTCTCTGCCTTCCTTCTGAGTTTGTTGGCATGGTGAGTTTGTGATTCTTTGGCTTTGATGAGGTTTGTGATGGCTTGTTGTTGGAGGGTAGGCTTCATGAATGGTGCTCTGGTATTCATGGGGATTCCTAGCTCATTGACATGTGGGTTTTGTCCAAATCTTGAATTAGGGCCAAACATGATTTGGTAGGGGGAGAATTTCCTACTGCTATCATGTCTGAAATTCATAGCAATTTGGATTTTTGGTAACTTAACCACCCAGTTTTCTTCTCCATCTTCTCTCATAGCTGTGGCCATTTCTATAATGACCTTGTTCATCCTTTCTGTTTCTCCATCAGTCTGGGGGTGGAATGCTGTTGAGAGGAGGAGGGTGATGTTGTGGAGGTCTGCCCATGCTGCCCAGTGTGCAGAGGTAAAGATAGGGTCTCTGTCAGTGACAATATCTTCAGGATAGCCAAGTATTGGAGCAATAAACCAGTCATAGTACTTGGTTAGCCATTCTGCTGTGACATTCTCAGGTAGTAGGATGGGAATGGTGTATTTGGACAGCCTGCATACAATTGGCCAGATTTTTTGAAATGTGGTTGGCTGAATGTATTGCTGTAGGAGTTTGGTGGATCTGTGATGACCTTTGGGAGTGAGAGGAAGTCCATGGTGATGCTCTGCCAGGGGAATAGAGGTACAGGCAGTGAGTGGAGTTCTCCTTGTGGTTTTTAAGTGGAGAACTTACTCTTCTGACAAGTAGTGCAGGTTTCACAATATTCCTTAATATTGTTACTCATTCCCTTCCAGAAGTAGCTGTGCTGGCAGTGGAGTAGTGTTCTGAGGTATCCTGCATGAATTAGTTCCTCATGGCTAGATTCAATGAATTTCTCAATTAAATCATAAGGGGCCAGTTCTCCATCACTGTCTTTAGCATCCCTCATCCATTTAGTGGGTAGAATCACTCTTTCCTTGTGGCATTCTTTGTTGGGATGGATGTAATAGAACCCATTTCTGTATGTAATAGAATTGAATTTTAATGCAGCACCTAAACTAGAAAATCTAGGGTCATGCATTAGTTTGTTGTATTCTTTGCATAGTGAGGTGTGAGTAGCAGGTTCTTCTCTAGGTGCACATACATCCAAAAATACAATAGGCCACTTGGATCCAACATCCAACTTGGCCTCAGCTCTCACAAAGAAAGATTCTTTCCCAGAATCTACTTGTTTCCACCTTTCCTGCCCTTCATTACCCTCCCAAACAAGATTTTTGAAGACCCAGAAGAGGCCTTCCTCATTTGCTTGTAGGGAGTAAATTTCTGGGTCCAGAAAGGAGTTAGCTGTGTACCATTGTCTGAAAGTTTTGTATGTGTTGGTAGAATGTACCTTCTTCCTCCATTCCTTAACCAAGTCCTTTTCCTCCTCTTTCAACTCCTCTGGCCTCCTATGGTGCTTCCACTTGCAGTTAGGCACATAACACTCCATATAATCATCTAGGAGGTGGTGCCTTGGGTGGTTCTCATAGGTCTTGTACCAAAGCCAGGATGGGTTTAGTGCAGGGCACAAAGGGATTTGTGGATGATCGATATCATCCTTGCTTGGTTTCCAGCCAAACTCATCTACCTCCCCATGTTTATGGCAATTCATGACCTTGCATTGCCATTGGGGAAGGAGGTGGTGTTCTGGGTGCCTTTTGCTGAGGGCAGCCCAGGGAACTGGTTTTGACTCCACTGGTTTGTACGCCTCAGGACAAGGGGAGATCTCCATGCTGAGGGGCATGGTGGTATCCAGAGGAGGGAGTTGTGCCAGCTTCTGGGGAAGCTGGGAGGAGGAGGAGGTGTATGTGGGCATGGTGCCCAGTGATGCTGGTGGTGGTGGTGGTTGCTGGTGGGGGAGCACTGTGGTGGCTTTGCAGCCAATGGTGGCATCCCCAGGGGCCTTTGTGGCAGGCATCACTTGTTGGTTGGGGGAGTCCCAGGGAGGACAATCAGTGACATTGCTGTCCCTGATGGCCTGTTCTTGGGCCCAAGAGATTCCATGGTGAGTGGGGTCCTCATTTCCATGGGAGCCAGTGGAGAGGGCAGGGGAGTTGGGTCCTCTGGCCTCATTGTAGGCCCTATTGGCTCTCACACTTTCCCAGTGTGAAAGGGTGGTCCTTTCCCACTCTTCATTGAGTAGGTCCAGATCCTCTTGAGATGGAAGAGTTGGCTCTTCCACCTCACTCCACTCTTGCTCCTCCTCTTCCTCATACTGGCTCTCTTCAGAGCCATTCATCACCCATTGCTCCCACTCAGTTTCTGGGAACTCCTCATCCAGGAGTTCTTGGGACTCCTCCTGGAAGTCCTTGGTGGTATTGTTGGGGCACCCAGTTTGGTGCCAGAGGATAGCCCTTGGGCCATTGATGGACCTGCAGTGGCAGGTGGAGGGTCCTGCTGCTGCTGGTGCTGCTGATGCTGCTGCTTGTGCATAAGACATTTTCTTGACTGTGTTAGAGGGTTCCTTCATGTTCTTAGTAGACATTTGGGAACTTACTTCTGGTAGTGGTGATGGTGTTGGTGTAGGTGGAGTAGTAGTAGTAGTAGAAGGTTGGACTTGGGTAGCTGCTGTGTAGATGTGTTGCTTGAAGGGTTCTGGCTGATCTGCTGAATCTGAAATAAACTGTGAGAGAGGGTAGGGAGTGCCCTCTTTATACATTCTACTCAGCTGGTCTGCTATCTTATTGCTCTCTCCCTTAATATGTTCTATAGTAAAGTCCAATCTGGATAAGATTCTCCTAGATCTATCTCTTCTGCCTGATAGGTTGTTATTACTCATAATTGTAAGTAATGCACTGTGATCAGTCACAATTTTAAATTTCACCCCTGTTAATTCAGTGGCAAAATACTCAGCCCCAGCTACTATGGCAAGGAGCTCCTGATCAGTTGTTGAGTAATGTGTTTGTGCATTGTTGAATTTCTTGCTAAAGTATTTAGCAGGTCTAGCCTGTTCCAAGGTGGGTCCTTGGCCAATCAATCCACCCACACCCACTTTACTTGCATCACAGACAAGATATATGGTGTCATTTGAATTGTAATCAAGTGGTCTGAGCATTGCAGGTGAGTCAAGTAACTTTTTAATTTGGGTAAATGACTCAGTGTGAAGTGGGGTCCATGACCAATCTTTAGTAGCCCCTGCTAGTTCAGAAAGTGGAGCCATGATGTCAGCTAATTTAGGAAGAAACTGACTCAGATAGATAATCATGCCATTAAATTCCTGGAGCTCCTTCCTATTTCCAGGGATTGGCAGCTTAGAAATCATTTCTACTTTTGTTGGATCCACTTCTAGGCCTTTCTCTGTGAGTATGACTCCAAGGATCTGCATTACTCTAGAATTTATCTGAGACTTTGATTTATTGATGTAAAACTTTTCCTTTTTTAGGATGTTGTGTAACTGTCTCAGGTCTTTCACATGCTGATCCCAAGTATTGCTATAGATAAAAATGTCATCTAAATAGATTGCAACTGATCTGTCTAGCATAGGTCTTAATATGTGACTCATGGTTTTTACCATAGTGGCAGGTGCATTGCGATCTCCTTGTTGCATGACTCTTGTTCTAAATTGGCCCATGGGGGTACTGAATGATGTATACTTTTCATGGTCAGGGTTTATCCTAATGTTGTGATAGCCATCAGTCAAATCTATTTTTGATCTGTATCTGTGTGAGGCTACTCTATTTCTAATCTCATCCTGGTTAGGAAGTGGTGTGTTGTCCTTAATGGTGTTGTTATTTCTATCAACCAGGTCCAGTAGAAATCTAGGCTGATCTGGTTTGTCATGCTTAGGAATTGTAAACATCCAGCATGATGATGGATCATTTGATGCAATGATCCTGCCTGATTTCAATTCTGAGTCAATCTTTTCATGCAAGGCTTGCATGAATTTAGCATTCTGTTTTATTGGTCTAGGTCTCCAGATAATTGACTCATCCTTAATATTAATGTTGTGATTAATATCTCTGAGTGGGGGTAATTCTGTTGGTTTCTCTGAGGGGTAGACTTCAGGAAACTCAGCCTCAATATCAAACTCTGACTCAACTGTAGTGGAATAGGAATGGATTTCCTTTTTCTCAGCATTGATGGTGGCCCTTAATTTGTGTATGTGATTAAAGGCAATGGTGATGTCATTATTGAGTTGTGTGGGCAGAGTTTTGTATAGTGAATGATAAGTGGTTTGAAGCTCCAATAGAATTTGGTACCAGTTTTCTATTACTGTTTTTTCTTCTATAGTTAGAAGATTGATTACTGCTATGGTAGACTTCAGCTGATGATGTAAATCATTTTTAGCCTGAATGTAATGTTGTCCACTCTCTATGTAATCTACAACCTTGTTGTATGCCCTGTTGTAGGCTAAGGATGTTTGAGTGCTTGGAAATTGGTGTGATGTCATTACTTCTACCATATATGAGTAATCTTGTACCCATGTTGGATAATGGTCTAGGTCATTCTTGATGATCTTCCAAGCTAATTGTTGGATGATCATCTTTTCCTCATATGGTGTGAGTGAGCCTGTTTCTTCCACATGTGTGGCTGCAGAGGTGACTCTTCTTTTGCTGATCTTTGTCTGAGGAGCTCCTCCAGTCCAGGGTTTCAAGGTGTATCTGAGTCCTTCCTTGCTTGTGACAGTAGTCTGCATGGTGCCAATATTGATCATGGCCTGATTAGCCTTCAGGGCTGGATGTCCTAGGATAACATCCCAGTCACTGAGGTTGGCTGCCCAGAAGGTTCTTTCTTCTTCATGCTGACCATAATTAATAATTACTTTGGCAAAATGCTCACACTTGCCCTTGCTACCTTTGATGACTGTGTTGATAACAACTGGTTTAGTTAATTTCATCATGGGTATCTTATACAGTGTGCAGAACCTAGTACTTATTAGATATGCACCTGTAGTCTGGTGATCTATTAGAGTGATGGCCTCATTTCTGTTGATAGTGGTGATAGCCATCAGGTGTTCTGTTGTTTTTAGCCTAGGGTTGTAACTAGGTGGTGTGTCCAGAATTAATTTGTTGTTTTTGCCAACTGTTAGGACTTGTCTTACTTTTGTGGCATGGATATTGATTGCACCATGATCAGTTGATTCTTTGTCATAGGTTGCTGATAAGGCATTAGATCCTATCTTTGGTGATTTGCAATCAAATGACAAATGACCCATTTTGCCACAATTGTAACACTTGGCATTTCTGTTGAGGCCAGCTGGAATTGGTTTCTTTTTTAGTAGACTCCAATCTGTAGGAGGGGGCCTTGCAGGAGGTGGGGGTTTGGTGTGTGCCTTGACTCCTGCAGGTTTATTACTGGCTTTTGTGAGCTGATGTGCAGGGGTTCTTTCAGGCTTTTCTGGCAAAGCTTTCCATGGCTTTCTTTGTGGCTTATTTCCTGTGTCACTGTGTGTGTGAGTGTGCATATTAGCCTCAAATTTTTCCAGGGTCCTGATTAATTTTTCCCATGCAGTATCCACTGTAATGAAAGCTCCTGCAGCTGTAATTAATTTCTGGTCTAATGCATCAATGAACTTGTGATACTTGACAGGGTGAGTAATAGTTTGATTACCATCTGAATCAATGAGTAATAGTTGGATCCTGTCTAGTTCTTTTGCAAATTCATGCACTGTCATTTTCTTTCCATTTTTGTACTGGTTGCATTTGGCCCACACCTTCCATAAATCATCCTTGCTTGTGCTAGGAATTAGGTGCTCTCTGATGTTGATAAAAGCCTGGAAGATGTCCTGGTTTTTTGACTTGGTATTGTTGACATACTCATCCAGCACTGTTTTTGGTCCTGCCTCCACATAGAAGTCCAGATTATCTACTGCTTCTACTCCTTTAAGCTGTATACCATTCAATTTCAGATACTTCTGTAAGTAAATACACCAATCATCATATGTTTGTGCATTCTTCCATTTAGGATCATCATTTAATTTCTTTGGTATTTCTACTTTGATCTTTGGAGGCTTCTTTGGTGTTTTTCCTCTAATTGAGGTTTTGCCTGTTGTTTTTTCCCAGCTAATTTGAGATGGTGTTTTTTCCCTATTAGATTTCATCTTCTTTTTCCTGGCATTGGAAGAGGAAGAGCTGTTACCACTGTCACTGCTATCAGAATCACTTTCTGAAGAACTTGGATCAGGTGGGTCTTCAGCATTCTTTTCATTTCCTGATTCCTCTGAATCAGAAAGGGATATTGCTCTGTCTTTTTGGGTTCCATCTCCTGTTTTTTTCTTCTTTGCTCCAAAGAGATCCCTCTTGGATTCTTTGAGTTTCTCATTGGCTTCCTTTTCCTTCTGTGCCTGTTTTTCCTTCTTTCTTCTAGGTGTTGCTGTGAATTTTACAACTGGAGGTACAGGTACAGGAGTGTTGTCCTTATCAGTATTTTGTTTTTCTGGTATATACCTATAAGTGGCTATGGCTATCCAGTTTCTGATTATCCAAGGGATTTCTTCAACACTATTGATGCTTTCTACTTCAGGTTGGAAATTTGCAATTCTTTCCATAAGTAGTTTCTCATCAATTGTTTCTTCTAACATTATCTTTGTTATATCTTCAATTGCTGTTTCCTCCAGTGGTTCCTTATTTTGAGATTCTGGATTTCTTTTTACTCCTACTGCTGAGGCTCCCCATTCACTTAAGGAATATTTTGCTACAATTACTTGTAGCATTTTTCCTTCCTCTAGTGTATAATGGTCTGCTTCTGCTTGCAGTTTACTTTCCCAGATTCTGTTTGTGAGGGCTTGTTTCTGGATTCCAGGTTTATGTGCTTTGATTGTGAAAATATATTCTGGTGTTGTTAAGTACTGACTTATTTTAAGTTCTAGTTCTGCATTCTCTTTACTGGTTTCCCTTACAGTACTCCAGTTGACAACTACTGGCATATCAATTTGTGCAGGTGTTTGAGATCTTGAAGGTGTTTTCCCCTTTGATCTCTTTTTCTTTGGTGTTAGAAGTTTGGGCATCAAGGAGCCCTTTCTGCTCCTGGTGTTTGGTGGTGTGGAAGTCATGTTGCTAATATTTGATTCTTTTTCTACAGATGACCTTCAAGTGTTATGTTAGGCCTGTTGAGTATCCAGGCAAGGTGTCTAGGAATGATGTTGTCTTGAGGGGGCCTAAGGAAATTCCTGTTAAAAGGAATAGAAAGGACTTTTTCTGGGTGACACCTAAGGATTTGGATGGATTCCTTGAGGAATTTGCTGGGGTTGCTGTTACTTGGAAGGGATGTAAGAATAGGGATTGTTCTGAACAGTGTGCTGAAAGGTATAGGTGCTTCAGAAGAATGGTAGATCAGGGGTGGAGGTATAATACTTAAGGGGTCCCACTGATTGAAAAAGAGCTCTGCCTTCTGTAGATGAGGTCCTTTTTAATTCTCAGATTTACTTTTCTTAGTATTTCTGAGTATCTAGATACTTCTCCTCTTCTAGGAGAATTAAAGAGGCCCTAGATGATCAGTCTAGTCCTTGGGTAAGGTTTTTATATAGGTTAAAAAATGTAAAGTTTGGGTATAGTATAAAGGTGGCTATTAGTTAGATTACCAGAATCTAACTAATAACAGCAGCCTTAATATATATATAAATAGGAGTCTGAATAGTTGTAATATCTTCAAGTCACTTGTGATTTGAGGGGAGACTTAATTAACCATTGTAAACTCTTGTATTTGTTGCTAACTGCTAAGTTGTTTGCCCTTTCACTGAAGGGGGGAATGGGCTTCTTTTATAGAAAGTCCCAAGCCTATATGAGTGATAGTGACTCTTAATCTAATTAACTATGATGTCAGAAGTGACTCATTTCTATAATTCAGTGGTGACTCCTTTCTTAATGTTGAGTCATACCTGTGAGTCAGAGGTGAGTCAATTCCTTGAGTCATACCTGTGAGTCAGAGGTAGGTGACTCCTAGCTAAGTGAGTCATAGATGTTCTAGTAACATCTATGTTGATTAATAATAATGAAAATAATAATGAAAATAATAATGAAAATACTATGTTCCTGCTCTGTCCTGTGTAATGATAGAAGTTACATGTGTATGTAATTTCCTATCCTTACAGATGCTGAAGTGTTGGATATTGGGCAAAGGGATTTAATTTTGGGACTTACTTGGTTGGTGGAACATGGCTTTTCAGTTGATATTGTTGGAAGGCAACTTGTTAGAAAGGATGGAGTTGTGGTAAGTTGCCATCTGAGGAATATTCCTGGAATAACGGTAATGGAGGGGGATTTGGAAGAAAGGGATATTGTGTTACTGGTTGACGCAGCATCCCATTACGCTGATTACGCTCAGGTGTTTTTATCCAAGCAGTCCAATAAACTACCCCCATACCGAAAATGGGACCACAAAATCCCCCTCAACGACCCCCAAACCAAAGTCCCTATCGGCCCAATATATAAGACCACTTGGAAAGAGGATGAACCCCTCAGGGCATACCTAGCGGAATACACACCATCAAGAAAGGTTCGGAAATCACAATCCGCAGCAGGAGTCCCCACTCTTTTTGTGCGGAAAAAGGATGGATTACTCCGCCTCTGCATTTATTATTGTGGATCAAACAAAATCACCACCCCTAACCAATACCCCCTACCTCTAATGAACAAACTCAGGGAGAAGGCTTAAGGCTCAAAATGGTTAACCAAGCTTGACCTCAAACATGGCTACTACCTTATTCGGATCAAGGAAGGTGACGACTGGAAGGCCACCTTCAAAACAAAATATAGTCTCCACAAATACACGGGCATGCCCTTTGGACTTCTTAACCCACCCTTATCATTCCAAGAAATGATGGACAAAGTCCTCCAAGGCATTGAAGAAGAAGTCGACTACTTGGATGATATTCTCATACACACCTCCTGAACTAAGGAAGAACACCAAGACGCCGTTGAACAAGTTCTAGAAAGACTCTTGGAACATGACCTCACGGTCAACCCAAGCAAGTCAGAATTCCATATCAAGGAAACAGTCTTTCTCGGCTACGTCATCAATGAATCGGAAGTAAAAATGGACGGAGCAAAAGTTAAGACCATTACAAAATGGGCGGTCTCACAGAAAAAGAAGGACTTCCAAGCCTTTCTTGGCTTCGCCAACTACTACCACCGCTTCATCTGAAACTACAGCCAATGAACCAAGCCCCTCACCAAACTGACTAAAGACGTACCAACCAAAGACGTACCATGGTCATGGGAAGCATGGCAACAAGAAGCCTTCGACGAACTAAAAGCTGAATTCCAGAAAGCAACAATACTGGCACAATGGGATGGAAGCCTACCCACCTTCTTGGAAACTGATGCATCAAACCAAGCGGTGGCTAGTGTTCTCTTGCAATTGCACCCTGCCAACCCCGACAACTCAAAAGGAAAACGGAAATGGAAACTAGTTGATTGTTATACCACAATACTCAAGGAAAGCCAACGCAACTGGGCAATTTACGACAAGGAACATTGGGGAATTGTTAGCTCAGTTCTTCATTGGCGATCCTGGTTGGCTGGACTGCCGCAGCCTCTTGTTGTACACACCGATCAGCAAGGCCTTCAGTACTTCCAGACGAAGCAGAGGCTGAATAGTCGACAAGCATCATGGGCTGAGAAGCTCAGCAAATTTGATTTTACAGTTCACTACAAACCTGGAAAGGAAATGGGAAGACCAGACAAACTTTGCTGCCGATTTGGACAAGAAAAAGCTGGAGCTGACGCCTAACGCTTCAAAGACAGACAGCTAGTCTTGGTCATCAATGAAAACCCTCAACCGGCTTGATCCGAGACTGACGTCGCTGGCTGGGAAATGAACCAAGAAGGAATACTTGTCGTACCACTGGAACACGGCACCACCATTCTCCGACACTGCCATGACTCTTAGGTGGCAGGTCATTGGGGACGACACAAAACTCAGTAAAGTGTCTCCAGGGATTGTGCCTGCAATGGATGGATGAAGGATGTGGCCAAGTACGTTGCAGGATATTCTTGTTGCCAGAAGGCGAAAGGCGATATGCACTCAAAGAAAAACAAGTTGGTCTCACTGCCAACTGGAAAAGAACCGTGAAAGGAGATTGTGATGGACTTTGTTGAAAAGTTGCCAGAAAGCGACGCCTATAATGCCATCTTGGTCATCACTGACCGATTCACAAAGATGCAGCATTATATACCTGCTAAGAGGACCTAGACTAGCGAGGATATGGCAAATGCCTACCTCGGCAACATCTGGAAACTCCACGGACTTCCCAAGCACATCACCTCTGACAGAGGGCCACAGTTTGCCTCGGCTTTCTCTAAGGCACTTAATGATAAACTTGGTATCCGACTACAATTTTCTACAGCACACCACCCCAAACTGACGGCCTCAGTGAGAGAGCTGTTCAAACTCTCAAGCAGTACCTTCGAATCTTCTGCTACGACCGACAAAGAGATGGACAAGATGGCTTCCACTCGTAGAGTTTGCATACAACTCAACATCAACTATGCATGGATACAGCCCTTTTAAGAGTCTCTATGGCTTTAACCCTCATACCATCCATGTTTCAGAAGATCCGTCAGGAAGTCCTGCTGCCAAAGAATGGTTGGATAGAATGACTGCTGTCCATAACAATATCCACAACATACTCAAGCACATCAACAACAAACGTAGTGGATTGAGTTTGGACACAGCAAGATCATACAATCCTGGCGATAAGGTTTTAGCGGACCGCCGCAACTTGACCATCAAATCACGGAATAACCAAACGCCCACTTCAAAGTACATCGGTCCATTCACAATCAAGCGGGAGGTTGGATCACATGCCTACAAGGTGGAAACTCCTGATAGAATTCACCTACACAAAGTCATGCACACCTGTCTCCTCAAGCCGCTTTGGGTCAGACCCGGAGACGATATGGACATTCATGAGGAAGATCAGGATGAACTGTTCTTTGTCATGGAGAAGATTATCAACAGCCGCCGAGTGCGAGGACAAGTCCAATACCGTGTCAGTAAGCAAGGTTTTGAGGAAGAGGCAGACACATAGGAGCCAATTGAGCACCTCTCGGACCTTGATGTTATGCAATTGGCTATCTTGTTTCATCGAGAGTTTCCCAGAAAGCCGGTGCACAGGTTACTAGAAGATAGGTTATGAACCGCTAGGTTCCCCTTGCTCGCGATAATGTTCATTGAAGCAGTAAGTATTTTTGTTACAGTTATTGGTTAATGTTCTATACCTTTCCATGTCCTATAGCAATCCTATATTCTTACTTTGAACGGAGGGACAATTGAAGGGTTTTTGGAAAGTCTCCAGGAGTGGTTTCAACCGTGAACGACCAACATACAACATGGCATTATTCTGGCAAAAGTGGAGGGAATAGCATGGAATAGTTTAAGGGCTTTAAAGGTAGCTTTTACATTCCCATTATTTTTTTTCATGGAGGATTAATGAACTAAGCGATCTGGGGGGATCTCGGTTTGTTTTTTCGGAACTGTTACTTTGGGGACCAAAGTCCCCGAAGGGCGGGGTAATGTTATGGAGTCAGGTAAGCTAGTCCTACTCCGCTCTAATGCATAAGACCGGGGACTAACCATGACACGGACTGATCACCCTTGCGCATGCAGTCAGGTAGTTATATTTGGGGGTGGACTTTCTATTTATTTCTTCACGCATCTCTAGTGTTATCTTTAGAACTACCGCACTTTGAGGCTGTGCCCCTAAGCGAGGAGTTATGGATTTCAGGCTCCGAGAGATTCCCCTCTACTTTTGTATCTCATCTCATCATGTATTCCATTAGTGGTTCATCGGCTATAAATACCCGACCGCCCACTTAGTTTAGTAGGACAAGTGAACAGTGTTGTGCTAAGTAACTATCTACTTTACACTAATATCGGAGTATTGCACCTTTTAGTACTTTGTGCTTAGTGAATATCTTGTCGCACCTTCCAGTACCCGGTAATAATGCGAATAAGTTGATTTACAAGGTGAACCGTAACACCTTGCAGTCCAGGCTATAAGGAAGATAATGGAGGCGTTAATCAACAACAATGTATGCGAGGGAAGGTATAGAAAGGAGACAAAGTGTGGTATAAGGAAACGACAATGACAAGTCAAGACAAGAGGGGAGTAGGAATCCTTTTCTAGAAACCTTCTTGAATTATTAAACAAGGAAGAAGTGAATGGAATCCAAGCGCCAAAATTGCAAAACGGACTGTATGGCAGTTGTGCCTAGTACATAAGTCCAAGGGAATCAGGAATCAATTGCAAAATCGAATGGACTAAAACCCAATAGAAACTGACGGAAATATATTGTGAGCTATTTCACAATGAATAGTCAACCTATTGCCCAGTGCAGAATTGCAATATCAGGAGGTTTTGGTTGTTTCTATTGTATTTTGAATCAGCAAGTCAAGTGTGGACAGGGAAGGGGGATGTATTTGTACAAGAGTTACTGGATATAGACCAGGATGTAGGCTAAGTTCTTGTCATGTAGAGTATAACTAATACTGAACGAAACCTGTGTTGGGTGAGGATCAAGCAAATGTAGATTAAATGTGGTTGGTAGGTAGTGCAAATGGGGCCAGCAGTATCTGAGTGAAGGACATTCTTGACTGAGACTAGAAATTCCTTTCAGAAATAAGTTATGTATGAAGATGGAAAAGTGTTGGTAATACAAAATATGCTCCTAGATCCAAAGGATTTAGTGTACAAGCTGTATACACTTTGACCTGGCAAATATGAGAGAAGCTACTGGATCTCTCAGGCTCATTACTTAAATTGACTAGATTTGATGAGATCATTAACACTTGATGGACCAAGAACATCCGTGAGTCTACTGAAAAATGAATGCAATCAGGATAGGGAAACTTAATAAAGGCTCAGAAATGGTGAAGTGTATGTTTCCAATTTGAGCAACATTTTACATAATAACAATATCTGTCTTTAGGATATGGCTATAAACAAATCAAAGTTAAGTTTTTTATGTGTGATATGAATGCTAAAAGCACTTTTCAGTGACCTCAAAAAGAAACAGTAATTCCCCCAAAACAAAAAAAGTTTCCAATTGCTACATTTTCAAAGTTATAGTAGCTTAAATATGATTTCCATTGTTAAAGAGATGGGTTTCCAACTGAACGATACAAATTTTCTCAGAAGCACTAATACCATACCAGACATATAGAGCCAAGTATCAAGGTTAGACACCTTGTCACAATCTCATTAACTATCCAACTCTCACCAAAATAATGAAAGCATTAAGCTCACAAACACCTCCATCTGGTTCTCACTGGGCGCTTGCTTACCCTCCAACCTGGAAACCACAGGAAACAACTAATCACATGTTTTTTTTTTCCATTTTTTCCAAGACAACAAATACTACACAAAGTCTGATGAACAATGCACATCATTAGAATGAATGAAAACTCAACCCGGATGCACGTACACTTGACGATGTAATATATAGTGGTACATATACACACGTCTGTAACGTTTCAGCATTCAACTTAAACTACCCCCCCGCACCCCAGCCACGAAATCTACAAAACACCAACAGAACAAAACCCAGAAAATAAAATTTCAGAATGACGATAAAACGTACATCTGTATATCGATCAATGTCCCCACTTCCACTATCTTCCCCCAAACGTAAACATGGGGTGGAAGGAAGGAGGATGGTAATGGTGTTGGTGAAAAGTCAAAAAAGAAGAGATTCAAAGAAATGAAACGCGGGCAAACCTTTTCGCTACGAACAAGAAATGAGACGACAAGGAAGGAAGGAGGAAACATGCTACCGAGCTGAAGAAAACAGACGCAAAGCGAAAACCGGACAACGACACCAAAAAAAAAAAAATAAAATAAAATAAAATAAAATAAAATAAAATAAAAAAAAAGCCTACTTCGACTTGACGGTAACCAGACCAGGGCCAGCCCTTCCCATGATGATCTCGACCAGTTCGCCATACGGCCGCAGAAGCTGCGGATTGTCGAGCGTCGCAAAACACGTTAACCCGACCTCTGAGCGGCGCGCGGGCAGGTACCTGAGGCACGTGCGCGCCCACCCAGTGGCATTCGTCACTGCGTGCGTCTTCGGGCCCGTGGTGAAGTAGTGGCCGAGGTCGGTGCGGAAGGACGTGATCTGCTTCATCAGCTGGTCGCTCGAGTGCCCCGTCGTGGTGGCGGTGGTGGTGGCGGTGGCTGTGCTGCTGCCGCTGTTGGCGGGGCCCGCTGCGCCGGCGGGGAGGAGCCGTGCGTCGGCCGCCTTGGCCTTGCCCTTGCCGCGGCAGACGGACGACTCATCCCCGGGGAAGTCGAGCACGACGGCCCGGTGGCCTGCGGCAAAGGCATACACGTGCACCGTCACACAGCGCGACGAGTGCGGGTTTGCGAGCGTGTCTGCCGTGCGGTGTGTGCCCACGGCGACCTCCCTACCGTCGGTGCCGATCTCGGTGGCCGTATGCGTGACGCCGGCGTCAGCGCCGTGACGGCCCGTGATGTGGAGGCGGATGGCCTCGGCGGCCGCGGTCTTGCCGACGCCGCTCGCGCCCATCAGCAGCATCGTCCAGGGGCCCTGGATGCGGTCCAGCTGGCGGAGCAGGCCGGCCGGGCCCGCGCACACGCAGTCGAAGAGGGTCTGATTGGCGCCGGGGATCCTGGCCTCCATGGCGTCGTGAGTCTCGCCATATGGCGCGGCGGAGAAGAGAAGGTCGGCAATGTCCAGCGGGTCCGTGCCCGCGGCGAAGCAGAGGTTGAGATTGCCACGGAACGGGCGGCGGCGGCGCGCGTCGTCGTAGGCGTGGCGCTGCATGACTTGCTCGAAGGTCATGTTGGTCTGGGTGATTGCGGCCTGTCTTGCCTCTTTTTCGGCCTGTAGGGCCGCCAGTTGTTTTGCCTCTCCAGCCACGCGTGCTGCTTGCTCCTCTCGCAGTGCCGTCTGTTGTTCTTCCAGTTGCGCCTGTTGTTTTGCCTCTCCAGCCACGCGTGCTGCTTGCTCCTCTCGCAGTGCCGTCTGTTGTTCTTCCAGTTGCGCCTGTTGTTTTGCCTCTCCAGCCACGCGTGCTGCTTCCTCCTCTCGCAGTGCCGTCTGTTGTTCTTCCAGTTGCGCCTGTTGTTCTTCCAGTTGCGCCTGTTGTTCTTCCAGTTGCGCCCGTTGTCTTTCCAGTTGTCCCTGTTGTCGCGCCTCGCCCGCCCGTCTCTCAGCCCTCTCCTCGCCCAGCGCCACCTGTTGTCGCATCTCCTGTTCCCCCAGTGCCGCCTGTTGTTGTCCACCCTGCCTCTCCAGCTGCGCCTTTTGCCTCTCCTCCCCCGCCAATCTCTCCAACCGTTCCTCCGCCAGCGCCGCCGTCTGCCGACTCACCGCGGCCTGCAGGGCCTTCACCTCTCCCCGCAGCCCGTCCGCCGTTGCCCTGCTCGCCGCCTCCGCCGCCTCGGCCCTCCGCACCGCCTCAGTCTCGGCCCCGGCCCTCCGCACCGCCTCAGTCTCGGCCTCGGCCCTCCGCACCGCCTCAGTCTCGGCCCCGGCCCGCCGCACAGCCTCGGCCTCTGCCTCGGCCCGCCTCATCGCCTCAGCCGCAGCCTCAGCCTCCGCCGCCTGCTGCTTCGCGCACTCTTTATACACCCGCCGCAGCATCAGCAGCAGCTGCTCCCCGTTCATCGGCTGCAGCGCCGCAAACGCCACCGCCGCCCCCGCCAGCGCCTCCGCCACGTCCCCGCCGCCAAAGAGCAGCGCCGGGAGGCTGCGCTCGACGAGCCGTGCGAACGCGAGCTTGTCCGCCGGGCGCACGAGCGGCGTGGGCACGCGCGGGCTGTTGCGGATGAGCGTGTGCATGCGTGCGTGGATGTCGTGGTAGCGCACCGGCGGGTGTGGCGGGTCGGCCACGGTTTGCCGGAGGTAGTTGTTGAACTGGCGGCAGAATGCGTTGCAGCCGCGGATGGTGATGTCTTTGCCGAGCTGGTCGATTGCGTGCTGCCAGGCCTGCTCCATGATGACGAGGACGGATGGATGGTTTTTTGCGGTTGATGGTGAGGTTGATGTTGGGGCTGGAGGCAGGGATTTGGCGATCGACTGATCGATTGATCGATACGGTGGATGGATGCGTCTGACGATGGTGCGTGGGTGGGTGGGTTGATCGATGATTGTACTTGCTGGCTGCGCAGGAGGTGGACAAGGCGGGAGGAGGGATAGATGGATGGTTTCCGTGTGGTCTGGTGTTTACTGGTTTTGATTGTTTGGTGGCTGTGTAATGTGTGTGTGGCGTGTGGCGTGTGGTATGTATTGATCCCAGTCCTGTTTAGCGTCTATCCCGGAATTCGTGCTTGGTGTTGGTTCAAATGTCGAGAGAGATTTTCAAGTGTAAATGAACCGCAGGAGTGAGTGATGATTCGGGTTGCGAGGTCTGTATGTCGCTGCGTGTGTGTGTGCCTCTGGCGATTCGTCACCCGCTCGGTGCCCTTGTTCTTCTCAATCCGTGTGTATGGCGATCCGGCGAGCGAGTCGGCTGTTTTGTTTACCATTTTGTTCGAGTGGAGCGGGGTGGGCGCCCGAGTGACGTTGGTGTTGGTAGCGGGGCATCTGCCAAGCAAAGGCTTGGCAATGTTGTTGTGAGAAACCGTTCGTTGCGCTGTGTTGCGTCAATTTCCCATCCGCTCCCTGCGACGAGGGGTATCTACCTAGCCAGCGAAACAGCACAACAATACAACAACATCCAAACAAAACAAAAGGGGAGCAAGGCAAGCAAGAAAACACCATACCATACCACACCGTCCACCTCACACACACAAACACACGTCAAAGTGCAAAGTCATCGATCGAGAAGACCATTATCCAAGCTAAACGGTATTTGCTTCAGTGATTCGGACAGAGAGGAGCAGAAACGCATACACGAACGGTATACACCCCTCCTCTCACGTTCCTGGTGATCAATCCCCGCTCACCCACCCCCCTCTCCTCCGCACAGGTCTTCCCTCCTCCAAATGGCCACAACATCCACCACCACCACCGGCATGGCCCTCGACCGCTTCCCCCCCTTCCACCCGCCATCACCATCGCCAAACCCCGGTGTCACCACCACCGACATCAACACCAACAACCACCACAAGAACCCCACCCCGCCCACCCCGCCCAGCCTCCGCCTCACCCTCATCCCCGACCAAACCTGCCCCTCCCTCGTCGACAGCCCAGCAACACCGTTCATCTACCGCTCCATCCAACCCGTCCTTCTCTCCGCAGGACACGCCCTCCCAAACCTGATCCCCCTCCTCTTCGACATGCATATTGACGGCGTGCTGCAGAAGATCCGCACAACGTTCGGGCTGCCGAGGGAGGCGAGGGTGCTGTTGTATGTGGGGGGCTCGAAGGTGGGGCCTGGCACGCTGTGTAATGAGTGTGAGTGGGTCGTGATGACGGGGGGGGTGGTCGGGGGGATTTGGGAGGGCGGGAGGAGGTTCGAGGTTGTTGTTGGGTGTGAGGAGTAGTGGGTGGGGGTGGGGGGGGGGGGGGGGCTGGGCGGGTGGGGGGGGGCGGGGGGTGCGGGTGTTCAAGTTCATGGAGGTTATCAACAATCGGGCGTTTCGTTGTTTTTTTGCATGTACGCTTTTCTAGCGTTTTGCTAGCGGCAGGATTTTCATTTTTTTTCATATTTTTTTTTTCTTTTTGATCTATTTGTATTAATCAATCAATTCAATTTCATTTATTCAATGTATTTTTTTTTTTTTTTTTTTTTTTTTGAATGGCGGTTTTTTTTTGTTGCTGGTTGAGTTTAGTGAATGAATGAATGAATGTAGCATCCAGAATCTAACCCACCCCTCCCCTCTCATGCATGTAGCTGCGGATATAAGCTATTGGCACAATAGCCTGGATCACTTGAGTCCCCGGCGGCCACAGATTCATTCCCCCCTCGTCTGAAAACTCCACATGACCGCGATAAAGATTATATGGCGCAACGGCCGGTGATGTCTTGTGTATAGCGTCGCACGTGCGAGTGTGGGGGCGTCCAGCGCACGGCTCACCACAACAAACAGCACAAACATGCTCAACCTTAGTAGTCCTCCTCGTGTCCCCGACTTCCGGTCGATGGGGGCTAATAATCTGAGTGCGTGCATGGGGTTGAGTGGATATCAACAGCAAGTTGGGGGCGTCGGCGTGATGGGCTGTGCTGTGGATGTGTGGATGTGGCCTCTTGTGCAACGACCTCGGAAGGAGTCAGGGGGGGTCACGTGAGAGAGGGCCTGCAGACAATTCTCGTCAGAAGATGTTTTTTTTTCCATCGCAGGTGCAAGTAAGTAAGTGTCTCTCTCGATCGCGTGGCTGAATGAAAAAATTTGATGATCGAGTAGAAGTGTGATATTTTGAGGTGGGCACCCACCGGAACCACGATAGTGGGGTTTTTTCCTTCATAGGTGGGGATTATCGAATTCTTCGTTCTTGACGTGTGGAAATAGGGGGCTTTCATGTGGAGCACCAATTACATTCAAGTTTATGCAGTAGTAGTCATCGATGAACCACACATTCTGTGCGAGAGAGTAGAACCATGCGATTACGTGGCGATCGCGCATCTGTGTGTGGGATTTACAATTTCAGGAAAAAAATTGCAGGTCTTTTCTCTAGCCATGTCAGGCCACGATGGAACTGTGTGTGGATGATACGATTGGATCTATATTTGGACGGGCAGTAAATGGCGGAGATATGGACTTCGATAGGCTTGCACGAAGCATGTAGGGCAGGGTAAAAGGGTCGGACGTGGTGCTGCATTGCTCCAAATGCCATGCATGTCGCTATGCACGGAATCACAGGGCTCAATTGCATGCATATCATGGGGAATATATACACTTTCTTTTCCAACCACGAGGAAAACGAGCGATCGATGTAGTGTGTGAACAAGCAAGGCCTCTTCTGAAGAACGCTGTTTACGCTTTGATGGAACAAAACTCGGAATATCAGGAAAAACTATGGGTGCTAGGGAGTCAGTAGTCGCCGGCGGGCGGTGGTGGTGAATTTGGGGATACTAGTAATATGAATATATATCATGAAGTGTCGTCTACTTTGCAAATCCGACGGACAATCTGGAGAAAAAGGATGGAGGGCCAGGTGAATTATCGGTTGGACCAACAAACAGATACCTGCCCGCCTGGTGACTTTAGTCATAGATCCAAAGCGTCCGCCGCGGGGGGGATCTGACACATCGAATCAAGTTTCCGACCGACCGACACCACTAGTGTTTGTCACATCTGCCTAAGAAAGTCCCGCAAGTTTGGGAATTTAGCATCGTAGTAGACAGGGAGATATGATATACACTCCCAACATTTACTGGAGATCTATGAAGGGTGTTCGATGAAGATGTCTTTGATGAAGTTGAAAGGGGGGAGGGGGGGGACTAGCCAACAGTCAGAAAGCTATACTGAAGGCAATGTATCTATGAAGGAATGGTTGCAGATGAATGTTCCTGAGGATGTTATTTTTGAATACACACTGCGGGGTGGAAGCAGCGATGATGATGGATTGCGACGGAACAATGTGGATGAGGAAAGACAGAGATTTCTGTCGATGGATGGCATGGCAGATGGCCATGTCCTCGCAAAATCACATGACCCTCGAATGTTGTAAGGACTCAAAAGGCGATTGAATGCATGACATACATATATCAACCGGAAAATGGATGGATGAGGTTGATGACTCTGTAGAGGTGGTATTTGGAAAGGTGGGTTCTGGAAGGCACCAGACTGGACGGAGTGAGCGAGTGCCTATAGGGGACGGAGGAAGGGAGAGGGGCATGCCGTATGTGAATGGTGATGTGTGTTTACGATTGAGCATGGAGTGAGAAATCCCAAGGACTTCTGGATGGGCACATTTCCTGGTGAATCCATCCGGACGTTGGGGATGGGTGGATGGATGACTAATGATCTGTTTGGTAAGTTGTGCGAGAGAACAAGGCGAAATATCATCGTCCGAGTTTCAACCTCCAAGACGAAATTATTCTGGCGCGAATGTATAGGCCGTCAATGCATGAGTTTAAGGGATGTGAAAAGGTGAGGGTTCGTGATGTGATGGTATCTGATGGAGCATGCCTTATCCACATCATCCGTTTCCGTCGTGATGTACCCGGCGCGGAAGAGGAGAGTGTAGCACAAGGCTTGCCAAGTGTGGGGAGTGAAATAATTGCGAGCCGAGTGCCGATGAAGAAGACGATGACAATGAGTTTTTGGTATCCGATGACGAGGAATTCCTTGACGGAGAATACTTGTATCGAAAGTTGATATCGTACATTTGAATAAAGATAACTCGATGGGCATTTGAAAATGCTGGGTGATTGATTGTAGTGAACGGAAATGAGTGTAGTTATATACATGGCGCCGAACGAGTGTGTCGAATGGTGTACAAATATTATTAGGGAAAGGGTGTCCATGTAATCTTGAACCGCTTGACGTCGCGTTCGTTTCGAGACTGGTTTTTTGTGGAACGTTCAGGTTTTCTATTGATTGGGGCTGCACGTTTCCACGTCCGGGTGAGCACCGTCGTTGTTCTGCTCTTGGCCGACATCTGAGATTGTATTGTTCGTTGTTGCTTCTGCCATGTTTTCCTTGTCCATGGGGATAGCGCCTTTGTTGTACCGGGTGCACCTAGACGCTTGTCTACCTTTCTTGTTGGCTTATCTCTGAGAATCTGTAGTTTCTCTTCTGCACGAGCTCTCTCAAGTGCTTCCGTCTTAGCCATCCTTCCCGCGAGTTGTTTTGCGTGTTTCTTTTCTCTTTAGTATCTCCTTGATATGATTGATGTTGTGGGGATCGAGTTCATCGTCGCTGAGCGTGGACATTGCGGCCGCGCGATTGCGTTTCGACGTAGCATTGTTTTTCGCTTAAGGGAGCTCGGTCAAGTTGTTTCCTGTCTCCTGGGCGCGGAAGGTGTGGGTTCGGAATTTGCAGTGTGTATGTGGTGGTTATCATTGTATACTATAGGTGGCTTTGTAAAAGTGTGTTCAAGATGAACAGGCATCGCCACGGGTCCACCGGTAGTGTTATTATGGGCTTTGTGTGTTAATACGCACGCGGCGCCTGGCTCTGTCCGGCGTGAAGAGTCAGTTTTTGATTTCTTGAGGAACGATAAATGGCTCATCTGTGATGATATCATGCACCATCGCCGAGAATGTGGTGTATTTGATTGAATGAAATTCTTGTCGCCGAGCACGTTTTCGTAGATCTTTTAGTGTGAGTATTTTTTTCCATGCTTCTTTCTGCAATCTTTATCGATCGGAAAATATGCATTTTTGTAGAGATTGAATTTATGATTGACTTTGAGAGATTATGTATGACATTTTTCCCCAAGATCCCAAAGGAATGTTAAATATCTAAATTCTTGGTCGCGTTCTTGGTGACGCACATTGTGTGAATCTCTTGCTCTGTTCCACTGAATAGCCTGCTGGCGATGAACAGGACCACGCATGTATTCACTTGATTTTCAAAGATCAAAGCCTAGAAGTTGTGGAATCTCATCTGATCTCATGACGTTTATCGCAGCAATTGGGGATTTTCTTATCGACGCCATACGTATATATGTATTTTGGATGCATGGAGCCGCGAGAGCGCACAGGGCATTCCGAAGAACCGGTTGGTTGTGTTCACGCCCCAATGCGATCCCGCGGGGCATATTTTTGCTGATTACATCGCTCGATTTCCAAGAAACAAAACCGGTTTTTTTTTTTTGAAATCTTCAACTTTCCGGTGGGTAGTATATATATTTTTCCTTGATGAATGCCACACACATTCCTCCGAGATGATTCTGTCAGACGGTTCTGCTTGTCTGCTGCTGTAGATCATATGCGTCCACCTGTTGGGCCAACCCTTCCAACGGATGACTGACCCTCTGGATGTCACCTATGCCTAAACCCATGTCGTCCGCAATGCTACACTCGCCGGTTTTGAACGCCTGCAGTATATCTTTGTTCCTCCAGTGAGTTGAATATCATCAATCCTTTCAAATAGTCCTCCCATTCGTCAGCAGTGTATGCCGAACCGCTTATCGACCTGGCCGGGCGGCTTTCCCCGATACCAGACATCGATACAACCTTCAGACTCCTGTTAGCCAAGCTCCTCACCACTTGGATTACGGTTCCCGATGAGTCCGGAATGCTGAAATTTGTTTCCGGGTGGAGGTATGCCGGATGCATGCTTTGAGAATAGATCCAGTCAATCCCCCCCCGCAGGTCAATGAAATTATTGGAATGGAGCCAACGGGCAAGTAATTGCTATTACCCGATCAAAAGTAGATTTTCAACGTTATCCGAGTTCTCGAGTCCAGGGCTTTCTTTGACCAATTTTCTTTCTTTGCAAGTTCGCCGCTCATCACGCAAGACTACCACTCACGGGAAACAGTATCGATACGCCTTCGATCATTGCACTCATGCCATGATACAAGAGAAAAACAAATGCAGTTCCCACCTGCAACTCCAGTTCCACCTTTAAAATCACCATTTCAGATGTGGCCTATCCCTCATCAAACAATTCATCGTTATCGATCGCCGTTACCCTCATCTGCCCCTTTGAACACGGGGGGCCCCCCAGCGTGGTTGGAGTTCCGGGGTTGTGTCACATTTCCACCTCTGCCCATCCCGAATGCATACGTTTGTCCGTGGGGCTATACTTTCTGGTCTCATTATGCCCGCTGTTTGTTTAGTGCTTTGGGGTAATTTGGATAGAGGGACCCGTGGTGTATGCTTGGTTTTGCCATGTTCATGTCCATCATGCCCACCGGGATGCTGCTGCCGGTCGGGGATAACTTATTCCCAATCAATGTCGTACGTTGAACTCCCCCGCTTGGACACCCCCGACAACAAACATCTCTTCTGATTTTCGTTTTCACGCATGGCTAATGTCTTCCCCAACATTCATGCCCCAAAGCGTTTGTTTTGCGCCTTGATTCCCGACCTCATTTAACATACCATGTCGGAGGTGCCATCATCTATTAAGTGCTACAGAAGAAGTGCTTTGGAATTAACGCCCGTGTTCAACGAAATAAAGCCGGGTCCAACACAGTCTCAACCATCTCCTCGGCATGTTCGGACTCGGATATGGAGTTTTTCATCGTCGACTTGTTATCCGCCCCCCCGTCTCGATTTTCAGTTTAACTTTTGTTCATATTCTTGATCGTCCATCTCCAGAGAATCCTCATGATCGCTACTTATTTACGTCGACATTATGTATTTGGGAAGGTTTGTTACTATCTCTCCAAGGATTTTTTTTTTTTGTTTATCCGTAATCCTTGAGTGGAGGCATCGCCTTTCCACAGCGTGGAAATCATACCATACCACACATTCGAGTCATCGTGCCGAAACCAACCACCCACCCGATGGCATTTTTTGGCACGAGTCCTGTTACTGCGCATCTTTGAGTCACCTCCCTCCCGTCTGCAAGTGGAGCAAACATGTAAACCCGTCTATCAGTAAACAGTATCCCTTTCAAAAACAAACACGAAGATTATAAATTACTGGGCGTTCGACAACCTTGGGCCATATTTCTCAAACAACCCACATCGCGCTCAAAACATGTTTCGGTTTCGAAATAAGCTCCCATATCGTTCTTCTTCTTCTTCTTCTTCTTCTTCACAAGCATTTAAATAAATTTCTCAGAGACCCATCATTCGTGAAAAATATCTTGTCGCGCTAATGTCATGGTTGGTGTATTTCCGAACACGCATTTATAGTTCCTCTTTTCCCAATGTTTTCAATGTCATTAACCCTCTACAATACCATTCTGTAATCTGCCTGCATTGTTTCATATACTATGAAGCCCTAATGCACTGGTACATCCACGCTACTATTTCTGGGGCAAGGTAGGAGTATAGGCGAGCGATAAAATAGCTTTTAATGATTTCCCCCGCCCCACAAGTTGTCGTGCAAGGCCACGATCATAATTCCCATATAAAGCCGTGCAAGACAGGTATAGTTTTTTTTTGTGTAGAAACCATGAGTTTTATATTTCCGTACCAGGTTTGTAGTGGAATAGTGACCACGCACCCGTAACGGGGGAGATGTATATTCCCCCGGCTGCGTGGGGGTGGTTCCATGTGTGTTTGGGCGTGATTGACGGAGACTAGCCAGGCGTGATGTGATGGTGTTTGAACGTTAAATATCATTAATTTGCAATCAAATCCCCGTTTGTTTTTTTGGGTGAATAATTGTTGTGCTGAGAGGGGGGGGGGGTGTTTGGGGATTTTCTTCACATGTGGGGAATTGAATATCGTACGGTGGGTTTGCGTTGAGGTGGATCAAAATCACCCCTGTGGCAGCGGAGAGGTAAAACAGCGGCCTACAGGATGTGGAGACACTGGAACCAACGTATATCCTCCTGAGTGGGGTTCACGAGCTATTTGGATATCCACGAATGATGAAGCGAGGTGGGTGTATAGGGCCAGGCGAGCATACGTCTCGGTATGTATCAGGACGTGACATTTACGACGTCCACAAGAAAAACCATGGTGAAGAGACAGTCTTATGCTTCTCCCCCCAGTCACGAGACCGTGGCCCCCCCCCGCCGCCTCACAGGCCTGGTGCCCGCGCAAGCCAAGTGTTTCGCCCGCCCACCACCGCGATCCAGAATCACTTGGCGCGGGGTGAGATCCCTGGCCTCGCCATCCCGCGGGACAAGATTGCCGGGGAAAGACAGGGTGGATTGCTTGGCGGGGGTGGCTGTCTCAATGACACGATGGAGACAGCTGCCCGCCGCGGGGGCATTCTCCTTGGCGGATGGTCTCGTCGGCCGGTCAACCTGCACGTGAGCGACATCGGTCTCGTGATCGGTCTAGCGCGAGTCCCCCCACAGACTCGGCCGGTGCGGGAGTGTTCCGCTCCAGTTCATTGACACATGAAATATCAAAAGAGCATGAATAATGTAGGTGAATAAAGTCCACACCCACAGGGTGAGACCGGGTGAAATCAATTTCGTCCGTCCGTTCCATCAATCTCAAACCACAGACGAGGGAGGGCACATGGAAATCGAGGTGTTATACCCATATCAATACCTATACGTTGCCGGACGTTTGTGTCCGGTGGGCGTGGGGGGTGCAATTATCGGTATTTCCGGACTTTACATTTATTGGAGACCTCATGCCATCTGATTTATTGTGTTTGCGTGAATATATATGTATAGCTAGCTGTGTATGATATACGATACCATACACCAATTCGGCAGCTCAATCCCAAAACGTGGGTAACACCTTCCAATGAATTGATGCAGGAGTTGAGTGAAGTCAATTCAATTCGTGTATTGAAAAATTAGAAGAAAAACAGAGAAATTAGCAATAATAAATGTCAAATATAGTCTGTTAGTGGATGTGGTGAAAATGTTGTTTCTGAAAGTAAGGGGCACAGTAAAAAAGAAAAGTAATATATGTGACAGTAGTGAATGTGTTGTGTAGAAATTTTCATGAAAAAGTGAGGAGATAAAACATAATAGATAAGAATGTATGAGGGCTATAGAGGTGCATTCCAATTACGTGAAGGGTACTGGAAGGTGAACACCAATGAAGTTAAACTGATTGGCAGGTATTATGAACAACACTCCCAGTCTAACTCAAAACTATCCTACACTCAGCAACTGCTGCAGTAGGCTTGCTACCAGCCATGAGATTCCTAACCGAATAGGTGTCAATGTTAGAATTATGTTCTAGTGGCAAGGATTCAAGAGCATGCATAGTAACTATAGTTGTGGTGCAAACAGCTGGTAGGTTAGTTGCAGGCAGGGTACAAGACGTTGAGGATATGGAGCACATACTTAGGGATTTTGTTGAGAAGGTGGTAGGTGTTAGCTAGAAATTGAGAGGTTGTGATAATAATGCCATCAGTAGAGAGGTTAAATTCTAGGGCACCGCAATAAGCCAAGAGGCTAGGCAAAGAAAAAGGTTATTGCAAGTCAAAGAGGGGTTATCAAGGCCATAATTGAAATTGTGCGGATCCTGTTCAATGAACAACTTTTGAATGTGGATATGAAGGTAGATAGACAAGTAGTTATATGGAGAGGCAAGGAAAAGAAGGCAAGAGGAGCGGGAGAAAGGATTTCTGACATAGGGATCCTCCTCAAACTTTGGGACTAGTAAGACTTGAAGAAAAGTGTAGCGCTGCAGCTGCGCAAAGTGGATGAGTCAAACGGAATTGGAGATCAGCTGCGTGATTAAAACAACCAAAATATTACTGAAACTGATGTGAATATGTGATGGACTATTGAGCAGGAAAGGTTTGTGATCCCATTCCATTCTAGTTTTGTCTCAGAGATTCCAAGCTATGAATGTATGTGTAAACTGAGTGTGATGGAGCGAGCGACCTCATATACAAAAGTAGGGAAGGAAGCGAGCAATAGAAAAGCTTGACTCAAATCCAGCAAAAAGTCCCGGGGCATGGTGTGGACTCTGAGAAATACCAAGAGTATTGACAAAAGAAATAAGTGTGGCACACCAGCATGAGGGTATGTTACACCATCTATGACAAATGAAATAAGCAAGTCACACTGTAGAATGGTGTGGATCGCCACAGAAAGTTGTGGGTGCAACAACAGGTGTGGGTGATACATGTGGGAGCATAAGTGTAAACTACTACCAACTTGGAAGCCAAGACTGTGAGACACAGACCTGACCTCTAGGTGGTAGGAGGTGTTGTGAGAGGCTTCTGTGACGGTTCTAAAGGTCTTTGAAAGGCTTTAGAATCGCCCTAGATGCCTCTGTGTGTAGTGTAAAGTGTCTGGTGTCTGTGGTGGTTTTGGGGTGTTCTGGGAATTTACTGGAGGGCCTGTTAGGGCCAAAGTGAATAGAGAATTACCAGTGTAGCTAGTATATTGTTTCTGGTGCTATCTAGTTGGTTGGGCTTGTGTTGTCTCCCCTTCCAAAGTCTCTGGACCACAGCTCTTTAATAGAGACTGAATGGTTAGAGTATGAGTCCAAATGGCTCATCTACATGAATCAGAATAACAACAGTATGAGTAGAGATGATAAAGAAATGATACATGATGATGAAGAGTAGAAGCATGACGCTTCAAAGGCTCTTGTGACAGGAGATGAATTATACAACACTCATAGTGATAAATAAGCAGAATAGGTAACAGGAAATGATATCATGGCTGTGTGATGATGTCACAAGCCAGGGGACAAACAGTAGGCTTTTCTAGAAGCATGTGGACGCTTGTAGAGTAGCTGAGGCGACAGGAAAAACAGGTAATGACTAAAGAATTAACTGGGAAAAAACTGGACAGGAATAGGACTAACAGAAAGGGAAATACATGAGGGCAGTCCTAAAAGGGAAGTGACTGCCTAACTGGGAATTATGAGTAAGAAAAGAGATGTAAGGACGATTTCCTTACAATAAGCGACAGCATGGATATCCCAAACAGGAAGGTACAAGGAGCAGTGCGACAATATGGGCTGATATAGTATGAAAACAGAATATAACAGCAAAGATCGTGGTAAAAATAGAAAGACATGACGGAGATAGAATATAACAGAAGGATATGTATACCTGAGATGTGAAGGAATCGAACAAACGAAATGGACTTAATTGGGGGTAGGAATAATTATTGTGAATCCTCTCTCAAACGAAACACCCAAGTAATTGAGTCAACTTAGTGTCTAAGTCGTTTGGAAGGCCCTTCGTCATAATATCAGCGACGTTTTCCTTGGTAGAGACATAGTGAAGCTGAAATATGTTCTTGAAATGGCATCCTCTGGTGTAGTGATAGGCTATATCAATGTGTTTGGTTTTGTGATGGTAGACTGGGTCATTGGCGAGAGCAATACTAGCTTAGTTATCGCAGAATATATCAACAGGAATGCTGAGGTTGAATTGCTTGAAGGTGTGGGTGTACCATTTGGCTTGTCGAGCTGTGTTAGAGAGTGCGATGTATTCCGCTTCGGTAGTGGAGTTGGATATACATTGTTGTTTCTTGGAGAGCTAGGAAATCATGCACTTACCCAGCTGAAAGACATAACCAGTATAGGAACGACGGGTATCAAGACAATTAGCAAAAGAAGCATCTGAAAAACCTTCCAATTTAACAGAACCAGAACAAGGATATATGAGAACACTATTGCTAGTACCAGAAATATAACAAAAAACTCTCTTGACAGCAGTATGGTGGATATCATGAGGACGAGGAGAGAATTGGGAGAGGTATGAAAACAAGATACATGAGAGCACCAATCATCTGTTGATAGAGGTTCTGGTCAACAGGATGTTCACCATCCGTAGCTGTGCGAAGCTGAGCTTTAGGATTGATGGGTGTCGAAACAGACCGTGATTGATCCATTCCGAAGCGTTGTAGTATCTGTATGATGTTGAGAGGTTGTCCAAGTCTGATTGCGTTATTGTGGTATTGAATTTTGATTCCGAGCATGTAGCTGAGCTTGCCTTTAATAGTGACTTTAAATTGCGTTTGCAGGAAAGTAGTGGGTTTCTGCAAGTTAGCTTTCGAGCCAGCAAGAGCAATATCATCGACATAGACAGCCATTAGTATTTTACTTTTGGTGCTCATGAAGACACAGGGATCGAAGTGCGTGGGGATGAAGTGTTGTTCAGCAAGAACAGAGCATGGTTTCCTATACTATTGTAGCGGAGCTTGTTTCAAACCATAGAGTGCCTTCTTGAATAAAAGAACTTTATTATCGAGACCAAGTCCAGGAGGAGTTGCAACCCAGATCTCTTTGTCAAGAGGACCATAAGTGAAGGCTAATTTGATGTCAAGTTGAGCAGTTTTAAGGTTGTGTAGTGCTGCAAGGGCTATTAGGAGACGTAAAGAATTGTACCGCGTCACTGGTGCAAAAGTCTCACTATAATCGATTCCGGAGATTTGTGAAAAGCCCTTAACCACCAGACGTGCCTTGTACCTCTTGATTGATCCATCTTTCAACAGTTTAACAGTATAAACCCAGCAAAATCCAATAGCCTTCCTGCCGTCTGGTAAGTCAGTAGCATCGTGAACTTCCCAAACACCTTGCGATTGAAGAGAAGATTGCTCTTCTCTCATAGCGTCAATCCATTTATTGACATCCTCTGATCTCATAGCTTGACAGTAAGTGGCAGGACTAAGTGTGAAATTGGCCTGACCAATTTCTTCCTCAATTGATGCTGCAAAGGCAGTACCAATATCTGCAATAAATATCCGAGCTGTTTCTTGTCCAAAGGCTGCGTTTATTCTTGGGAAACCATAGCGCTCGATTTCCTCTTTCTTGCGTTAAAAACGCTTGAGGTTAGGACCTTCGGAGCTGCCTGCTGGAGGAGGAGAAGAGTGTCGAGATGTTTTAGGTGCAGAGGGTGGTGATGGAATGCAACGTGAAGGTGTATTAGGAGCTTCATTGCGGAGCTCTTGTGAAACAGCTTTCTCTGATTCTGATAACTCTTCTTCATCGAAGTACTGTTCATATTCGTCATGGTTGTGTTGTGACAATCAGGGAATATTGATAGTAAGTTGAGTTAAAGGGAGTGGAAGTTTGACAGGAGTTGCAGGAGGTTGAGGGTTCATTGGTGTAGGAGAACCAAATGCGCATGGCATTCGCTGCGGCTTTTGTAGAGTTTGGGGAGGTTGAGGGACTGTTGTAGGTATTGAAAATTGATCAGGTTGAGACGAGGCTACTTGATCAGTTTCTCAAGAGTTTAACTCCGAGGGGAGATACATTTCAACGGAGGTGATCTTATCGGACGAGATAAACTTGACCTGACGGATTGTATATACTCTTCTTTCAGATGGTATGTAAACACGGAACATTGATGGGGTTCCAGCGTAGCCAACCAATCTTCCATCAACCCCTTTTGAATCTAGCATGCTGCCAGCGGGACGTTTCTCCTTGTGGATATGGACAATGCAAGGTGTACCAAAGGGGCAAAGATGTTTGATGGAGGGTAGGCGATTGTTGAGTACTTCAAATGGCGTCTTCCCATTAGGAGCCGAATGAAGGAGGCGGTTGCAAACATAGGTTGCCCATCCATAGCATTCCGCCCAAATAAATTGAGGGTGGTCCTGAAGGGCAGATCGACACATGTTGGCAAGAGTCAGGTTGAAGCGTTCTGGAACGCCATTTGACTCTGGGGAGTATGCTGTGGTGGTTGAATGTATCATGCCTTTCTTTTTGCAGTAAGCAGACCATTCAGTATTCACGGATTCTCCACCATTATTAGTGCGCCAATTTCTAGGATATCATCCAGTTTTGATGTTAATCTCTTCACAGTAAGCCTTCATATCCCTTCAGCATTAGACTTGTGTTTGAGGAACGCAATCTTGAAGAATCTTAAGAAATCTCAATCATTGATAGGTAGAAGCGATAACCACCGAGCGAGGTAAAAGGAAGAGGTCCAGCTAGATCTCCGTGGAGGAGTTTCCATGGTTCTTTAGTATTGTTAGTGACTGGTTTAGGAGTTTGGTGTGTCGAGTTGTATTTGGCGCATGAGTGATAGTAGAATTGCGAGGGAGGTTTTGGATGTACCTGATATGTTGTAGCATCTCAAGCTTTGAGAGCAGGACCAAGAGCAGAAGAGGGAGACCCTGCAGAAGAAGATGAAGCAGGACCAGACATGGGACCGGAAGGCGAAGAGACAGAAGAGGCGAGAAGAAACGAAGTATCACTACCAACAGTTCCAGAAGCAAGCCATGCGACACCACCTGAATAATAAGAGGTAGTGGTGATGAGGGCTGTAGAAGTGGAGGGTTCCGAGGAGGAGACAGCAGCGGCAGCAACGCTCTTGCGTTGGTTCTTTTGATCTTTCTTCAACTTGAAGCATTTGTTGTAGACATTATCCATATAGGGATGTCCATTCTTCTTGCACCAAGTGCACTCAATAGCAGCTGCTTGCGCAGTCTTACCAGGACGAGAGTTGTTGTGCTTAGAGCAAGGCGTAGGTGCTTGACCCTTGTCTTCAGGTTTGTTGGCAAGGAATGCTTTCAAATTGTCTTCATTGGTCTTCATGTTTTGAAGATGGGTTTGGTGATCTCCGAATTTCTGGGCGTCCTTGGACTGAAGGATGTTGACTATATCATTGAACGACTGGGGGAGCGAGTTCAAGAGAATTGCACTCTTGATCGGGTCTGTAAGGATAGGAAATTACATACACATGTAACTTCTATCATTACACAGGACAGAGCAGGGACATAGTATTTCATTATTATTTTCATTATTATTATTATTAATCAAAATAGATGTTACTAGAACATCTATGACTCACTTAGCTAGGAGTCACCTACCTCTGACTTACAGGTATGACTCAAGGAATTGACTCACCTCTGACTCACAGGTATGACTCAACATTAAGAAAGGAGTCACCACTGAATTATAGAAATGAGTCACTTCTGACATCATAGTTAATTAGATTAAGAGTCACTATCACTCATATAGGCTTGGGACTTTCTATAAAAGAAGCCCATTCCCCCCTTCAGTGAAAGGGCAAACAACTTTGCAGTTAGCAACAAATACAAGAGTTTACAATGGTTAATTAAGTCTCCCCTCAAATCACAAGTGACTTGAAGATATTACAACTATTCAGACTCCTATTTATATAGATATTAAGGCAGCTGTTATTAGTTAGATTCTGGTAATCTAACTAATAGCCACCTTTATACTATACCCAAACTTTACATTTTTTAACCTATATAAAAACCTTACCCAAGGACTAGACTGATCATTTAGGGCCTCTTTAATTCTCCTAGAAGAGGAGAAGTATCTAGATACTCAGAAATACTAAGAAAAGTAAATCTGAGAATTAAAAAAGACCTCATCTACAGAAGGCAGAGCTCTTTTTCAATCAGTGGGACCCCTTAAGTATCATACCTCCACCCCTGATCTACCATTCTTCTGAAGCACCTATACCTTTCAGCACACTGTTCAGAACAATCCCTATTCTTACATCCCTTCCAAGTAACAGCAACCCCAGCAAATTCCTCAAGGAATCCATCCAAATCCTTAGGTGTCACCCAGAAAAAGACCTTTCTATTCCTTTTAACAGGAATTTCCTTAGGCCCCCTCAAGACAACATCATTCCTAGACACCTTGCCTGGATACTCAACAGGCCTAACATAACACTTGAAGGTCATCTGTAGAAAAAGAATCAAATATTAGCAACATGACTTCTACACCACCAAACACCAGGAGCAGAAAGGGCTCCTTGATGCCCAAACTTCTAACACCAAAGAAAAAGAGATCAAAGGGGAAAACACCTTCAAGATCTCAAACACCTGCACAAATTGATATTCCAGTAGTTGTCAACTGGAGTACTGTAAGGGAAACCAGTAAAGAAAATGCAGAACTAGAACTTAAAATAAGTCAGTACATAACAACACTAGACTATATTTTTACAATCAAAGCACATAAACCTGGAATCCAGGAACAAGCCCTCACAAACAGAATCTGGGAAAGTAAACTGCAAGCAGAAGCAGACCATTATACACTAGAGGAAGGAAAAATGCTGCAAGAAATTGTAGCAAAATATTCCTTAAGTGAATGGGGAACCTCAGCAGTAGGAGTAAAAAGAAATCCAGAATCTAAAAATAAGGAACCACTAGAGGAAACAGCAATTGAAGATATAACAAAGATAATGTTAGAAGAAACAATTGATGAGAAACTACTTATGGAAAGAATTGCAAATTTCCAACCTGAAGTAGAAAGCATCAATAGTGTTGAAGAAATCCCTTGGATAATCAGAAACTGGATAGCCATAGCCACTTATAGGTATATACCAGAAAAACAAAATACTGATAAGGACAACACTCCTGTACCTGTACCTCCAGTTGTAAAATTCACAGCAACACCTAGAAGAAAGAAGGAAAAACAGGCACAGAAGGAAAAGGAAGCCAATGAGAAACTCAAAGAATCCAAAAAAGATCTCTTTGGAGCGAAGAAGAAAAAAACAGGAGATGGAACCCAAAAAGACAGAGCAATATCCCTTTCTGATTCAGAGGAATCAGGGAATGAAAAGAATGCTGAAGACCCACCTGATCCAAGTTCTTCAAAAAGTGATTCTGATAGCAGTGACAGTGGTAATAGCTCTTCCTCTTCCAATTCTAGGAAAAGGAAGATGAAATCTAATAGGGAAAAAACACCATCTCAAATTAGCTGGGAAAAATAATAGGCAAAACTTCAATTAGAGGAAAAACACCAAAGAAGCCTCCAAAGATCAAAGTAGAAATACCAAAAAAATTAAATGATGATCCTAAATGGAAGAATGCACAAACATATGATAATTGGTGTATTTACTTACAGAAGTATCTGAAATTGAATGGTATACAGCTTAAAAGAGTAGAAGCAGTAGACAATCTGGACTTCTAGGGGAGGCAGGACCAAAAACAGTGCTGGATGAGTATGTCAACAATACCAAGTCAAAAAACCAGGACATCTTCCAGGCTTTTATCAATATCAGAGAGCACCTAATTCCTAGCACAAGGAAAGATGATTTATGGAAGGTGTGGGCTAAATGCAACCAGTACAAAAATGAAAAGAAAATGATAGTGCAGGAATTTGCAAAAGAACTGGACAGGATCCAACTATTACTCATTGATTCAGACGGTAATCAAACTATTACTCACCCTATCAAGTATCACAAGTTCATTGATGCATTAGACCAGAAATTAATTACAGCTGCAGGAGCTTTCATTACAGTGGACACTGCATGGGAAAAATTAATCAGGACCCTGGAAAAATTTGAGGCTAATATGCACACTCACACACACAGTGACACAAGGAATAAGCCACAAAGAAAGCCATGGAAAGCCTTGCCAGAAAAGCCTGAAAGAACCCCTGCACATCAGCCCACAAAAGCCAGTAATAAACATGCAGGAGTCAAGGCACACACCAAACCCCCACCTCCTGCAAGGCCCCCTCCTACAGATTAGAGTCTACTAAAAAAGAAACCAATTCCAGCTGGCCTCAACAGAAATGCCAAGTGTTACAATCATGGAAAAATGGGTCATTTGTCATTTGATTGCAAATCACCAAAGATAGGATCTACTGCCTTATCAGTAACCTATGACAAAGAATTAACTAATCATGATACAATCAATATCCATGCCACAAAGGAAGACAAGTCCCAACAGTTGGCAAAAACAACAAATTAATTCTGGACACACCACCTAGTTACAACCCTAGGCTAAAAACAACAGAACACCTGATGGCTATCACCACTATTAACAGAAATGAGGCCATCACTCTAATAGATCACCAGACTACAGGTGCAGATCTAATAAGCACTAGGTTTTGCACACTGTATAAGATACCCATGATGAAATTAACTAAACCAGTTGTTATCAACACAGTCATCAAAGGTAGCAAGGGCAAGTGTGAGCATTTTGCCAAAGTAATTATTAATTATGGTCAGCATGAAGAAGAAAGAACCTTCTGGGCAGCCAACCTCAGTGACTGGGATGTTATTCTAGGACATCCAGCCCTGAAGGCTAATCAGGCCATGATCAATATTGGCACCATGCAGACTACTGTCACAAGCAAGGAAGGACTCAGATACACCTTGAAACCCTGGACTGGAGGAGCTCCTCAGACAAAGATCAGCAAAAGAAGAGTCACCTCTGCAGCCACACATGTGGAAGAAACAGGCTCACTCACACCATATGAGGAAAAGATGATCATCCAACAATTAGCTTGGAAGATTATCAAGAATGACCTAGACCATTATCCAACATGGGTACAAGATTACTCATATATGGTAGAAGTAATGACATCACACCAATTTCCAAGCACTCAAACATCCTTAGCCTACAACAGGGCATACAACAAGGTTATAGATTACACAGAGAGTGGACAACATTACATTCAGGCTAAAAATGATTTACATCATCAGCTGAGGTCTACCATAGCAGTAATCAATCTTCTAACTATAGAAGAAAAAACAGTAATAGAAAACTGGTATCAAATTCTATTGGAGCTTCAAACCACTTATCATTCACTATACAAAACTCTGCCCACACAACTCAACAATGACATCACCACTGCCTTTAATCACATACACAAATTAAGGGCCACCATCAATGCTGAGAAAAAGGAAATCCATTCCTATTCCACTACAGTTGAGTCAGAGTTTGATATTGAGGCTGAGTTTCCTGAAGTCTACCCCTTAGAGAAACCAACAGAATTACCCCCACTCAGAGATATTAATCACAACATTAATATTAAGGATGAGTCAATTATCTGGAGACCTAGACCAATAAAGCAGAATGCTAAATTCATGCAAGCCTTGCATGAAAAGATTGACTCAGAATTGAAATCAGGCAGGATCATTGCATCAAATGATCCATCATAATGCTGCATGTTTACAATTCCTAAGCATAACAAACCAGATCAGCCTAGATTTCTACTGGACCTGGTTGATAGAAATAACAACACCATTAAGGACAACACACCACTTCCCAACCAGGATGAGATTAGAAATAGAGTAGCCTCACACAGATACAGATCAAAAATAGATTTGACTGATGGCTATCACAACATTAGGATAAACCCTGACCATGAAAAGTATACATCATTCAGTACCCCCATGGGCCAATTTAGAACAAGAGTCATGCAACAAGGAGATTGCAATGCACCTGCCACTATGGTAAAAACCATGAGTCACATATTAAGACCTATGCTAGGCAGATCAGTTGCAATCTATTTAGATGACATCTTTATCTATAGCAATACTTGGGATCAGCATGTGAAAGACCTGAGACAGTTACACAACATCCTAAAAAAGGAAAAGTTTTACATCAATAAATCAAAGTCTCAGGTAAATCCTAGAGTAATGCAGATCCTTGGAGTCATACTCACAGAGAAAGGCCTGGAAGTGGATCCAACAAAAGTAGAAATGATTTCTAAGCTACCAATCCCTGGAAATAGGAAGGAGCTCCAGGAATTTAATGGCATGATTATCTATCTGAGTCAGTTTCTTCCTAAATTAGCTGACATCATGGCTCCACTTTCTGAACTAGCAGGGGCTACTAAAGATTGGTCATGGACCCCACTTCACACTGAGTCATTTACCCAAATTAAAAAGTTACTTGACTCACCTGCAATCCTCAGACCACTTGATTACAATTCAAATGACACCATATACCTTGTCTGTGATGCAAGTAGAGTAGGTGTGGGTGGATGGATTGGCCAAGGGCCCACCTTAGAACAGGCTAGACCTGCTAAATACTTTAGTAAAAAATTCAACAATGCACAAACAAATTACTCAACAACTGATCAGGAGCTCCTTGCCATAGTAGCTGGGGCTGAGTATTTTGCCACTGAATTAACAGGGGTGAAATTTAAAATTGTGACTGATCACAGTGCATTACTTACAATTATGAGTAATAACAACCTATCAGGCAGAAGAGAAAGATCTAGGAGGATCTTATCCAGATTGGACTTTACTATAGAACATATTAAGGGAGAGAGCAATAAGATAGCAGACCAGCTGAGTAGAAGGTATAAAGAGGGCACTTCCTACCCTCTCTCAGAGTTTATTTCAGATTCAGCAGATCAGCCAGAACCCTTCAAGCAACACATCTACACAGCAGCTATCGAAGTCCAACCTTCTACTACTACTACTCCACCTACACCAACACCATCACCACTACCAGAAAAAATGTCTTATACACAAGCAGCAGCATCAGCAGCACCAGCAGCAGCAGGACCCTCCACCTGCCACTGCAGGTCCATCAATGGCCCAAGGGCTATCCTCTGGCACCAAACTGGGTGCCCCAACAATACCACCAGGGACTTCCAGGAGGAGTCCCAAGAACTCCTGGATGAGGAGTTCCCAGAAACTGAGTGGGAGCAATGGGTGATGAATGGCTCTGAAGAGAGCCAGTATGAGGAAGAGGAGGAGCAAGAGTGGAGTGAGGTGGAAGAGCCAACTCTTCCATCTCAAGAGGACCTGGACCTACTCAATGAAGAGTGGGAAAGGACCACCCTCTCACACTGGGAAAGTGTGAGAGCCAACAGGGCCTACAATGAGGCCAGGGGACCCAACTCCCCTGCCCTCTCCACTGGCTCCCATGGGAATGAGGACCCCACTCACCATGGAATCTCTTGAGCCCAGGAACAGGCCATCAGGGACAGCAATGTCACTGATTGTCCCCCCTGGGACTCCCCCAACCAGCAAGTGATGCCTGCTACAAAGGCCCCTGGGGATGCAACTGTGAGCTGCAAAGCCACCACTGTGCTCCCTCACCAGCAGCCACCACCACCACCAGCATCACTGGGCACCATGCCCACCTATACCTCCTCCTCCTCCCAGCTTCCCCAGAAGCTGCCACAACTCCCTCCCCTGGATACTACCATGCCCCTCAGCATGGAGATCTCCCCCTCTCCTGAGGGGTATAAACCAGTGGAGTCAAAACCAGTTCCCTGGGCTGCCCTCAGCAAAAGGCACCCTGAACACCACCTCCTCCCCCAATGGCAATGCAAGGTCATGAATTGCCATAAACATGGGCAGGTAGATGAGTTTGGCTGGAAGCCAAGCAAGGATGATATCTATCATCCACAAATCCCTTTGTGCCCTGCACCAAACCCATCCTGGCTTTGGTACAAGACCTATGAGAACCACCCAAGGCACCACCTCCTAGATGACTATATGGAGTGTTATGTGCCTAACTGCAAGTGGAAGCACCATAGGAGGCCAGAGGAGTTGAAAAAGGAGGAAAAAGACTTGGTTGAGGAATGGAGGAAGAAGGTACATTCTACCAACACATACAAAACTTTCAGACAATGGTACACAGCTAACTCCTTTCTGGACCCAGAAATTTACTCCCTACAAGCAAATGAGGAAGGCCTCTTCTGTGTCTTCCAAAATCTTGTCTGGGAGGGTAATGAAGGGCAGGAAAGGTGGAAACAAGTAGATTCTGGGAAAGAATCTTTCTTTGTGAGAGCTGAGGCCAAGTTGGATGTTGGATCCAAGTGGCCTATTGTATTTCTGGATGTATGTGCACCTGGAGAAGAACCTGCTACTCACACCTCCCTATGCAAAGAATACAACAAACTAATGCATGACCCTAGATTTTCTGGTTTAGGTGCTGCATTGAAATTCAATTCTATTACATACAGAAATGGGTTCTATTACATCCATCCCAACAAAGAATGCCACAAGGAAAGAGTGATTCTACCCACTAAATGGATGAGAGATGCTAAAGACAGTAATGGAGAACTGGCCCCTTATGATTTAATTGAGAAATTCATTGAATCTAGCCATGAGGAACTAATTCATGCCCTCAGAACACTACTCCACTGCCAGCACAGCTACTTCTGGAAGGGAATGAGTAACAATATTAAGGAATATTGTGAAACCTGCACTACTTGTCAGAAGAGTAAGTTCTCCACTCAAAAACCACAAGGAGAACTCTACTCACTGCCTGTACCTCTATTCCCCTGGCAGAGCATCACCATGGACTTCCTCTTACTCCCAAAGGTCATCACAGATCCACCAAACTCCTACAGCAATACAATTCAGCCAACCACATTTCAGAAAATCTGGCCAATTGTATGTAGGCTGTCCAAATACACCATTCCCATCCTACTACCTGAGAATGTCACAGCAGAATGGCTAACCAAGTACTATGACTGGTTCATTGCTCCAATACTTGGCTATCCTGAAGATATTGTCACTGACAGAGACCCTATCTTTACCTCTGCACACTGGACAGCATGGGCAGACCTCCACAACATCACCCTCCTCCTCTCAACAGCATTCCACCCCCAGACTGATGGAGAAACAGAAAGGATGAACAAGGTCATTATAGAAATGGCCACAGCTATGAGGGAAGATGGAGAGGAAAATTGGGTGGTTAAGTTACCAAAAATCCAAATTGCTATGAATCTCAGACATGATAGCAGTAGGAAATTCTCCCCCTACCAAATCATGTTTGGCCCTAATTCAAGATTTGGACAAAACCCACATGTCAATGAGCTAGGAATCCCCATGAATACCAGAGCACCATTCATGAAGCCTACCCTCCAACAACAAGCCATCACAAACCTCATCAAAGCCAAAGAATCACAAACTCACCATGCCAACAAACTCAGAAGGAAGGCAGAGAAGTACCTCCCTGGTGACCTGGTTTGGCTCTCCACCAAAAATTTGGACCTCTCACTCAAAGGTAAAACAAGACCCAAATGGATTGGACCCTTCAGTATTGTTCAAGCTTTTCCAGACACTGACAATTATGAAGTCCACATAGAAGCAAACTTCAAAAAAATCCACCCAGTCTTCCACAGCAGCCTCCTCAAAAGATACAAGCCCAACAACAACAGAAAATTCCCTGGCAGAGCAGACAAATACCCCTCTGCTGTTGAAGGCTCCAGATATGCGGTACAAGAGGCTATGGAATACAGGTCAGAACCAAGTACAGGAAGGCCCCAATATATGATTAGGTGGAAAGGTTATGAAGAAAAAGATGATAGTTGGGTGTATACTGAAGACATTGACTATCCAGTATTGCTAAAATACTGGGAGACAGGAAATAAAGCAAGGACCTTTAGAAAGAGACCTGGAAATAATACTTCCAGTAGGACAAAGACAATGGTACATATTAATAAAGAGAAGGCTAGAATTCTAGCCATGAAGGAAACTCAGGCTATCCTTTAAGATAGTTGGGGAGAATGTAAGGATAGGAAATTACATACACATGTAACTTCTATCATTACACAGGACAGAGCAGGGACATAGTATTTCATTATTATTTTCATTATTATTATTATTAATCAAAATAGATGTTACTAGAACATCTATGACTCACTTAGCTAGGAGTCACCTACCTCTGACTCACAGGTATGACTCAAGGAATTGACTCACCTCTGACTCACAGGTATGACTCAACAATTAGATAGGAGTCACCTCTGACTCACAGGTGTGACTCAACATTAAGAAAGGAGTCACCACTGACTCATAGAAATGAGTCACTTCTGACATCATAGTTAATTAGATTAAGAGTCACTATGACTCATACAGGCTTGGGACTTTCTATAAAAGAAGCCCATTCCCCCCCTTCAGTGAAAGGGCAAGCAACTTAGCAGTTAGCAACAAATACAAGAGTTTACAATGGTTAATTAAGTCTCTCCACAAATCACAAGTGACTTGAAGATATTACAACTATTCAGACTCTTATTTATATAGATATTAAGGCAGCTGTTATTAGTTAGATTCTGGAAATCTAACTAATAGCCACCTTTATACTATACCCAAACTTTACAGGGTCACTTTCAAAGAAAGGCCTGAGTGCGATGGCAAGAGCATCAGTTCCATTGAGGGAGCTAGTGTTGGCCTTGGCCCAGGAGTTGCCAAATCGAAGGAGGTAGTTGTTGATTGATTCCGAGTCAGACATGGATAGATTGAGGATATTGTGGAAGTTTTGGAAGGAAGAGGCGACATTCTGACAATCAAAGGTGTCTTGAAGAGTTTTCCAGGCATTGTAGGCAGTAGAGCAGCCGCCAATGACATACTGCTAGTCTTGTTCAATGGTGAGTTGAATCATCATGATAGCAAGCAACTCTTTCTTGTTGTGTTGCTTAAGTAGAGCGGCATCAGTGGGGGGAACTTGTCGAGTGGCAATAAGATCATCAAAGTCGTGAATAGCAAGAACACGTTACATGAGCTTGGCCCAGCGAATGTAGTTGGATTTACCTTGAAGCTTCTCCAAGCTTTCGAGTTTGAAGGACATGGAGGAGGAAGTGCTGGTCGACATGTTTGGTTTGACTTCAGTGGTATCAGTCATAGTAAAGATGCGGCGAAGGGTGTGAGGAGAGACGAGGTAGTTGAGCCCGAATACGCGTGCAGAGGTGAGGGCAATGAGATCTGAGAAGAACCAGCTGTGCTAATTGATTAAACAATAGTAGCGGCAGCCGGGCTCATAACCATTGAGAAAGTATACTCCATAAGTATCGAGAGTCGAGACAAAGGGGGATAGATATGCACAAGAAGGTTTGCAGATCTTAGAGAGGAGCAGGTCACGGCGGTAGCCAGTGGAGCAAGTTATCGGTTTCAAGGTAATTGTATTCACTAAAGAGCAAAAGCAAGTGGGGGAGCGAGCAACCTTATATACAAAAGTAGGGACGGAAGCGAGCAATAGAAAAGCTCGACGCAAGTCTAGCAAAAAGTCCTGGGGCTTGGCGTTGACCCTGAGAAATACAAAGAGTATTGGCAAAAGAAATGTCTGTGGCACACCAGCGTGAGGGTGTGTTACACCGTCCATGACACACAAAATAAGCGAGTCACACTATAGAATGGTGTGGATCGCCACAGAAAAGTGTAGGTGCAATGACAGATGTGGGTGATACATGTGGGAGCATAAGCGACAGCATGGATATCCCAAACAGGAAGGTATAAGGAGCAGTGCGACAATATGAGCTGATATAATGTGAAAACAAGATATAACAGTGAAGATCGTGGTAAAAATAGAAAGACATGACAGGGATAGAATATAACAGAGGATATGTATACCTGAGATGTGTAAGAATCGAACAAACAAAATGGACTCAAGTGGGGGTAAGAACAATTATTCTGACATGGTGGATACATTTGTCAGGCTACATGGAGGTGGATTATAGGGAGTTGAGGACGTGGAGGACAAAGTTATTCGGTTGGTCAAGAAGTTGGTGGGTGTTGGCAAGTGAAGATAACTATGGGACAGATGGGCAGTGTGAATTCTGGGGGATGGTGGGTACTCCAGGTACTTGATATGGGATAAGGTCATGGTGGGTCAAGAAGGGCCTATTTAGGCTATGGGAGAAATTGTGATAGTAATATTCAAAGAACAATTGGTGAACACAGAAGTAAAGGGAAATAGGCGAGTTGTTGGGTGGAGAGGAGAGGAAAACATGTTAAAATGAGAGCGAGGAAGGACTCTTTCTTGAGAGATCCAACTTGGACTGTGAAACCTGAAAGACGTGGATAAAATTGCATTCCCGCTGCTGCAAAGAGTGTTTGAGTCAAAGGGAATCAGAAATCCACTGTGTGACTGACACAACTACAACATGAAAGAAACTTAAGGAAACAAATGAAAGGCAATTGCAAAGTCAAAGTTTGTGATACTAGAACCTTTTTGTTGTTTCTATAAGGTTCCAAACCAGGAAGTTAAACGTAGACAGGAATGTAGGCTGTCGTGTTAGCATAATTGCTAGGCGTGGGCTAGGACGTGATCTAAGTGCAAGGCAAGGTACCTTGTTCTGTGATGAAATATTGCATTAGAGCAGGGTACTGCATGATAGTCGTGTCTGTGCTCCAGAAGGTCAAAATCAAGAGCAATCATATAGAGAGTATAGAGAACTTGGGTGATTTTAACAGCTGTGTTGTGATGTTACACACAATTGATACACATATCAAAAATTATAGCAGTGCAGATATGCGAAGCCAGCTGTGAAGAGAAAATCAAAATCAAAACTCTTCAAAATCTCGCAGGATAGAAATGAGAGGACATTGCAATACATCCTTCTATACAATTCCATTCAATGTAACGGTTGAGCGACATCCCATAGGGTACGCACAGATGGATTACACACGCATGCAACACTGAGGCCTATAACTCACTTCCGGCAGGACTTCCTCTTGTGACAGTTTTGCTGCTTGTACATGATAGCCATCATAATACCTAAATCAGCGGTCCAAACCAACTCGTGTCTTTGGGTTGACCTACCTTTTATGTTAACATGGTCAGTATTTAATCTGGCAGGCAATAATTGTCACAGTTAAACCAAGGTGAACAGTCACTTGTTTGATTCCTGTTGGGAGCGGAGGAAATTAATCTCACTGTGGCTAATAGCTCCGTAGGATAGGACAAGCTAGTACCCCACCTTCCGGAAAATGCTGCATATACCACCAGTAACCAGGCGACTCAAGTTTTACTTAAAAAGAGTTTGAGAGGTACTTTTCAGGGCGGGAGTGATGTGTTAGTTGCGCAACATCATATGCAGTACTTACAGATGGATTACCAGGGCATGCAACAGTAAAGCCTATGACTCAGGCTTGCCAAGTCCCAATCCCGACACAGTGTTGATGCTTGCATGTGACAGCCGGCAAAACACCTTCATAGGCCGTAGCAGGGAATTGGTGTATTTCAGTTGATCTATTTATTCTCCAGACAATAGCTAGCATGTCATCTGGTACATGATAATTGAAATATTGAATTACAGTAGGAGGGATTTTTAGGCAAACTACAAAGTCCATTGAAATCTATTGACACAGCGGGAAATGCAAGATATCACCAAAACAAAAATGTCGATTGATTCACATTGCAACTGGAAATGCTGAATAATGTCAAGAACGTATTGAGGAAATTGGAAGAGTTGCACCTATTGGTCCATGCCTCAGAACAGTGCACGATGCAGTCAGTTCTGCCAGCTACAGTCCATGCATTGCCTGCCAGAAACAATTTCTCGACACCTCAAAGAAGCACAATCACCTGCACTAGACCCTGCAGCATAAGCACATGACAGTTCAAGATTGGAAATGTGTAATATGGACAGATGAATCCTATGTTAGGATTGATGGACATGGTGTTTGTGTTCATGTTATTTAAACATCAACAGAAAAGTTTCATGAAGCATGTCTTGTTCCCCAATTTCAAAACAAGAATGCTGTTATTATTTGGGCAGCAATTTGTGGAATTGCTGGAGGAACATGTAGTCCTATCATTTTGTAGGCTAGACAGAATTGGGGAAACATCACATAGGATTCCTGTTTTGAGTATGTTATGATTCCTATACTGTATGCCTAGTGATGTGCACAAAGTGCAAAGACAGCCATGTTGTACCTGATTATGGAGCATGGAGCAGCAGCCCATAGAGCAAAGAAAACACAACCACTACATGAAGAATTCGGGATTCTGCAGTTGGATTGGGAGGCTTTGGCACTTTATATAAATCCCATCAAGTCAATTTGGTGGAAAATTTAAGGAAGTCTCAATAAGAGAGCCAATGGACCTGCAGATATTGAAGGTGTTCTAGCCCAAATACAAGAGAAGTGGCATACTATTTCTTCTGCTGAAGTTCTTGCATTGATAGATACCATATCTTATTACATTGCTGCTCTGATTACTGCAGAAGGTAGATATACAAGATCCGGATTTTGATTTTCTTTCTTCTGTATACTTTGTTCAAGTGATAGTTCAAGTTCGTTGCAACGGAATGACCCCTGGCATACCCATGTCAACGTGAGCAGAGTAGAAGACCACAAGTAGCATGGAAAACTCGTTATGGCTCAAGATCAGGTGGAGATGGATCCCCTATAATGAGAGAGAACAGTAATAGGAAATTGAAAGTCAAAACAGAACTGGAGTGACAGGTACACATTAGATAAGTAAATAGGCTGAAAGTGAAGTGTGTAACAGCAGTAGCTACTAGAGCGAGTTATGCATAGAAAGTTATTCATCTTCACAAAATTTCCAAGTGAGGAGAGTGAGGAGTCCTCATTTCAATAATTGTAAAGGAGCAAGTAAAACAAAGAGTCCTAGTACAAGTCCAGACAAAACATGTAGGGTGCACTGTAGACCCTGAAAACTGGAGTATAATTATAGATGGTAAAATAATGGTGTTTATCAGTGAAACATGGTGAGTTCCAATGATACTGAGGATGCTGTGACAGCGGAACAAGTACCAATGGTATCCTAAAGTATTCATCATTGGTTTAACGCAAATACAAAATATGATAATTACATATAAAGTATGACTATTACAAAAAGGGCTTCTATATGGAGAAATTTGAAGACTTGTATTGATGTGAGCAAATATGTATTAGTGCTGTTTTTTCCCTAATAATATTCTCTGTATTGTAGCAAAACAGAATGTTTCCCCAATTGACTGTGTTAATTCCTTTTCCACAATTATAGTTTACTTTCTAAAGTCTACGTCTTTCTGCCAACATTTTGTCTTAACTTGTGCTGAGCTGTTTCAATTTCTCTATCTGTTTCTATGCATTCATATGGGATAACTTGGTCCCCTCAATTGGCTATTCACTCCTAACAAACAGCTCAATACTTAGAGATTGCTCTACTAGGTATTGCTATAACTAGTCCCACATTGAGCTCATTTTACCCTATTGTGTACCTATTATGCCCACCTTGTCTTGACTCCCAATACACAAAGACGATGTTAAGGAAATAGCCTTGGTGTATTGAACGTCAAGATTAAAGTGGGTTAATTGTTACTCAATTAGTGATCTATGATCTTGAAGTAGCATATGTCACAGCAATAGCTATTAATGCAGGTCATGGGCATAAAAGTATTCATATTTACTATAGAGGTCAGTAAGTAAAGCAAACAGTCCTCATATGTATGATTGTAAATCAGGACATGGAATGAAAAAGCTTTGTACAAGTGCGAGCAAACATCAGGGGAGAAGCGTAGCCCCTGCAAACTAAACTATACTAATGCAAGTTACATTTGACATTATGTTCGTAAAATATAGTATGTCGCAATGATACTCATAATAGAATGAGAGAAGAAAAAGCACAAATCATATGTGGAAGTTCTAGGCATTTATATAATTTGAATAGAAAATAGCTGAATCTGGTAGAACACAAGAGAAATGTGAGAAGAGCCAAGATGTAGACAGAACTTGAAGATCAAGAAAGAAACAGAAGGAATAAACAAGTAGAGACAATGAGCAGAGGATTGGACCTATCTAAAACGCAAAACCAGAAATAGAAACAAATAACTCCATAGGGTGTAAGAGCAATTACTTTGACAGCCCATTCCCTGCCACAATGCCTATATACTATTCTTCACCACTGAATTTAGAATTGAATATGATGAAGATTCATGTCCAATAGGACTATTCTTGAGAATTTGTGGCAAAGGAGGTGTTTACGGTGGAATAACAGCAAAAGTTTGCATGATCCATTAAAGCAACTCAACCCATTTCTTTCATTGAAAATGCCCAGTTTATATACCTCAGGTAGGACGGTTACTACAACAACCCAAACAACAATAGACTCTTCAATGTTGCGATTGCCGTTGTATAAGGCAAGCCAGTCAGTCATACAGGCAGGGCTCCGAGTGGGCATCCTTACTCCACGTGAGTCCACGGCACGAATGGTCTTCCCCCCATCTCAGAGACGCACTGGACAATCGAAGAAAAATACTATAGTTTGCCCACCAGTTTCCCTGCCAATACCTAGCATGGTATGTAACTGGTGGTTAACTTTACTTGACGAAAGAAACCTCATGACCTCATCTCGTTCCATTTCAGGATTCGGATTGGCGTGTATATTCTAAAGACTCTTCCACAAATCCCACGTAATTGTGTGTCTCCTCGATCGAGGTGGTGATTTTGCAAGGCGGGGGTTGAAATAAACGGCCCGCACCTACGAAAGCAGTGGATAGGGCGGTTCTTAAATCCCCACCAAAGAAATTAATATATTTGCACATGACAGAGAATGGAGTGCACGTCCCAGGGGTCTACATACTTTGCCAAAAACGAACGAAAATATATAAAATCTGACACGATTCCAACGCTACAGCTAGTGATATCCAGGTGCCGACAACCATTCTGTCAAGGGCCGGCGTTGGCAAAAAGATGGGTGTTAGGGCATGGGGTGGTTGTGAGTGAGCGACACAATTCAACCGCGGACAGATGTGCTCGAGCTCGAAGCTCGCGGATGACAGAAGCTGAGAAGACAAGGAGAATTATAAAAAAAAGTGGAAAATGGAATATGGTGAACGAAACGACGGAATGGACCCCACTACCCCCCCACCTCAAACTCACTATCCCGCCCCCCAAAAAGATACCACAAAGGCATGGGATAACAAAACATAAACCAACCGAAATTTAACTGTAATATTTACAGTCCTACACTCATCGTCACTCCAAACCCCCCATAGTCATCCGTCCCCAGGGACACTTTGTGCCCTCCGAAAAAGTCCAGCCAGGTTCAGGTATCGATCTACTCTGCAGGGGGCGACACCTCATCCCACGTGGTATGCACAGGTGACAACCTGCGTGAGTGACTCCAGCGCTGAACGCTGGCTGTGTGGGGTCCCAATGGAGGATGTAAAGTGTAGTGTTAAGGTCCACGTCTGCAGTGAGTTGTTGTTGTTGTTGTTGTTGTTGTCACCAGCATGGGTGGATTCCTGGGTACTCTAAATTTCACCTCACGATCATGTCACCCGCCCATGTGGCAGGCAGGACCGACCCCACATTTGAGAATCAAGAACAGAAAAACGAGAATTCCAGAGATCAGATCGGAGCGATACCTATATCCTAGCAAGCAACGATGAATGACGCGAGTATGCCCCAAGTCCTCTACTGCGTACATGCGGTGGGGGGGGGCAGGGAGAGGGGCTTAGGTCAATGGCCCGGAGACAGAGATTGGGAATGAGGTGAGTTCTCCCACCATCATATTATAACGGACAGCACGGGGAGCCCTCCCCTGCGCATGTATTGCAGATGGCTGCTGCTGCGGGTATAAATCATTCATGTAGGAGCATGTCTTTATCTGTAATTATATCCGCACAGGTTTCCCCACAAGAGGACATGCGGCAAAAGTGGTCAGAGACCTAGTCAGGCAGGTACTTGGGCCCATTCCTACAATTGCGGCGAGAAAACGTGTGCAGTCATGTAGCAGTAAAGCGTTCGCCAGAACACCTTGCCCATCGACTCCATCGAGACGTGCGTATTCCGTGACGTATATTTCCAGCATCTGAAGTCGGAATACATGCCCACGCACAAAACCTACGGTGTACATGTCTACGCCATCGATCGGACCTTCACATCAGCAAGACCCTCGAGATCATACCTGGAGGGAGAGACAAACTAATGACGCTCTCCAATGCTACGCACCGCGTTCAGCGGTATGTCCATTCACATCACCTGTGGTGGTAGCAGTGGTGGCACTACGCCGCGCACTGTGCCCATTCTCCTCCGAACTCCGCCCCGCACTCCCCGTCTTGCCCAGGGTTTCGGGCTAGAGGGGGCTGCCGAGAGCGGGCGGCTTCGGGGGCTGCCGGGGGCCTGTGGCGCAGGAGCATCAGCCATCAGCGCCGGCGGGGGAGGCGTGGGGCTCGTGGCCGCCACAGTTACCCCAGCCACGCCAGCCACCGCCGCCCCCATCGACGCCGGGGCCCCCCTGATGCTGCTTGCGGGCGGCGCCTATCCGTCCACGTGCGAGGCCACGTGGCGGTGCATGAACAACACCGTGCACTCCATCAGCATTGTGCAGGCCTCCCCCGTCGCCAGGCGCATCAAGAGGCACGGCCTCCACGCTGGCTTCGACGTCCGGCTCGAGCCACACGCCTTCGCCAATCCCGCCACGCCCGTGGCCGAGGCCGCCCTCCTCAGCCGTTCCGGCACCCTGTTTTGCGTCCTCGACTTTACGCGCCCCACGGCCGAGGAGCTGAGCCGGTTCCCTGAGAACGGTGACGTGATGTACGACGTCAGCACGTATCTCGACACGCTTGCCGCCGCGGGGATGAACGTCGAATACGTCCAGGAGATCACGGCGTAGAATGTCGAGATCCAGAAGGAGGTTAATGACAGGTGGGCGGCCACGATGCTCGCAACTGGAAAGTTTCCGTCCATGAGGAAGGTCAGGGGGATGGAGAAGGAGATTAAAGACAACAAAAAGGCACTCGGGGAGCACGTGGAGCGCTCCACGAGACTTGAGCATGAACGTGAACACAACAAACAACACACCTCCACGCTCGAGTATCAACTCCAACAAAATACACAACACACCTCCACGCTCCAGGATGATGTTGCAAACCTCACCGCAATTGTAAACCAGCTCATGGCGAAACGCTCCGGATCCCCACCCCCAACCCCACTTACCGCCACATTCACCCTCAGCAGCAACACGAGCCCAGCATTCAGCAACAATGCGAGCGATACAGAGGCGTAGGCCTGCGATTGATTGGAATTCCTCTACGGTCAGACATTCCCTTTTCCCTGATGCATGGCGTGCGGTCGGCGGCGATGGAATTTGTCTTGTTTTTTTCTTCCTTCCTTGCATGGTCTGCGTGCGGTAATGTGATACCATCTCATGATCATGTCTAACGCAATCTAAAAGTTTGTGTTTGCGTTTTGTTGTTGCCCATCCCGACCGACCCCTGAATGTTTTCTGTAATTTGTAGGGTGTATTTTGTTCTTTTTTGTGTATTTGCAGGTTCGGGTATATGCTTGCGTTGCGTTGTGTTGCATGCGTGCTCACTATTTCTGCTGTGATATATCCATTAATGACCGAACACGTCGACCGGTCCTAACACACATACATGATTCATGATCTGTATATCATGTGAGATGTATAAATCATGACGTACGTGCGTACGTCCGGGCCGTGGATGGGTTTTTTCTTACTTTTCTTTTGTTCCAATTTCTATTATGTAACTTATAATTTATACGGATGTCGAACATGGTGGGCTGTGGTGCGGTGGAGACAGTTATGTTGATGCAACAAATTGTAATGGCTAGCTCTTGGTCGAAAGGAACTAGGAGCAGGTGTATTAACCCTTTATAATGGTCTGCACAGTAAAGGTGAATTATAGTGGAACCTTCTTGTGGTTTCTCTGAAATTCTAGACTAAGTGTGAGGATAAGAAATTACAATAACATTGTAACTTCTACCCATACACAGAACAAGAATAGTACTTAATTATTTCAGGTATTATTATTCTATTTTTATACAATGATGTATTATTTAAACACTTAGATATTGTTAGAATATCTAATTCTTTTATCCAACTTAGATATTATTAGAATATCCAGTATAAGCAGATAGATATTATTATAATAGCTATTCATAGAACAGTATTCCTGGAAACTTATTCTTAGAAAACCATTCTTAAGAAACTATTATAGGAAAGTGTGCCACATCTGTCAGCCTTACCAATAAGCCTGCCAGTATAATATCACTAGTACATGGGTGCTTCTACACCAGTAGGACTTATAAGGGAGTCATTAAGACTCATAGATAGACTCGGGATTTGCCATAAAAGGAGCCCATTCCCCCTTCAAGTGAAAGAGCAGGCAACTAAGTAGTTAGCGATAAATACAAGAGTTTACAATAGTCAATTAACTTCTCCACAATCACAAGAGACTTGAATTAAATACACCTATTCCCAACTCTTCTTATATAGATTATTTGGCAGCGGTTAGTAGTTAGATACTAAATATCTAGCTACTAGCCACCTCATAACTATACCCCAACTTTACATTAGCAAATACCATAATGGCCAGGATGTGGGCTATTGTGTTGTAACAGTTACCATTTATGGCCTAGGACATAGACTACATGTATGCCAGGATCGAGTAACACTACCTGCAAATGAAACTGGTTGAAGGTTAGGCTCAGGTGATTATAAATCCACTGTAGCTGTTAGTGGAGCTCAACCAGAGAGTGGCTGGGCAAAGGTTGGTCCTCAAGGAGACCAGGAACTTGCTTCATGATAGGCAATCAGTTTGTGCCAGTACTAAACCCTCATGGTTTATCTCCTTAGGAACTCAATGAAGAAAGGTATGTATTTTTACTGACCATGTAGACTTGTGAGATTGTTTACCTAGCTGTACCTCTTCTGGGCCTGAGTTTTGGGTTCTGAAATCTCCATCGCCACATGGTCTATAAAATGATAGTACTATCCCCTTTCAACTAACAGAACGGTGCATTTTATTTGTGTGGTAATGAAATCCATTGTCTTAACTTGTACATGAAGCACTATTAGAACATATTGCAACTCTAGTAAAAAAAGACTTCCAAATTTGACCCTAAAATCTTTGGGCTTTTGTTGATGAAAAGAATGAAACTTTTTTCATATATCCGCACTTTCAACAACTGTTTGCTTTCATAGTTGCAATTTGTTCTGATGTAGTTCAAATTCATTCACACAACCAGATATTTAACTGGTAGATTGAAAAGTTCCACACCCCTCATTCCTTGAATTTAGTATTGGTTCTCACCTCCCTAATATAGTTTTTGCATGGTAAGGCTTGACAAATCTGGATTAAGGCCTGCATGTATCTGACTAGCGCTGATGGGAAGTTTTAATTTACATGGTTGTGCACCCATACATAACCTGGGTTAGAGGGAACGGTCTAGGTGTATCGAAGGTCTAGACAGTGGAGTTGTGATAGTCGCACAATAGGTAATAAAGATATCGAATAGGAGCGGGTCACGGCGATTGCCAGCGGAGCAAGTCATAGGTATCAAGGTATTTGTCTTCTTAAGAGAGCTAAGTGAGGGGAGCAAGCAGTCGTTATATACAGGAGTGTGAAGGAGGGAGCGAAACGAAAAAGCTCAGCGCAAGTCTAGACAAAAAGTCGGGGGAGTAGCGTAGAGCCTGAAAACCGGAGTATAATAATACAAAGGAAATAACAGGGTGTATTGGTGAAACATGGTGTGTTGCAACGATACTAAGAATAGTATGATATAAGAAAAGATACTTATAGTATCCGGAAGGGATAGGCATTTGTGTAACTTGAACACGAAATAAGCAATCTTGTAGAATGTAAAAGAAATACAAAAGAGGCTTGGATGTAAACAAAAATAGAAGAAGTGCGCTGATATGAGTAAATATAGAATAGAAACAGGGAAATATATATGAAGATCAGGCAATAAACAGAAAGAATAAACAAGTAGAGATAATAGGCGAAGTATTGGAGATACCCGAAAAGAAAGATCAAAAATAGAAACAAATAATTCAATAGGGTGTGAAAGCGATTACTCTAAAACGCTCTCCCGAACAAACACCTGATAAGTTGAGTAAACCTTGGGTGTAAGTTATTGGGGAGACCCTTCGTCATGATATCAGCCGAGTTATCCCTGGTGGAGATGTAGTCAAGCTGAAAAACGTTGTTGATTAAGCATTATCTGGTGTAGTGATATGCTATATCAATGTGCTTGGTTTTGTAGTGGTAGACAGGATGTCGTGTGAGTTCAATGCTAGATTGATCATCGCAGAAGAGCTGTACAGGGACGTTGAGCTTGAATTGCTTGAAGGCGTGGGAATACCATTTGGCTTGTCAAGCAGTGGTGGACAGTGGAATGTATTCCGCTTCGGTAGTGGAGTTGGAGATACATTGTTGTTTCTCAGAGAGCTAGGAAATTGTACACTTGCCGATTTAAAAGAGATAACCAGTATAAGAAAGACAAGTTTCAAGACAATTAGCAAAAGAAGCATCCGAAAAACCATCCAACTTGAAGGAACCAGAACGAGGATATATCAAAACATAAGAACGAGTACCAGAAACATAACGAACAACTCTCTTGACAGCAGTATGATATGGTTTGAGAGGACAAGAGGAGAATTGAGATAGTTAAGAAACACAGAAAGCAAGATCAGGATGTGTGCAAGTCACGAGATACATCAAAGCGCCAATCATTTGTTGATACAAATTTTCATTGACATATGGGTCCAAATCGGTAGCTTTGTAGAGCTGGGTTCTTGGATTGATGGGGGTGGAAACAGGTCTTGATTGTTCCATTCCAAATCGTTGAAGTATTTGTGTGATGTACAGTTCCTGTCCAAGGGTGATTGCATCTGTGTGATATTGGATTTCGATTTCTAGTATAAACAAAAGTCAACCTTTTACAGTCACTTTGAAGTGAGTTTGAAGAAACACAATTAGCTTATTCAAGTCACTTGTTTTGCCAACAAGAGCGATGTCGTCAACATAAACAGTTATAAGGATATTACTCCGAGTGCTGATGAAGAGGCAAGGATCGAAATGGGTAGGAATAAAATGTTGTTCTACTAGTACCCAGCATAGTTTTCTATACCATTGTAGGGAGCTTGTTTCAAACCGTAGAGTACCTTTTTGAGTGAAAGCATCTTGTTATCGAGGCCAAGTCCTGGAGGAGGTGCAACCCAAATTTCTTTGTCTAAAAGACCATAAGTGAAGGCTGATTTGATGTCAAGTTGTGCAGTATTGAGGTTGTGTAGTGCTGCGAGGGTTAACAGGAGGCTTAATGAATCGTACCGAGTCACTGGTGCGAAGGTCTCACTAAAATCGATTCCGAAAATCTGTGCAAAGCCCTTAACCACTAAACGTGCCTTATAACTCTCAATTGATCTATCTTCCAACAATTTCACAGTATATACCCAGCGGGATCCTATAGCCTTCCTACCCTTTTGTTAATCAGATTCGTCATGAACTTCCCAGAAGCCTTGCAATTCCAATGAAGATTTCTCTTCATGCATCGCATTAATCCATTTGTCTACATCTTCCGACTTCATAGCTTGAGAATATGTAGCAGGACCAAGTGTTACGTTGGCCTGTCCCAATATTTCATCGGGCTGTTCAGTTAATTCACTCCCAATATCTGCTAAAAACGCTTGTCCTTTGACATCTCCCATCGCAAGGTTGACATTTGGGTATCCAAGTCTGTCAGGTTTGCTGACGTTCCTCCGAGATTGTTTCTTGCGAAAGTCTTGGGGATCAGAACTTGTTGGTCGGGATGATCGCCGAGTAGAGCGTAGAGCTGATGGTTGTAGTGTGTAAATGCTGCAAGGTGGAGTTGATGGGCTTTCGGAGTGGAGTTACTGTGAAGCAGCTCTCGCTAAATCCAATAACTCGTCACTATGATCAAAAGTCTCGTAGTCTCCTTTGCTGAATTGATGCGCAGGAGGTAGGTTGATAGTTACAATAGATGATGACGATTGTATAAGAGGTTGCAAAGTAGGAGTAATGGTTGGTGTCAATGGAGTTGGTGATCCAAATGAACCAGACATGGACTGCGGCTTCGATGGAGTTGGTGGAAGGGATACTGGAGTGGGTGTTGGAGGTTGATCAGTTAAGGATGAAGCAGCTTGAACAGGTTCGGAGAAGGTTAACTCTGTGGGGAGATACATTTCAACGGAGGTGTTATCATTTGATGGAATGAATTTGACCTGTCAGAAAGTATCGAACTTTTTCTGTGATGGTATGTAAACACGGAACATGGATGGAGTTCCTGTGTAGCCCCCAGTTTTCCACCAAGACCCCTAGGTTCCAGCTTGCTTCCAGTGGGACAATTCTCCTTGAGAATATGTACAATGCATGGAGTATCAAATGGTCGAAGATGCTTGATGGTTGGGAGGCGTTTGTTGTAAATCTCGAACGGCGATTTTCCATTTCATGCCGAATGAGGTAGTCAATTTCGGAGGTAGACAGGCCAGTTAAAGGCTTTGGACCATAGGAAATTAGGGAAGTCTTCAAGTGAGGGACAACACATGGAAGCGAGAGTCTTGTTGTATTATTTGATAGTTCCATTCAACTTTGGCGAATATGGCGCGGTGGTCTGGTGGTTGATGCTTTTTTCTATGCAGTACGCATTCCAGACAGAATTGATGAACTCACTACCATTGTCAGTGTGGATGGCCCTGGGATAATGACCGGTTTTATTGAATTTTCGTTCATAGAAAGCTTTGAGGTTTTTGGGGCCCTCAGATTTTTCTTTGAGGAATGCAATTTTGGCGTATCGAGAGAAGTTATCGAGCAATAGCATTGTGAAGCAAAAACCACCAAGAGAACGAAGAAAAAGAGGGCCAGCCAAGTCAAAATGGACCAGATCAAAGAGTTCTTTGGATGTGTGTCTCACTTGAGAGGGGCGCTGTCGTTCAGCATTGAATTTGGCGCATGTGTGGCAGAAGAAGTTGTGTGGAGGTTTGGGTAGGAGCTTTCCATCAGCAAAAACAGTGGAAGCTTGGGACCAAGATTTAGGAAATGAGTGACCAAGAGCTTTGTGCCAGAATTGGATAGAAGACTTGTAAGCAGTACTAAAACCAACAAAAGATTGAAAACCGTAAACATGAGCACCAAGTTCAGCGCGAATAACAATGGAGTGATAAGTCTTGATTTACATATCAAGATTTCCGTTTTCTCCATGAGGATATGCATTTTCAATCAGATCGATCATTCTCCAAGACAACAAATTCAGATTATTGCAACAAGGTAAATACAACACATCTGATAGAGAGAAATTTGAGACCATTCTAGCACCCAAAACAGACAGACAGACAGTTCCTTTGTACTCTAAATAGAGCACTTCACCACCACCAACCTCTATTCCCACACGATGGGAGACTGGATTGATGAGGCAGAAGAAGTCAGCTGTGATGTGATAAGAAGCTCCAGTATCGAGAATCCATACCTGATATGTTGTGGCATCTCGAGACTTGAGAGCTATACCCAAAAGAGAAGATGTAATTGATGGAACCAAAGAAGAGGACGCAGGAGAAGACACAGAAGCGGACAAAGAAGAAAGACCAGAAGCAAGACCAGAAGACGAGGGACCAGAAGAAGACAAAGAAGCCAAGAAAGAACCAGCCGGAATACCATTAGCAACCCATGCGACACCACGATCAGAAGAAGGAGTAGCAAGCACAAGAGTTGTGGATGTAGGTTCGGTGAAGGTAGTAGCGACAGCTACAATACCTTTCTTGTTTTGTTCTTTGAACTTCTGCAAGCAAAAGCAGGTCCTGTGGATGTGGCCAGTATGTTGTTGACCACAAGCCTTGCACCAGTTGCATTCCAAATTTGTAGTGGAGGAGTTTGTTCCAGTGCGAGGTTTGGAGTTTTGCTTGCGAGCCGCACGTGCTTGACCTTTGGCCTTTGGTTTGTTGAATAATGCTTTCGCATTGTTATCGGAAGTCTTGAGGTTTCCAAGATGTGTTTGATGATCTTGGAATTTCTGAGAGTCCTTGGATTCAAGAATTGTTATAGGAATCGGTGGGTGAGTTGAACAGTATGGCACACTTGATGAGGTTGCTGTTGAAAACTGGCTTAGTTGCAAAAGCAAGATCGTCAGTTGCTGTGTTGGCACGATTCTGAGCCTGAGCCCAGGTTTTGCCAAAGCGAAGGAGATATTCCCTGATTGATCTCATGTCAGACAGATGTAAATTGAGGATATCTTTGAAGGTGTGAAAAGATGAAGGGACATTTTGACAATCAAAGGTACTTTGAAGAATGCTCCAGGTGTTGAAGGTAGGAGAACTTGCCTCAATGATGTACTGGTGTTGTGATTCAATCGTGAATTGAATTGTGAGAATGGCGGACATTCCTCTCTGGAGGTATTCTTTCTTCTTGAGTTGGTTGACGGGTTCTGTCTGTTTTAAAGTAACTAGATCAACGTAATCATAGATGGTTGGGACTTGAAGCATAATAGTGGCCTAGCAAGTGTAGTTAGACTGTACCTTGAATTTTTCAATGCTTTCGAGTTTGAAGGACACAGAAGAGGAGGGAGCAGTGGTAACAGGCTTGAGGTCAGCGAAGGTAGAGGAGGACGAGGACATGGTGAAGGAAGAAGAGGGGGTTGAGGAGAGACAGGAGCTTGAATAAAAAAAGGTATAGAGGTGAGCGCAATGAGATCAAGGTTGAACCAGCAGTGCTAATTGATTGAACAATAGTAGCGGCTGCCGGGCTGATAACGTGTTAGAGGGAACGGGCTAGGTGTATCGAAAGTCAAGACAGTAGAGGCGTGATAGGCGCACAATAGGTAATAAAGATATCAAATAGGAGCGGGTCACGGCGATAGCCAGCGGAGCAAGTCATAGTTATCAAGGTATTTGTATTCTTAAGAGAGCTAAGTGAGGGGAGCAAGCAGTCCTTATATACAGGAGTGTGAAGGAGGGAGCAAAACGAAAAAGCTCAGCGCAAGTCCAGACAAAAAGTCGGGGGAGTAGCGTAGACCCTGAAAACCGGAGTATAATAATACAAAGGAAATAACAGGGTGTATCGGTGAAACATGGTGTGTTGCAACGATACTAGGAATAGTATGATAGAAGAAAAGACACTAATGGTATCCGGAAGTGATTTGCATTGGTGTAACTTGAACACGAAATAAGAGAATCTTGTAGAACATAAAAGAAATACAAAAAAGGCTTTGATGTGAACGAATTTAGAGGAAGTGCGCTGATGTGAGTAAACATAGAATAGAAACAGGGATATAAGTACAAAGATCAGGCAATAAACAGAAAGAAGAAACGAGTAGGGACAATGGGCAAAGTATTGAAGATACCCGAAAAGAAAGATAAAAAATAGAAACAAATAACTCAATAGGGTGTGAGAGCGATTACTCTGACAACCTGATTTCAAATTGTTATGCAATATTGTGACAGAAATCTGCAAACTGTAGCAGCTCTACCCGTTTGTTTTATCCCTAGTTGATGAATGCCCATGAATATGTTTCGATGATTTGGTTCACTATCTTAGTTCATGCATCAGTTTGAGCAGGATATTGTATTGATTTCTCAGCATTGATATCCTGTAACTGATTCAGTGAAACATGGGACCTGCACACAAAGATTGCAGTTTGAACATGAATTATACTGGTAGGCAGGGCATGCAAATCCAAATTTCTTTAATGAATCCACCTGCAACGTATGGAGCAATTGTTTCCTTCAAGGGAATGAAGTATGTCATCTTGCTGGATTGTTCCAGAATTACTCAAATAGGAGAATACCTCTCCATGTTCAAAAGGTTTGTGATGATTTTCATTACTATGTCCTTCTGTTAGGAGTATGGAATGTTTAGACGTTTGAGTGTCTCACATATGGCATTTCAACCTGTCTCGTAGCATTAATATATTAAATAGGTCTTAACCTATTTCCACAATCAATCCCCCACCTGGTGCCAAAAGTGAGTTCAATTCATCAACTGCAAAGTCTTGTCCCTTCCAAAGTATGTGGGAAGGTTCAACTCCAGGCATTTTTAAGGCACTTGTAACTTGAGACTGGCATTGTCTGGATTTCACCCATTTCAATTGAACTACACCAGTATGGCTTCTAGCATGTTGTTTATTGACTTGTTAGTTTGTCTTCCAGTTTCCCAGGCAATAATCATGAATTTGCTGGTTATATCTATTAGCAGGAATGGTCTAGGTGTATCGAGAGTCGAGACAGTAGAGGCGTGATAGGTACACAATACTTAATAAAGATCTTGCAAAAAGCGGGTCATGGCAATAGCCAGCGGAGCAAGTTATAGGTATGAAGGTATTTGTATTCACTAAAGAGCTAGGTGAGGGGAGCGAGCAGTTCTTATATACATGGATGTGAAGGAGCGAGCAAAACAAAAAAGCTCAGTGGAAGGCCAGACAAAAAGTCAGGGAAGTAGCATAGACCATAAAAACCGGAGAATAATAATACAAAGGAAATAAAAAGCTGTATTGATGAAATATGGTGTGTTGCAACGATACTAAGAATAGTATGATAGAAGAAAAGACACTAATGATATCCGGAAGAGATAGGCATTGGTGTAACTCGAACACGAAATAAGGGAATCTTGTAGAACGTAAAAGAAATACAAAAGAGGCTTAGATGTGAACAAAAATACAAGAAGTGCGCTGATGTGAGTAAATATAGAACAAAATAGAGATATAATTACGAAGATCAGGCAATAAAAGGGAACAATAAATGAGTAGAGACAATTAGCAAAGTATTGATGATACCCGAACAGAAGGACCAAAAATAGAAACAAATAACTTAATAGGGTGTGAGAGCAATTACTCTGACAATATCTTTAGCCCCATCTTCCCAAATTTCCTATGATTCGAATTTCTAGTCTTGCCCAAGACTACCCCTTACCCAGCCACTGTTAGCCCCAGCCTCGCTACCAGTCACAATGGATACATGTCTACCTAATCTGAACCCCTCATGATTTTTGCTTACTACCAGTTTTACTATACCTGGCCATGCTCCTAGCCTAGGTTCTAGTCTACACCTGGTAACCAATGCAATATGACAGGGCGCATCTCTGTTAACGTTTGACATCCTAGTTTTGAACTCCAGAGAAACTACAGAAGGTTCTGGTTTAACAAACCTTCACTGCACTACAGTCTTCCATTTGTTACCCTTAGTTTCTATCATAGTCCAGTTGTTTCAATTGCGCAGTTGATTTCTAATTCCCTCTGCCCAATGTACCTTGCGCAGTAGTTGCACTGAGATTTTATTTATGTCTTTCTACTTCTACAGTGGCAGAGTAATTGCTCTCACACCCTGTTGAGTTATTTGAATCTAGTTTTTGGTCTTTCTTCTCAGGTATCTCCAATACTTGACTAATTGTCTCTACTTGTTTATTCTTTCTGTTTATTGCTTGATCTTTGCACTTATATCTCTTTCTGTTCTATATTTGCTCACATCAGCGTACTTCTTACATTTTTGTCTAGCTCTAGGTCCCTCTTGCATTTCCGTTACTTTCCACAAGGTTCCTCTATTTTGTGTTGGGGTTAAACCAATCCCTATGACATCTGGATAGCATTGGTGTATATTCTTTTACGATACTCTCCTTAGTATTGTTGCAACACCCCTTATTTCACTGATACACCTGCTTATTTCCTTCTCATTGTTAACGTCCAGTTTTCAGGGGCTCGGCTACTCCCCTATCATTAAGTTTGGACTTGTGCTATGCTTTTTCCTTTTTGCTTGCTCATTCACACTCATGTATATTAGGACTGCTTGCTCCTGTCACTGTACTCTTGAGTGAAGGAAAATAGCTTCAGGCCTATAACTTGGTGCCCTGGCCATCGCCATAACCTGCTTCACTTCCAGATTTTCAATACCTATTGTGCACCAATTAACCTCCTGTATCTTGACTTTCAATACACTTGAACCGTTCTATCTTATACCCACTGCTTGCATGGCTATGACACACACTCATTGCTCCTAGACACCAGGACCTGATTATCACCAATGCCAGAAATAGCTTCAGCTTGGGCTTGGAAACAGCGCCCACAACTGGCCAGTCATGTATTCTTACCCTACAAAGTTGCTTGAAGTTTTCCCCATAGCATCATTGCCATCTCCTATGGACAGTGAGTCATTTTACCACAATGTTGCAAAGAGTATAGTCTCGTGCTCAATAACTTATGGCATAGACTGGCAGTCATCCAGGCAAGAGGTGGTGGGCACGCAGAATGTGCAAGTCAAGGTTGAAAGTCATCCATCTATGCACAGAAACATGATTTCATTTCAAATATTACACTGATTTTGAGGGGTCCCCATGCTAGTTAAATATCAGCAGGAAAACGTGAAGGAAAAGGTTTTGCATTGCGCAACATACTGACAGAGCTCAACAACAGTGAAGATGAAGTGGCTCCTTGTCCATGTGCTGCATCCAGCATCAATGGACTAAAGGTTCCAGGTGAGCCAAACTAGTTGCCATTAATCCATTTGCCATTGGAACACTTTGAGATCAATCCTAGACTGATATTAGCCAACATCCAAATCAAACATCAGGTACTGCAAAGTTGCCCTCATGGCGTTGCAATCACCCAATTCCGTATGAGGAACTTTGAAATTGCGCCTAGACTGATGCCAACACCACACTCGAGCGTCAATTACCCTGAAGTTTCACCTATTAGGTTGCCACCACCCAAAACAAGCTTCAGTTACCCTGATGTTGCGCACATGAGCTTGCCATTACTCAATTTGGTATTTGAACACTTTGAAATTGAGCCTAGACTGATGCCAACATCAAACTCACTGTTCAGTTACCCTGAAGTTGCACCTATAAGATTGCTAACACCCAAAACGAACTTCAGTTACCCTGATGTTGCCCACATGAGGTTAACATCACTCAATGTGGTAATAGTACACTGTGAAATCAAGCCTAGGCTGATGCTGACATATAAATCGAGCTGCAGTTACCCTGAAGTTGTACCTATAAGGCATCCAACACCCAAACCGAGTTTCAGTTAGCCTGATGTTAGCCCCATGAGGTTGCAATCACTCAATTCAGTATCAAGACACTTTGAAATCGAGCTTAGACTGATGCCAACACCGAAATTGAGCTTCAGTTACCCTGAAGTTACACCTAGAAGGGAGGAAACACCCAGATCGAGCTGTAGTTACATTGAAGTTGCCCCCATGAGGTTGCCATCCCTCAATTCAGTATGAGGACAGTTTGAAATTGAGTTTGGACATGCAAAACAAGCTTCAGTTACCGTGAAGTTGTATCTATGAGGTCTAGATACATCTGGACCAGCCTGAGGCTGGATATGGGTTGTGGGGATGGAAGGGAGCAAAGCTCAAGCCTTATGGGCATAATAGGTACAAAGAGGTCAGTTGCAACAGGAGTTGACATTCGAGATGACATCATGTGATTCTATCGAGATCATGTCATGGTCTTGGCTCCTGGTGTGGTGTGTATTGATTGAAACAAGGTGTCCATGCCGAGACTGCTAAAAACCAACAAAACTACAACAACTGCAACAGTTATAAGAACTACAACCACGTGAACAACAAGACCAGTGACAAATCGGTCCAGCAATCAGACACACTAAGCAAAAGAGCATAAGAGCACTACAAGTTTCATTGCAGTAGTCAGCATCTCTTCGCCAAGCCAAGACCGGTCAAAACCCACAACAACCACAGCAACCACAGCAGGCACATAAACCACTATGGCCACATCAACAACAAAACCAGTGACAACTTGGCCCAGGAACCACAGGGGCCGAGCATGAGAGCACAAAGACAGCACAAGTTTCCTCGCAGCTGTCGGTATCTCTTCGCCTATCTAGGCCATACTGCCATGCCCACACCGACCATCAACACTGTGAAGCCGATAATATCGCTACATCCTTAGCAGCAACGGGTAACCGTTGTAGACATGCCAGTTATACATTCGCGGATATAGGTTGTTTCGTCTATCGCCCCGGTGACCTATGGTCACCTGCTAACACACCAAAGAACAAGCCGCTCAACGTATTTGCATGCTCCTGGCCACAGTGCACATACCACATCGACGGTTTCATCGACCCTCAATCCCTCCCGGACCACTAGCAACAGTTTCTGCCCCACCTTACGGCCAGCACCCCGGACAGCATCGGCGCGAAACAGAACTACGCATTGACGACGACAGAGCTGCAGAACTTCACGAAGCGTTACAAAAGGCCCAACCCGCCGCGAGAGAATTTCAAGCAGCTTGAGGCCCCTCACTTTCGCACCAGGGTGCCAAAGTGGGAAGACGTGTTGACGGTTAAGGTCGGCCAGGAGGCTGAGGCGCCGCTGGTTGAGATGGAGCTGAGCCTTGCGCTGCTATGGAGCCGGCCAGGCTCGTGTGCGGCCGACGTGCTTCTCGAGCTTTGTACGCAGCTGCCGGACTTGTTTGCGGCATGGGATGCAGTGGCGGCCGCAAGCTGCAACAGCCTTCTTAGCACATGGCGCGCGTAATCAAGGCTGTTACTCTATCATTCTTGTTGGTCAAGTTATTTGCAACATCATCCAGGCCGACTTGCATGCGGTATTGCGACAACCATTATCACTTCCACCTAGAAGTACGCAAGACAAACACTTCAATGTCACACTTTTAGAGTAGAATATAGGCCTACTTGACGATCTATATCGATTGCACCAGGTCCCAGGACTTCAACTTGAGTATTGGTGGAGTTGTGCACAATATGGCTCCAAACCGCCATGGTTGCATATGCAACAGTGCAAGCAGCATATGGTCAACCACCAATGTGTAGTTGTTAGAGCTGTTCCTGGCGGTGTTTAACAAGGTCGTTTGATTGCAGGTAGTTGCACTGCTCTACCATCATTATCGGTCAAGTTATTGGCAACATTATCCAGCTTGAACTGTATGCATCATTCTAAGTACAATCAATACTTGCACCCAGAAGTATGCAAGACAAACAATTCAATGTCACACTTTCAGAGTAGAATAGAGGCCTACGTGACGGTCTGAATCGATTGCACCAGGTCCCAGGACTTCAGCTTGAGTATTGGTGGAGTTGTGCACAACATGGCTCCAAACAGCCATAGTCGCACATGCTACAGTGCAAGTAGTGCATGGTCAACCACCATTGTGGAGTTTTTGGAGCTGTTTCTGGAGGATTTCAACATGTTCATTTGATTGCAGATGGTTGCACTGCTCCAACATCACTATCGATGAGGTCATTTGCAACATCATCCAGCTTGACCTGCAAGTGTCATATCAAGATATCTTATAGGTATAAGTTCAGGGTAACAGATGGTCAATTTAGACAATTGTGAAGCTATCAGTGCAAGTTTGAAGTTAACTACTGCCCGATTGGGTGATAGCAATCTCATAAATACAAGTTCAGGGTAACAGATGTATGATTTAAGAAACTTTGAAGCTGTTGGTGCAAGTTTGGAGTCAAATGATGCCCAATTGAGTAGTGGCAAAAGCGTGGGTACAAGTTCATCATGTTTTAGTACCCGATTGGGTCATAGCAATCTCCTAGGTACAAGTTCAAGGTAACAGATGGTCAATTGAGACAATTGTAAAGCTGTTGGTGCAAGTTTGGAGTGAAATGATGCCCAATTGAGTAGTGGCAAAAGCGTGAGTGCAAGTTCATCATGTTTTTTACCCTGAACTTATACCTTTGGGATTGCTATCAACCAATTCTGTATCAGAAGGCTATGAACTTGCCCCCATGCCCTTGCCACTGCTCAATGGGACATTATTTGACCTCAAACTTGCACCAACACCCTAACAGCTGCCCAAATCGACCATCTGTTACCCTGAACTTGTACCGACGAGATTGCTATCACCTAAATGGGTGCCAGAAGCCTATGAACTTGCCCCCATACCTTTGCCACCACTCAATTGGGCGTCAACTGACTTCAAACTTGCACCAACACCTTTACTACTGCCCAAATCGACTTTTTATTACCTTGAACTTGTACCTATGAGATTGCTATTACCCAATTGGGTACCAGAAGACTATGAACTTACCCCCATGCCCTTGCCACTGCTCAATTGGGCATCAGTTGACCTCAGACTTACACCAACACCTTCAAAGCTGTCCAAATTGACTATCTGTTACCCTGAACTTGTATCGATGAGATTGCTATCACCCAATTGGGTACCAGAAGACTATGAACCTGCACCAACACCTTCACAGCTGCCCATATCGACTATACGTTACCTGGAACTAGTACCTATACCTTTGCCTTCACTCAAACGGGTAGGTGAAGAATATGAACGTACCCCCACGCCTTTGCCACTGCTTAATTGGGTATCAATTGACCGCAAACTTACACCAACACCTTCAAAGTTGTCTAAATTGACCATCTGTTACCCTGAACTCGTACCTATAAGATTGCTATCACCCAATTGGGTATCAGAAGACTATGAACTTGCCCCCATGCCCTTGCTACTGCTTAATGGGGCATCATTTGACGTCAAACTTGCACCAACACCTTTACAGCTGCCCAAATCGACCATCTGTTACCCTGAACTTGTACCTACGAGATTGCTATCACCCAATTGGGTAGGAAAAGAATATGAACTTGCCCCCACGCCTTTGCCACTGCTCAATTGGGTATCAGTTGACCTCAAACTTGCACCAACACCTTTACAGCTGCCCAAATCGACCATCTGTTACCCTGAACTTGTACCTACGAGATTGCTATCACCCAATTGGGTACTAAAACATGATGAACTTACACCCACGCTTTTGCCACTACTCAATTGGGCATCATTTAACTCCAAACTTGCACCAACAGCTTTAAAGTTATCCAAATTCACCATCTGTTACCCTGAACTTGTACCTATGAGATTGCTATCACCCAATTGGGTACCAGAAGACTATGAACTTGCCCCCATGCCCTTGCCACTGCTCAATGGGGCATTATTTGACCTCAAACTTGTACCAACACCTTCAAAGCTGTCCAAATTGACCATCTGTTACCCTCAACTTGTACCTATGAGATTGCTATCACCCAATTGGGTGCCAAAAGACCATGAACTTACCCCCACGCCTTTGCCACTGCTCAATTGGGCATCAGCTGACTTCAAACTTGCCCCGACACCTTCACAGCTGCCCAAATCCACCATCCGTTACCCTGAACTTGTATCGATGAGATTGCTATCACCCAATTGGGTACCAGAGGACTATGAACTTGCACCAACACCTTCACAGCTGCCCATATCAACTATCCGTTACCTGGGACTAGTACCTATACCTTTGCCTTCACTCAAACAGGTAGGTGAAGAATATGAACGTACCTCCACGCCTTTGCCACTGCTCAATTGGGTATCAATTGACCGCAAACTTACACCAACACCTTCAAAGTTGTCTAAATTGACCATCTGTTACCCTGAACTCGTACCTATAAGATTGCTATCACCCAATCGGGCATTGGTTAACTTCAAACTTGCACCGACAGATTCACAATTGTTTAAATTGACCATCTGTTACCTTGAACTTGTACCTGGGAGATTGCTATGACCCAATCGGGTACTAAAACATGATGAACTTACACCCACGCTTTTGCCACTACTCAATTGGGCATCATTTGACTCCAAACTTGCACCAACAGCTTCAAAGTTATCCAAATTGACCATCTGTTACCCTGAACTTGTACCTATAAGATTGCTATCACCCAATTGGGTATCAAAAGACTATGATCTTGCCCCCATGCCACTGCCACTGCTTTATGGAGCATCATTTGACCTCAAACTTGCACCAACACCTTTACAGCTGCCCAAATCGACCATCTGTTACCCTAAACTTGTATTTATGGGATTGCTATCACCAAATTGGGTACCAGAAAACTATGAACTTGCACCAACACCTTTAAAGCTGTTGAAATCGACTATGTTTAATCTTGAACTTGTATCTATGAGATTGCTATCATCCAATTGGGTATCAAAAGACTATGATCTTGCCCCTATGCCACTGCCACTGCTTCATGGGGCATCAGCTGACTTCAAACTTGCACCAACACACTCACTGCCGCCCAAATCGACTTTCTCTTACCCTGAACTTGTACCTATAATATTGCTATCACCCAATTGGGTATCAGAGGACTATGAACTTGCACCAATACCTTTACAGCTGCCCAAATCGACCATCTGTTACCCTGAACTTATATCTATGAGATTGCTATCACCCAATTGGGTACCAGAAGACTATGAACTTGCACCAACACCTTCAAAGCTGTCCAAATCGACCATGTGTTACCTTGAACTTGTACTTATGTAAGGAAATCGTCCTTACAGCTCTTTTCTTACTTATACTTCTCAGTTAGGCAGTCACTTCCCTTATAGGACTGCCCTCATGTATTTCCCTTTCTGTTAGTCCTATTCCTGTCCAGTTTTTCCCAGTTATTTCTTTAGTCATTACCTATTATTCTTGTCGCCTCAGCTACTCTACAAGCGTCCACATGCTTCTAAAAGAGCCTCCTGTTTGTCCCCTGGCTTGTGACATCATCACACAGCCATGACATCATTTCCTGTTACCTATTTTCCTTATTTTATCACTATGAGTCTTGTATGATTCATCTCCTATCACAAGAGCCTTTGAAGCGTCATGCTTCTACTCTTCATCATTATGTATCATTTCTTTATCATCTCTACTCATACTGTTGTCATTTTGATTCATATATATGAGCCATTTGGACTCATACTCTAACCATTCAGTCTCTATTAAAGAGCTGTGGTCCAGAGACTTTGGAAGGGCAGACAACACAAGCCCAACCAACAAGATAGCATCAGAAACAACATACTAGCTACACTGGTAATCCTCTGTTCACTTTGGCCCTAACAGGCCCTCCAGTAAATTCCCAGAACACCCAGAAACCACCCCAGATACCCAGACACTTTACACTACACACAGAGGCATCTAGGGCGATTCTAAAGCCTTTCAAGGACCTTTAGAACCGTCACAGAAGCCTCTCACAACACCTCCTACCACCTAGAGGTCAGGTCTGTGTCTCACAGTCTTGGCTTCCAAGTTGGTAGTAGTTTACAAACCTCCTGCATTCGAACAAACATGTTGAACTCCTCAAGGAACAACTCCAACAACTCCACGTTGGTGGTTGACCATGCACTGCTTGCACTCTAGCATGTGCGACTATTGCGGTTTGGACTCATGTTGTGCACAACTCCACCAATATTTAAGTTGAAGTCCTGGGTACCTGGTGCAATCGATTCAGGCCGTCAAGTAGGCCTATATTCCACTCTGAAAGTGTGACTTACGAGTGCTTGTCCTGCGTGCTTGTGGGTTTGAGTTTCGATAGTTGTTGGAATGACGCAGAACTGTCAAGTTGGATGATGTTGCATGAAACTTGACCAATAGTGATGCTAGAACTCTGCAACCTCCTGCATTCGAACAAACATGTTGAACTCCTCAAGGAACAACTCCAACAACTCCACAGTTGGTGGTTGACCATGCACTGCTTGCACTCTAGCATGTGCGACTATTGCGGTTTGGACTTATGTTGTGCACAACTCCACCAATATTCAAGTTGAAGTCCTGGGACCTGGTGCAATCGATTCAGGCCGTCAAGTAGGCCTATATTCCACTCTGAAAGTGTGACTTACGAGTGCTTGTCCTGCGTGCTTGTGGGTTTGAGTTTCGATAGTTGTTGGAATGACGCAGAACCGTCAAGTTGGATAATGTTGCATGAAACTTGACCGATAGTGATGCTAGAGCTCTGCAACCTCCTGCATTCGAACAAACATGTTGAACTCCTCAAGGAACAACTCCAACAACTCCACGTTGGTGGTTGACCATGCACTGCTTGCACTCTAGCATGTGCGACTATTGCGGTTTGGACTTATGTTGTGCACAACTCCACCAATATTTAAGTTGAAGTCCTGGGACCTGGTGCAATCGATTCAGGCCGTCAAGTAGGCCTATATTCCACTCTGAAAGTGTGACTTACGAGTGCTTGTCCTGCGTGCTTGTGGGTTTGAGTTTCGATAGTTGTTGGAATGACGCAGAACCGTCAAGTTGGATAATGTTGCATGAAACTTGACCGATAGTGATGCTAGAGCTCTGCAACCTCCTGCATTCGAACAAACATGTTGAACTCCTCAAGGAACAACTCCAACAACTCCACGTTGGTGGTTGACCATGCACTGCTTGCACTCTAGCATGTGCGACTATTGCGGTTTGGACTTATGTTGTGCACAACTCCACTAATATTTAAGTTGAAGTCCTGGGACCTGGTGCAATCGATTCAGGCCGTCAAGTAGGCCTATATTCCACTCTGAAAGTGTGACTTACGAGTGCTTGTCCTGCGTGCTTCTGGGTTTGAGTTTCGATAGATGTCGGAAGGACGCATGTAGGTGACGCTCAATATTGTTGGATAAAACTTGACCGATAGTGATGCTAGAGCTCTGCAACCTCCTGCATTCGAACAAACATGTTGAACTCCTCAAGGAACAACTCCAACAACTCCACATTGGTAGTTGACCATGCGCTGCTTGCACTCTTGCTTGTGCAACAATAGCCATTTGGAGCTATGTACTATATAACTCTACCAATACTGAAGTTAAAGATCTGGGACCTGGTGCAATCAATCTAGACCGTCAAGTAGGCCTCTATTCCACTATAAATGTGTGACATTGAAGTGTTTGTCTTGCGTGCTTGTGGGTGCGAGTGTTGATGGTACTTAAAATGATTCATGCAGGTCAAGCTGGATAATGTTGCAAAAAACTTAACTGATGGTGATGATAGAGCAGTGCAACTACCTGCAATCAAATAAACATGTTGAACTGCCCTAGAAAGAGCTCCAACAACTCCACATTGGTGGTTGACCATGTGCTGCTTGCACTCTTGCTTGTGCGACAATTGCCATTCGGAGCTATGTTCTGTACAACTCTACCAATACTGAAGTTGAAGATCTGGGACCTGGTGCAATCAATCTAGACCGTCAAGTAGGCCTATATTCCACTATGAATGTATTACATTGAAGTGTTTGTCTTGCGTGCTTGTGGGTGCGAGTGTTGATGGTACTTAAAATGATTCATGCAGGTCAAGCTGGATGATGTTGCAAATAACTTGACCGATGGTGATAGTAGAGCAGTGCAACCACCTGCAATCAAATGAACATGTTGAAACTCTCCAGAAACAGATTTAACAATACTAGATTGGTGGTTGACCATGCGCTGCTTGCACTCTAGCTTGTGCGACAATAGCGGTTTGGGGCTATGTTGTGCACAACTCCACAGATACTCAAGTCAAAGTCCTGGAACGTATTGCAATCAATTCAGACTGTCAAGTAGGCATACATTCTACTCTGAAAGTGTGACATTAAAGTGTTTGTCTTGTGTGCTTTCGGATGCAAGTAATAATAGTTATCGCAATGACTTGTGGAGGTCAAGAAAAAATTAGTATTTGCTGGTGCAGTTAATAGGTACATTGTTGGAGTTTTGCCTCAATTGGTATTTTCACATTAATTTTCAATCTGTCATATACTAGTTCTATCCCGCGACTATACTGTTTGGATATATAGCTTTACTAAATGCACATTCACGTAGATTTGTATTTGTCCAGTATGTTGCCACAATTTGAAGAAATAAAGTAGCCTATCTTCTAACTGGCAAAATATGCGGCCCTAATTGTACATTCCGCACATAATATAGCCAACAAAATTTTAGTTTTGATGGCAAATCTGCATATCACATACCAAGTTGATATGCCGAAACGCTTGATTAAACTCAAATTGCCAACTAATATTGTTCTTATCACAATACGCTATGCATGTCAATTGACTACCATATATATAACAACTCATGTTTCGTCATACAGGTTTAGTCTTGATTTCATTGCGTTTTATATACTGGTAAAGTGTAAAGGAGTGTACATTGGGCCATAAATGGATGACAATGATCTAGCCTTAGGTGGGAAATGGAGAATGAGAAAGGCAATACCATTCGCCGGTGAGGTTGACTATCATAATGTTAGTATAGTTGCACAATGAAAGATGTAAGGCAGGGAAGGTTTACTTGTTGGTTTGAGGGGTATCTACTTTAGTCTCATTTTAAATAGGTTTGATATACTGGTAACATAAGAAGGAGTGTACATGGGGGCATAGATTATGCTTGATACTGAATATCTAATGGAAATTTGTACCCATGTACAATTGGCTCTTGTTATAGAGTGCGTATTTGGTGGTTCCCTCATTGCTAAAGTTAATGATTGTGATGTTACATCAGAGTCTACTTGTTTTGGATCTCATGAGGACCATGTCCTTTGTCTTGTTGGGAGTAGACACACTTGGAAGATTCAATATATACAGTTTTACGGTTCAACACATATATCCATTGGCAGAATATTGTAACTGATATTTAGAGAGATGTTATTTCTTGGAGGGTTTAGGCCGCAATGAGTATCAGCTATACATTGGCATAATTGGGTTGATTTTTGCATGTCAGGGTTAATTTCCAGAAGCATTAGTAGAATTTTGGAGTTTTAGCGCAGCGCTAATGCTTACAAAAGTACTTTACATAGCCTCGACACAAATTTTGCCCTTATTGGCAACATATCATTGCCTTTGGTAAAACTCTAACATCCCGCAAGGAGACAGCATCAAATTTTTGCAAATTTAAGTGCAACATAAGAATACTTCAACCCGTATTCGGCCTAGTGTTTCATTGACATTTGGTAAGATGACAATTGATTTTAGAGATTTCTGTGGTCTGCCTTCACACTTGTGGAATCAAATGTGAAGGATGGACATTACTTACAAGTTATAGAGGGAATCATTGCGCAAGGGCAGGCGTAGTCTATGACCATACAGTTGTAAGATTGGCAGATTTTGATTGCTTTCAATTTTCTGCAATTGAAAGATCAAGTGGTGATTTCTAAAACTGGTTCAAGGAAGTCCTTTCGTTTTCAGGACTGGCAATTATAGAGGTTAGTACAGTCATCCTTGTCGTCATACTCCACATTGCTTTGATGCGGAACCAAGTAGAGATGCGCCAGAAATTTGGCATTGCCACTATTGCTTTAACCGCAGGGAACATGCTGGCAGATCCAACAATAATCCAAAAGGCTGAGAACGGGGACTTTGAGTCAAAATATGACCCCCTATAGGTATTGAATGTTTCAATCGAAATCTTCATGCGTTTCACGGGGAGCGCAAAGCTCCGCCAGGGATTTATAAGTCTTGTGGTCGACAAGGCATAACTGGCCCATGCATGGTAAATAACCCGATTTGAATTTAAAAGCCACTTTTAACAACTTATTTGGAAAATCTTGCGGTCAAAATATACGCACCTATCAACAATTGCCATGAATTTTCCAAAATTGCCCATTATAGCCCTTTTGGCAACAATATTGAAAAATAACCGCGAATTATTTCATAACAATCTGCATATGGCGTATCCAACATTGTTGTATCAACTGGACGTCAACAGAAAAAATCAGTCTTCCCACACAGAAGTTAACAAGGGAAATGGGGCAACTTTTGACAATATATGGTTCATTGTCCCTACTCTGCGCATGAGTTCCGAGGATCTGGTCAAGACTTTGATATTTTTTGATGACTGTAGAAACAGTTGCCTGATGACTTTAATACTCAGACATTGTGTGGGGACGATTATGGAAGGACAGAATGATGCCATCCTAGATTATCCTATTGCACTTAGTTTGGAAAAGCGCATATACGATTTGGCCCAGTTTATCAATAATAGGTACAAAATAATCGTGTGCACAAGCCTCATGCCATGAGGGTTAATATTCCAGATATAAAAAGATTGGTTAAGCAAGCGCCACACAACAGGTATTGAGAGCATTTTGCAAGCAGGTGGTTAATTATTTGATTTCTCCAGAGCCCTTCAATGGTGTATACAGCAACATTAAAACTTGACAGGATAGATGCAGAGGTTTGGCAGACGGGTGTGGGATTTGTTCTTAAGAACCAACATCTATTCCTTAATACACACATCTTTGAGAATCTATAGAACCATTTACAAGGCAGAGTTTGACCTACACAAGGCATACCCTCAAACTCAGAATATGGCAAAGGTTTTGAATAAGAATTGATCGTGGCATTTTGAACATATGCGGAGGGGTTGCATATAAGTGCATTGTTTGCTCGCCCAATTGAATAACCATGGCGTAGTTCCTATTGAATGAGGATGTAGATGACACCAATTTGGAGAATATGGTTGGGACATGAGCCTTCTGAAATAGTAAGCAGCTGCCACTCATGTACCTGGCATAACTATGGTTTCTCAACATTGCTGGCGACCGCAGGGAAGTAGTTCTTCACTGCGTTCACAATGACGTTTAGATGCAATCCAATACCCATTCTAACTTCTGTAATAAGTATTCACCCATAGGCTGTTTTGATCCCAACGTCATTGCTCTTTTCTCTATTGACCCATTCAAAGTACCAGAATCCCGCTTGGCAACCTGCCAGCGCAATATTGATGAGACCTCTACCACTCCTACAGTTCCAGATGTTAAGGTCATCTTTGACAGGCATGCCTGCATGGAACTCAAACTAGAAATCGAACGATTGCGGCAGCTGCCATGGTTGAGCCATCGAATGGCCAAAAGGCACAACCCATTTGTGTCTGAGGTACTCATATCCAATAGGCAGATAGAGATACTCATCAAAATGTGTGAGAAGTTACCCAGCTTTACTGCAGAATCACTAGTGAATATTGCTCACACAGTACCAAATACCATACAGACAATGACTTAAAACCACATCCCTCCCTAATTACGCACACAGATCTCTCAAAATACACAAGTTTTTTAATAGTGTGAGTGAATATGTGTGATCAGCTTGCTTAGGAGCAAAGCCAAACATAAGCGGCAGAGGGTCAATCAACACAAACAGCACGCAATTGGAAAGACTCTTGCTGAAGATTAAGGCCGCGGAAAGAGTTGCGGAAACAATTGCTCAAGCTCAGTTTGCAGTAGAGCGCAAGGCTGAAGCAGGGGCAAAGAAAGCGGCCGCAACAGTTGCTAAAGACACGGCAGCTGGGGCAAAGAAGGAGGCTGCCGCTCTGCATAAAATGGAGGCCGAGGAGCAGAGGTAGAATGGCAAAATCGATAAAAAACAAAGCCAAGGCTGTGCGGATTGAAAAAATTAAGGCCATCCCACCTAAAGGGCCTGGTGCACCAGTGAATGTACCTTGAAAATTTGCGGTGGCCATAAAAGATTCTCTTGCATACAAATGGAGTTCCGCTTGGCCAACAAACTGACAACAGCATAGTTGTATTATTTCATCCTGAGTTTATACCTTATCTTATCCATACAATTTCTGTAATTTGGATGCATATTTGTATATATGTATAATATATAACAGCTTAATATCCGTTATCCTTTTTTCAACACCACCATATACTTCCAACTCTATTTCTTCATCAACAACCATTGATCCTCATTGATTCTCATACTCTTTCAAATTCCCATTCAGCTTCCCCCTCATCTGAGTCACCCCCATCTAATCCATTCCTTAACCATCACAGGCCTCTCTTCTGGGTATATGCCTCCTCTTCTTCACTCTCGTCTCCCTTCTCATCATCAATACTCATCCAGTCACCCTTACTAGATACGTCTTCTGAGTCTTCTCTATCACTTTTTTGTCCACACTGACCATGCTCCACAAAACTGCCCCTGTGTCATATAGCTTCTTTGAATGCTCCACCATGTATGATTTTCCTTTCACTAGTTCCAAACAAGTAAGTACATTCCTCTATTGGTATTACCTCAAAAATTGTCCCTGCATTCTATCTTATTATTTTCATGAAATAAGTCTCATCAAAGAGTATAGTACTTATGACTATCTCCGCATCCCCCTCTATATCTACCTTAGGATGTGTTGTGCCCTGTTCGGTAGACTCCGTTTGGAACCATGAGCCCCAATGGCCCCAGCATCCATTAGCTACTTATACACCCACTTGAGAGCATGGAACCACTGTTTGCTTACCTGTTGTCCTGTTGATGCTCTTTGCTATCTGCTGGAAAAGGAAGATACTACGAGTCACCGGGCCTAAGAAGAATTGTTTGCTTTGCCAGTCCCTCTGCGGGTTGTGCACCGTTTTGAGCTGGACAAATATCTCATGGATATTGTCGATATCCATGGATTAACCACCATTCAAGGATAGCACAATGTTATTCAGGTACAGAAATCTCATTACTACAGGCCAGCATATCACTAGGTTGATTTCTAGATCAAGGATTACGTTTCCGTAGTAATACATCTGTTGGCCATAGAATATAACCATTACCATCTTGGTTTGCAGAAGTACCGAGTACTAAGTGGTTTGATGAGATATTCATAGAGCACAAAGTACTAAAGATGTGATAATCCGATATGAGTATAGAGTAGATAGATACCTAGAACAACGCTATTCACTTGTCCTCCAAAACTAAGTAGGCGGTCGGGTATTTATAGCTGACGGACCATGACTGAAATACAAGATAAGATGAAATACAAAAGTAGAGGGGAATCCCTTCAACCCCAAAAACCATAACTCCTTGCCTAGGGGCACAGCCACAAAACGTGATAGTTCCAAAAGTAACACCAGAGATGCATGAAGAAATAAATAAAAAAGTCAAACTCCAAATATAGCAGCCTGACTAGCATGTGGATGATCAGTCAGATTAATCTATACTAGAAGGAAAATCCATTAAGTGGGGGAAAAGCAATTTCTATACTAGATGGGGTACTATGGTATGACCATAGTTGGATGATCATATAACTATCCCTTTGAATTTGACCAATATCTTCCCAGTTATAGTAAGTATAAAATGTATAGGCTTTGATTAACAGTACAAAAGGCTAACAAATATCCTCCGAGTATGACATATTTCAATAACTAATTTACAAACAATATCAACTATGGAACAAATATATCAGACATCTAAAATATATATATCTTTCTCTGTAATAATACTTTCTATGTATGTCATTTCCTCCTAGTACACAATCATGTATATTATACTATGTTACATATCAAAAGATTGAAAACTCTTATTGTCTATACATAGTATCCATATTTCTTATAGATGTATCTTATCCTAGTTTTCCCTATATTCAATTTAAATTGAATACCTAAAGCAGCATTTATCAGGAAGTATGACACCAGCTAGAAGTCAAACACTTTTTAAGCATTCCCCCCCCTAATACAATCCTCCATAACTTAACATGAAGATCATAAAATCGGCTTAAAATTGATTATGTCATTTCATATGCTTTTTTCCTAAATTGTAGCTATAGCTTGTGAACTTTGCATGAAACTATGGCTATGTATATCCCCACATGTATGCACATTTTCTCCTTAGGTACTAATTCCATACCCCTCCTTACCACTTCCTGAATATTGCTGTGGTCAGCTTATATTACAGTCTGCATGCATACCAATAGCTATTCAATATATCCAGCAGCTCAATATTTCATAGATAGCAGCATATATCACTACATAAAAGCCCAATTCATACCTTCTATAGTGCTTCTAGTATTGCCATAGCTACAACCACGGCCACCATACCTACTACGGCTACCACGGCTACTACAGCTACTATAGTCAGGTGTACTACCACTAGCATGTTCAGCATCCACATTTGCAACTTCCTTCAAATTCTTTCTACCTACTTCCTCGGCTACTTTTCTATAGCTCTAGTTAATTTGCCCTGCTAATGCTGCACATCCTCATGAGTGATTACACAAGCCCTTGACAGAGCATCCTGATTGACCAGAATACGCTTACAAGCTTTGCAAAGCTATTCATGCTGGGGCTCATAGACAAGAGCTCCAGGACAATTGAATTCAGAATCTTCATGAGCTAATTGTGTAACTCTTCTAAGCAATTCCACCATTTTGCTTGAATCGGAATCCAATGTAATTAAAAGCTATTGTTCAAGCTTTACCACCAATACTACAATATTCTGCTTTTCGGGTTGAGTCCTACTGGTGATTGATATGCTGGCAGTAGCTCTTTACTCAAAAACAAATCTGAGTGCTGGAGGCAGTCTGTTTCCTGACTTGAGTGGATACATGCCAGTCGACTTGGAGGATTGCTTGATATAGTCAATAGTGATAGCTTTCTTACCACTTGCAGGTAGAGATGCAGAAATACTGCTTCATACAGCTTGTCCCAGCCACCAGTATTTTGATTATATATATCCAATCATTAACTATATTACTATACTAGCCGTGGACACTGAAGCTTATAAGTTGAATAGAGAGATAGGCATACAGGTTGTATTCGGTAATTTGAGTAGAATTGCACTACTTGCCATGATCTATGTGACTTGTGGCCATGACCAATTAGCATACAGTAGCCCACTACCACAAGTTACTGCTACTGCTAGTGTGTATGTATTGAAGTAATGTGCGATATATACTATCAAAAGCTGTACTTCTATCATGCCATTGGCTAGAACTACAGAGCTTGCTTTGTCACCTGCAAGATCTGTATACTACCCTGCACTGTGACGAGCACCACTCATGACAAAGAAAGAATGTCGAATGGGGCCTGCAGCAATTATTGTCTCCAATTTCGTTGCGGATTCATGATTGCTATTGTCACAAGCGTAATGGAATCGGTAGCAGCTAGTAGAAATATCTACAATGGACCTTGTAGGTAGTGCAGTGCAGGCAATAATGATGATACCCGGTTTATCACAATTAAATAGGTGTAGTAGCTAAATTCAATATAAGGGAATCTTGTAAGCAACCAGGGCATAGAAGTACTTCAATAGTTCTGGGTTCACCAAAATCTAAGCTTGCTGCGTATCCATTTGTTCAATATCCTTACATGCAATTCCATCATGCCTTTCCATGAAATGTATATGCCAATTGACTCTAATCTCTACTTTTGATGATAGTTGAAGCTTTCCTAGCATATATTTGGCTATAGATTGTAGCATGCATTGCTGTATTGGGAACCCTATAGCTACCAAAGCCTGGCAGGAACTAACCACTGCCCTCTCTTCATCTACACTGAGCAATTGGTACTCCTCATGGGTTTTCATGTGCGGGATTGTAATGCCTTTTATATGTCCCTAAGGTGTGTATAATATATGCCAAATGCTTCCGCACTATATAGTATAGAACTAAATTGCAACTGTTTTATTACAATCATGGTGTGATGACCAGGTCCCAGTGACAGGATCTCGACGGCCGAAGAAGGTACCGTCATGTCCGTGCCAGGGGGGATGATAGGCATGGATGAGAGAGGGGTAGTGGCGGTTGAGGACGGCGAGAGTGTAGGTATTGACTTGGTCGAGAGGGTGCACAGGAGTAGGTTCTGGGGCGCTACCGGGAAGGATAACTGAGCGGCGGGTGGTCAAGGTACTGGGCATAGGACTTGGTCAGGGCAGAGTCAAGAGGGGCTGTCTGGGCCACGGAAGAGGAGAGTATAAAGTATATTTGAATAACAACTTGTTTAGGATACAACTGAGGGGAAGAGACAAGTTGTTGCGTGAAGAGGAAAGGAAAAGAGGAGAAGACGAGAGGGAGAAAGGACTCCTTATATAGAGGTCCTTCTCGAGCTATGGAACTAGAAGGACATGAATAGAATTGCAGCACCGCGGCCGCGCAGTGGCTGCGCGGCGGCTGCGCATGGTACATGAGTCAAAGGGAATTAAAAATCAACTGCGCAATAGAAACAACTAGAACTTAATGGAAACGAACGGAAACATATCGAAACCTATTGCGCAGTGAAGGTTCGTGATGCTAGAACCTTCTGGTGGTTTCTTCTGGATTCCGAACTAGGAAGTCGAGCAGTGACAGAGATGCGGGCTGTCGTGTTGCAACGGTTACCAAGAACGGGCTAGGACGTGGACTAGGTACATGGCGAGGTGGAGTATTGCTAGTAGTAAGCTGAACTCGGCTGGGGTCAGGATCAGGTGAACATGGATCCACTGTGGCTGATAGGGAGGCTGGTGCCGGCGGTGGCTAAGTGCGGGGTAGTCTTGGGTAAGGCTGGAAACTCGGTTCATGACAGTAGCCCCCCTTCTGGAGGAGAGCTCCAGCGATCTTTCTTGGATTGGTTCAAGGTTGTCGTCGATGATGATCGCGTCGTACCAAGATCCACTGATGGTGCGGGAAGGTTTTCTGGTCTGGGTTTTTGTGGGTAAGCTGTGTTGAAGCGCCCAACAATTGCTGGGGCGTTTTCCAGGTCGCTTGCTGGTTGCCAGGTAGGATGAACGTATCCAACCCAACGGAAAAGATACTTGAGTTGACGTCGGACAAGTTTGGAGTGGAGAATACCTTCAACTTCCCACTCTAAGTTTTCCTTAACAATAATAGGAGGAGGAGGAGGTTGAACTTGGCCGGCGAGGGGGTTTGTTGCAACAGGTTCCAGGAGGGAGACGTGGAAGACTGGGTGAACCTTCATAGATGCAGGAAGCTCAAGCTTATATGCGTGGCTGGAGATTTTCTAGAGCATTCGAAATTTTCCCAGGCGCTTAAAGTCCAACTTGGTTGATGGGCGAGTGGTGTGGATGTGTCGTCTGAGTAACCACACCTCATCGCCAACTTGGTATGCTGGTGGGGGAAGGCGATGTCGATCGGCTTGTTCTGCATAAATCGCCTGGGACCAAGATATTTCAGCAAGCAGATGCTTGTCCACCAGGCTGAGTTTGGCGGCATAAGGCTTGAGTGCTTCCGGGGTTGGCAATGGAACTGCAGGATCGGCAAGGATCTTGTATTGGGGTTGTTGTCCATAGATGGCAAAGAAGGGCGTAATTCCGGTGGTTGCCGAAATGGTGTTGTTGTATGCAAACTCGGCCATAGTCAAGAGTTCTAACCAGTTGTCCTGCTGGTAGTTGCAGAGGGCACGAAGGTATTGTTTAAGGATTGCATTAACTCTTTCGGTTTGGCCGTCGGTCTGGGGATGGAAGCTGGTGGAAAGCTTCTGTTGAATTCCAAGCAGCTTGCAGAGGAACCTGGAGAACTCAGATGTAAACTGGGTACCGCGGTCGGTGACAATAGAATCAGGGAGGCCGTGAAGGCGGAAGATGTTGTCCATGAAGAGTCTGGCAAGGGTCTCAGAGTTGCACTTGGTTGTAGTTGGAATATAATGAGCCATCTTGGAGAGTCGGTCAACTACTACCAGTACAGCATTGAAGCTGTTAGACAAAGATAAGCCAGTGATGAAGTCCATTGAAACTGAACTCCATCTGCGGACTGGGATTTCCAAGGGTTTCAGGAGTCCATGAGGAGCGTCTCGTGCGGGCTTGATCCTCATGCAAGTATCGCAGTTCTGAATGTAACGTGCAATAGTCTTGCACATCTTGGGCCACCAGTAGTTCCGGGAGACAAGTTCATATGTAGCAGCTCGGCCTGGGTGGCCAGCGGCAGGGTGTTCGTGGCATGAGCTAGGGACTTTAGCTTGAAGCTTTTCGTTATCAGGGATGTACCAGAGTTTGTTGACATAGAGGAGGCCATCATTGTAAGTACATTCTCCGAGGGAGACTGTTGGGTGCTTGGTTTCAAAGTTTGCAGGGGCAAGAAGGATTGATTTTCCCAAGGCATCAGTTCCAAGGAGGTTACGGATCTCGTTGTTGAATCCAATTGAAGCTGCTGAGAGGGAGTAATCAGAAAATTTGGAGGACGGGATTAGAGCGCGTACGGGTCGTGCGCGTTCATCCCCCTCTTCAGAGAGGTCTCCAGACCTTCGTGTCAATGCATTGGCTTTTCCGTTCTTTTCGCCAGGTCGGAAGACAATAGTAAAGTCATATTGCGCTAATTCCCCAGCCCACCATGCTTGCCGCCGATTCAGGAGTGTTTTGGTCTTGAAGGATTTGAGGTTGTGGTGATCAGTGAGGATGGTAAATGGCTTGGGGAGTGCGTGAAGGTACATGTGCCATTTTTCCAAACAAACAACAATTGCAAGGAGTTCCTCATCACCAATTCCGTAGTTGCATTCGGCTGGTGACATCTTCTCGGACAGGAAGGCAACAGGATGGAGGACAGATTTGCCGTTTTCAGAAAGCTTTTGAGAAAGGACGCCGGAGACCACATAGTCAGAGGCGTCAGTCTCAAGGATTGTTTCAAGGTTTGGGTCAAAGTGCCGGAGGATTGGAGCAGAGGTGAAGGCGGTTTTCAAACAAGAGAATACTGCATCGCATTCTGAAGATCACGCAAAGGGGGTATCCTTTTGCAATAGTCGGGAGAAGGGTTGACAGATCCGGAAATAAACTTCAATGAAGCGGCGAAGGAAGTTGGCGCAACCAAGGAAGCATTGGATGTCTTTGACTGATTTTGGCGTTTCCCATTCCACTACCGTTTCAACTGTTTCTGGGTCCATTTCGATACCTTCTGAGGAGATAACGAAGCCAAGGAAGGTGGTCTTTGTAACATTAAATTCGCATTTCTCTGGTTTGACGTAAAGACCAGCTTCCGAGAGCTTTGCAAGAACTTTCCTGACTTGGTCTTTGTGTTCGGCTCGGGTTCTAGAGTATATTAATATGTCATCAAGGTAGACAACGCAAAAGACATCAAGGAATTCCCGGAGGGTGTCGTTCACAAATCTTTGACAGGTGGCAGGGGCATTGGTAAGTCCAAAAGGCATGACAAGAAACTTGAAGAGGCCATATCGGGTGCGGAATGCAGTTTTCCACTCATCGCCTTCCTTGATTCTGATGAGGTTGAAGGCAGCTCGGAGATCAAGGCGAGTAAAGTACTTTGAGCCTCGAATCTGGTTTAATGTTTCCTCAATCCTTGGTAGTGGGTAGCGGTCTTTGTAGGTGATGTCGTTAAGGGCACGATAATCTACACAAAGTCCTAGGGAACCATCTTTTTTCTTGACAAAGAGGATTGATGAGGCGCTAGATGAGAGCTAGGGCGAATGAATGCTTTGGCAAGATTCTCATCAAGCCATTCCCGGACCTCCTTGAGTTCTGAATCGGACATTGAGTACATGCGTCCAAGAGGAGGTTTGGCGCCTGGAAGAAGAGGAATTTCATGATTGACATATCGGTGCGGAGGAAGAGATGAAGCTTCCTTCTTAGAAAACAAGGGCAAGAAGTCGTGATATTCTGAAGGAACAAGAGCTGAGGCTGGTTCGGCAGTGCTGGGTGTTTCTGGAAGGGAGGCGAGTACACAAATCATTGAACCGGGTTGTTTAACAGCGACTCGCATGGCAGCATGAAAGATAACTGCAATTTTGTGATTTACTGTACTAGGAGGGTTGCTGGAGATTGTATTTTGTTGAATAGGAAGGCAGTGGGCCTGGCAGTAACCAGACGGAAAGGTAATAGTGTTCTTTTGCCAATCAATAATGGGGTTATGGTGGCGAAGCCAGGTCCGTCCAAGAATTAAGTTCCATCCGGCCAATTTTGTCACTTGGAATGTAAGAACTTCCTCATGTTGGTCGACGGTGAGTTTCAAGGTACAAGAGTGGGTTATCTGGCCAGCAACCGAGCGTCTCCCATCAACAACAATGATGTCTTCTGGTTTTGGTTTCAGATCAAGGACAAGGTTCAAGGACAAGGCAAAGTCAAGGTCGATGAACTGAGAGGTAGTTCCACAGTCCACCATGCACGTTCCAGGCAAAGAATCATTGATAGTAGCATTGAAAGTCATAGGTGACTTAGAACCGAGATCACCTGAAAGAGAAACAGAAGACAAACGCAAAGCAGCAGAGATTCGATACCTTTGCAACCTACTCTTGCGAACAGATCGCGACTCAGCAGGAACAACAAAACCAGTACCAAGCAAATCAACAGATGGTAAAACAGAAAAAGCATTAACGGAAAACATTGGGGAACAAGAGGCACACGAAGGCAAAAAACAAACACAAGAGGGTTCAAGAGAGAAGACACCAGGTTGCATCCTGGCACTCCTTAAAGGGTCTTCGGTCTTCAAAGAGGCAGTTAGTTTTTTGCCTGATCGGCAGTCTCGGTAGTGCTATAGAGCACAGTTGCTGGTGGTCCAGCTGGGGCAGAGGCGTTGGAGGTAGCATTGACCTTCTGGCTCTTATTGGGGCAGACACTTGCAAAGTGTCCCTTTGCACCGCAATAGAGGCAGAGTCCATTAGCACGGCGGTAGTCCTTGTTGGCTTGGGTAAGAGGACCTCGCTTCCTTTTGACTTCGACTGCAGAGAGGTCCATTGGTCCAGCGTCTGAACCAGTAGCGGTAGAGTTACTCGTGGAGGCTGGTGTTCGAAGGGTCGTGGTGTTGTGTTGTTGGAAAGACGTATGGTGTTGGCTTTGCACACGTCTAATGTTGTTGTCAAGCTGAATGTACATTTGTGCAACAGCTGCGAGAGTTTCGGGAACATTAAGTTGGTAGGACCGCGCTGTTGCGGTATCCTTGTTGAGGCCAGAACGGAAGCGAGCAATTTGTTCCTTCTGATTCATGGAGAGCTTGGTGGTGATGGTGACAAACTCAGCATGGTAGATAGAACAGTCCCTTTTACCCTGCCAGAGCTTGTCAAGTTTCTCCCTTGCTATAGCTTCAGCATCAGAGTCATCAAAGGCTGCTTGGAGGGCATGAATGAATCCCTCGTAAGATTGGAACTCGACTTGGCCAGTGACTGGGTCCATGTGTGGGTTGAACCACGCTTGAGCACATCCAGAGAGGAGAGAGGCAGCATAGGCAATCCTAGCTGCGTCGGAGGCATAACGGGTGGGGTCAGAGGAGAAAACCAGTTGGAGTTGGGTGATGAACTGGCGATATTTATCCCTGGTGCCATCGAAGGCAGTGGGGTCTGCAATCTTTGGGGCCAGGTTTCGTGGCACAGGTGGTGGTGGTGCTAGGGCTTGGAGTCTGGTCTGTACACCGGCATGGAATCCGGATTGGAAGTGGGCATAGAGAGACTGGGTAGAAGCGCTCAGTTCGTCGACGTTAGTGAGGTTGGGAATTACTGGCAATTGCCAGGTTCCGGTGGTACCACACATAACACCTTGAAGGTGCGCATTGGTGAGGCTTGTCCTAATGTCAGGAAGAAGGTTATTGGGGAGGCTTGGATTGTCGCTAGCGACAAACTGTGTGGTTGAGAGGAGGGCAAGGTAGTCGGTCCAGGGGGTTGCCAGTGGGGGGAGAGGAGTTTGAGAACGAGACATCTCGATATTGCTTGGGTGTGGCAGAGACAGTTTTGTCGACGCAACAAAGTGTGATGACTAGGTCCCAGTGACAGGATCTCAACGGCCGAAGAAGGTACCGTTATGTCCGTGCCAGGGGGGACGATAGGCGTGGATGAGAGAGGGCTAGCGGCGGTTGAGGACGGCGAGAGTGTAGATATTGACTTGGTCGAGAGGGTGCACAGGAGTAGGTTCTGGGGCGCCGCCGGGAAGGATAACTGAGCGGCGGGTGGTCAAGGTACTGGGCATAGGACTTGGTAAAGGCAGAGTTAAGAGGGGTTGTCTGGGCCACGGAAGAGGAGAGTATAAAGTATATTTGAATAACAACTTGTTTAGGATACAACTGAGGGGAAGAGACAAGTTGTTGCGTGAAGAGGAAAGGAAAAGAAGACAAGACGAGAGGGAGAAAGGACTCCTTGTATAGAGATCCTTCTGGAGCTATGGAACTAGAAAGACATAAATAGAATTGCACCCCCGCGGCTGCGCAGTGGCTCCGCGGCGGCTGCCCAAGGTACATGAGTCAAAGGGAATTACAAATCAACTGCGCAATAGAAACAACTAGAACCTAATGGAAACTGATGGAAACATATCGAAAGCTATTGCGCAGTGAGGTTCGTGATGCTAGAACCTTCTGGCGGTTTCTTCTGGATTCCGAACTAGGAAGTTGAGCAGTGACAGGGATGCGGGCTGTCGTGTGGCAACGGTCACCAGGAAAGGACTAAGACGTGGACTAGGTACATGGCGAGGTGGAGTATTGCTAGTAGTAAGCTGAACTCGGCTGGGGTCAGGATCAGGTGAACATGGATCTACTGTGGCTGATAGCGAGGCTGGTGCCGGCGGTGGCTAGGTGCGGGGTAGTCTTGGGTAAGGCTGGAAACTTGGTTCATGACACATAGCCAATTTGAAAATATTTTTGGATTTCTGATGCATGTCGGATTCTTCTTGTAGCTCCATATTGTAGAGTAAGGATAGAACCTATAAAGAGCGAGTCTACAGAAGAGTGCTTGCTCTTGTGAGCTGGCATGTTTTAGTGTCTTACTGTAAACTACAACCAACTTGGAAGCCAAGAGTGTGAGACACAGACCTGACCTCTATGTGGTAGGAGATGTTGTAGGAGGCTTCTGTGACGGTTCTAAAGGTCCTGATAAGGCTTTAGAATTGCCCTAGATGCCTCTGTATGTAGTGTAAAGTGTCTGGGTGTCTGGGGTGGTTTCTGGGTGTTCTGGGAATTTACTGGAGGGCCTGTTAGGGCCAAAGTGAACAGAGAATTACCAGTGTAGCTAGTATATTGTTTCTGGTGCTATCTAGTCGGTTGGGCTTGTCTTGTCTGCCCTTCCAAAGTCTCTGGACCACAGCTCTTTATTAGAGACTGAATGGTTAGAGTATGAGTCCAAATGGCTCATATACATGAATCAGAATGACAACAGTATGAGTAGAGATGATAAAGAAATGATACATGATGATGGAGAGTAGAAGCATGACGCTTCAAAGGCTCTTGTGACAAGAGATGAATCATACAAGACTCATAGTGATAAATAAGGAAAATAGGTAACAGGAAATGATGTCATGGCTGTGTGATGATGTCACAAGCCAGGGGACAAACAGGAGGCTCTTCTAGAAGCATGTGGACGCTTGTAGAGTAACTGAGGCGACAGGAATAACAGGTAATGACTAAAGAAATAACTGGGAAAAAACTGGACAGGAATAGGACTAACAGAAAGGGAAATACATGAGCGCAGTCCTAAAAGGGGAGTGACTGCCTAACTGGGAAGTATGAGGAAGAAAAGAGATGTAAGGACGATTTCCTTACATTATTCCACCTTAGAAAGAAACCCTATCCTTAAAAAACAAGTAACAAAAATGAAATACATCTTAAAAATCAAAGAAAAAACCGAAAATTTCAAAGGAAAATTATACTGAGACCTTAACCTATCCTACCCAAGCCTATTGCCTCTTCTTGCCCTTCCTGCCACGCTTTCCTGCTGCTTATTTGTTGTGGAAATTGAAGTAGGGGTATTTGCTCTCAAACTCCTCCACAGCTTCAGTGTCAATATCCTCCCTAGGAACCCAATGGTTGATGTCCAAAGGATACCCAACATACTTGATCATGTATAAGGGCTTTCCTTTGAATATCCTGGCCTCTACTATCCTCTCTATCTTGTACCTAGGCCCTAATTCATCCTCAGAGACTGGTGGTGGAAGAGTGTCTTCTCTGGAAGGGAATTTCTGGGCATTATTGCTGAGATATGGCTTGGGGTGAGAGACATGGACAGAGACATCTTCCTGGTATCCTGAGGGGTTGCTGAGGATGTATGTGTCGAATTCAGGCTTGGTTTTGATGATGGTATAAGGTCCAGTCCAGGTGGGCTCCAATTTGGGGTATGGGGAGCTCCTTTTGGGGTTTCTGTCTTTGAACACCATCACCAAATCTCCAACCTTGAACTTGGGGGCTGGTCTCCTTCTTTTGTTGTACTGAATCTCCTGCTGCTGTCGGTTCTGCAGTATCTTTTCCCTGACAGAAGTGTGAAGAGCTTCAGTCCAACTGTGGTGGGGTGGAAGGTTGTGTGGTGGAAGGTTGTGTGGTGGGTGTTGAGGGGAGATGACATCATGGATCCTTCTGGGCCTGAATGAGAAGATAATAGACTCTGGTGACGCTTCTCTGACCTAGTCTGTGCTGGTGTTGATGGCCTGCTTGATCCAGTGCAGGTTGGTGTACCAATCTGCTCCATCTTCATCCAGGAGGGCTTTTGCCTTAGTAAGAATATCCTTATTGGCTATCTCAGTTTGGCCATCAGTCTGGGGGTGGTAAGGTGATGACATGGCTTGACTGACTCCATTTCCTTCGCACCAGCCCTTCCAGGCAGCACTCCTGAACTTGGGGTCTGCATCTGTGATAATTTCTGTAAGGATAGGAAATTACATACACATGTAACTTCTATCATTACACAGGACAGAGCAGGAACATAGTATTTTCATTAGTATTTTCATTATTATTATTATTAATCAACATAGATGTTACTAGAACATCTATGACTCACTTAGCTAGGAGTCACCTACCTCTGACTCACAGGTATGACTCAACAATTAGATAGGAGTCACCTCTGACTCACAGGTGTGACTCAACATTAAGAAAGGAGTCACCACTGACTCATAGAATATGAGTCACTTCGGACATCATAGTTGATTAGATTGAGAGTCACTATGACTAATACAGGCTTGGGACTTTCTATAAAAGAAGCCCATTCCCTCCTTCAGTGAAAGAGCAAGCAACTTAGCAGTTAGCAACAAATACAAGAGTTTACAATGGTTAATTAACTCTCTCCTCAAATCACAAGTGACTTGAAGATATTACAACTATTCAGACTCTTATTTATATAGATATTAAGGCAGCTGTTATTAGTTAGATTCTGGTAATCTAACTAATAACCACCTTTATACTATACCTAAACTTTACATTTTTTAACCTATATAAAAACCTACCCAAGGACTAGACTAATCACCTAGGGCCTCTTTAATTCTCCTACAAGAGGAGAAGTATCTGGATACTCAGAAATACTAAGAAAAGTAAATCTGAGAATTAAAAACGATCTTATCTACAGAAGGCAGAGCTCTTTTTCAATCAGTGGGACCCCTTGAGTATCATACCTCCACCCCTGATCTACCATTCTTCTGAACCACCTATACCTTTCAGCACACTGTTCAGAACAATCCCTATTTTTACATCCCTTCCAAGTAACAGCAACCCCAGCAAATTCCTCAAGGAATCCATCTAAATCCTTAGGTGTCACCCAGAAAAAGACCTTTCTATTCCTTTTAACAGGAATTTCCTTAGGCCCCCTCAAGACAACATCATTCCTAGACACCTTGCCTGGACACTCAACAGGCCTAACATAACACTTGAAGGTCATCTGTAGAAAAAGAATCAAATATTAGCAACATGACTTCCACACCACCAAACACCAGAAGCAGAAAGGGCTCCTCAATGCCCAAACTTCTAACACCAAAGAAAAAGAGATCAAAGGGGAAAACACCTTCAAGATCTCAAACACCTGCACAAATTGATATTCCAGTAGTTGTCAACTGGAGTACTGTGAGGGAAACCAGTAAAGAGAATGCAGAACTAAAACTCAAAATAAGTCAGTACATAACAACACCAGAATATATCTTCACCATCAAAGCACATAAACCTGGAATCCAGAAACAAGCCCTCACAAACAGAATCTGGGAAAGTAAACTGCAAGCAGAAGCAGACCATTATACACTAGAGGAAGGAAAAATGCTGCAAGAAATTGTAGCAAAGTATTCCTTAAGTGAATGGGGAATCTCAGCAGTAGGTGTAAAAAGAAATCCAGAATCTAAAAATAAGGAACCACTGGAGGAAACAGCAATTGAAGATATAACAAAGATAATGTTAGAAGAAACAATTGATGAGAAACTACTTATGGAAAGAATTGCAAATTTCCAACCTGAAGTAGAAAGCATCAATAGTGTTGAAGAAATCCCTTGGATAATCAGAAATTGGATAGCCATAGCCACTTATAGGTATATACCAGAAAAACAAAATACTGATAAGGACAACACTCCTGTACCTGTACCTCCAGTTGTAAAATTCACAGCAACACCTAGAAGAAAGAAGGAAAAACAAGCACAGAAGGAAAAGGAAGCCAATGAGAAACTCAAAGAATCCAAGAAGGATCTCTTTGGAGCAAAGAAGAAAAAAACAGGAGATGGAACCCAAAAAGACAGAGCAATATCCCTTTCTGATTCAGACGAATCAGGGAATGAAAAGAATGCTGAATACCTACCTCATCCAAGTTCTTCAGAAAGTGATTCTGATAGCAGTGACAGTGGTAATAGCTCTTCCTCTTCCAATGCTAGGAAAAGGAAGATGAAATCTAATAGGGAAAAAACACAATCTCAAATTAGCTGGGAAAAAACAACAAATTAATTCTGGACACACCACCTAGTTACAACCCTAGGCTAAAAACAACAGAACACCTGTTGGCTATCACCACTATCAACAGAAATGAGGCCATCACTCTAATAGATCACCAGACTACAGGTGCAGATCTAATAAGCACTAGGTTTTGCACACTGTATAAGATACCCATGATGAAATTAACTAAACCAGTTGTTATCAACACAGTCATCAAAGGTAGCAAGGGCAAGTGTGAGCATTTTGCCAAAGTAATTATTAATTATGGTCCGCATGAAGAAGAAAGAACCTTCTGGGCAGCCAACCTCAGTGACTGGGATGTTATCTTAGGACATCCAGCCCTGAAGGCTCATCGGGCCATGATCAATATTGGCACCATGCAGACTACTGTCACAAGCAGGGAAGGACTCAGATACACCTTGAAACCCTGGACTGGAGGAGCTCCTTAGACAAAGATCAGCAAAAGAGGAGTCACCTCTGCAGCCACACATGTGGAAGAAACAGGCTCACTCACACCATATGAGGAAAGGATGATCATCCAACAATTAGCTTGGAAGATTATTAAGAATGATCTAGTCCATTATCCAACATGGGTACAAGATTACTCATACATGGTAGAAGTAATGACATCACACCAATTTCCAAGCACTCAAACATCCTTAGCCTACAACAGGGCATACAACAAGGTTATAGATTACATAGAAAGTGGACAACATTACATTCACGCTAAAAATGATTTACATCATCAGCTGAAGTCTACCATATCAGTAATCAATCTTCTAACTATAGAAGAAAAAACAGTAATAGAAAATTGGTATCAAATTCTATTAGAGCTTCAAACCACTTATCATTCACTATACAAAACTCTGCCTACACAACTCAACAATGACATCACCATTGCCTTTAATCACATACACAAATTAAGGGCCACCATCAATGCTGAGAAAAAGGAAATCCATTCCTATTCCACTACAGTTGAGTCAGAGTTTGATATTGAGGCTGAGTTTCCTGAAGTCTACCCCTCAGAGAAACCAACAGAATTACCCCCACTCAGAGATATTAATCCCAACATTAATATTAAGGATGAGTCAATTATCTGGAGACCTAGACCAATAAAGCAGAATGCTAAATTCATGCAAGCCTTGCATGAAAAAATTGACTCAGAATTGAAATCAGGCAGAATCATTGCATCAAATGATCCATCATCATGCTGCATGTTTACAATTCCTAAGCATGACAAACCAGATCAGCCTAGATTTCTACTGGACCTGGTTGATAGAAATAACAACACCATTAAGGACAACACACCACTTCCCAACCAGGATGAGATTAGAAACAGAGTAGCCTCACACAGATACAGATCAAAAATAGATTTGACTGATGGCTATCACAACATTAGGATAAACCCTGACTATAAAAAGTACACATCATTCAGTACCCCCATGGGCCAATTTAGAACAAGAGTCATGCAACAAGGAGATTGCAATGCACCTGCCACTATGGTAAAAACCATGAGTCACATATTAAGACCCATGCTAGGCAGATCAGTTGCAATCTATTTAGATAACATCTTTATTTATAGCAATACTTGGGATCAGCATGTGAAAGACCTGAGACAGTTACACAACATCCTGAAAAAGGAAAAGTTTTACATCAATAAATCAAAGTCTCAGATAAATCCTAGAGTAATGCAGATCCTTGGAGTCATACTCACAGAGAAAGGCCTAGAAGTGGATCCAACAAAGGTAGAAATGATTTCTAAGCTGCCAATCCCTGGAAATAGGAAGGAGCTCCAGGAATTTAATGGCATGATTATCTATCTGAGTCAGTTTCTTCCTAAATTAGCTGACATCATGGCTCCACTTTCTGAACTAGCAGGGGCTACTAAAGATTGGTCATGGACCCCACTTCACACTGAGTCATTTACCCAAATTAAAAAGTTACTTGACTCACCTGCAATCCTCAGACCACTTGATTACAATTCAAATGACACCATATACCTTGTCTGTGATGCAAGTAGAGTAGGTGTGGGTGGATGGATTGGCCAAGGACCCACCTTGGAACAGGCTAGACCTGCTAAATACTTTAGCTAAAAATTCAACAATGCACAAACAAATTACTCAACAACTGATCAGGAGCTCCTTGCCATAGTAGCTGGGGCTGAGTATTTTGCCACTGAATTAACAGGGGTAAAATTTAAAATTGTGACTGATTACAGTGCATTACTTACAATTATGAGTAATAACAACCTATCAGGCAGAAGAGAAAGATCTAGGAGGATCTTATCCAGATTGGACTTTACTATAGAACATATTAAGGGAGAGAGCAATAAGATAGCAGACCAGCTGAGTAGAATGTATAAAGAGGGCACTCCCTACCCTCTCTCAGAGTTTATTTCAGATTCAGCAGATCAGCCAGAACCCTTCAAGCAACACATCTACACAGCAGCTACCCAAGTCCAACCTTCTACTACTACTACTACTACTCCACCTACACCAACACCATCACCACTACCAGAAGTAAGTTCCCAAATGTCTACTAAGAACATGAAGGAACCCTCTGACACAGTCAAGAAAATGTCTTATGCACAAGCAGCAGCATCAGCAGCACCAGCAGCAGCAGGACCCTCCACCTGCCACTGCAGGTCCATCAATGGCCCAAGGGCTATCCTCTGGCACCAAACTGGGTGCCCCAACAATACCATCAGGGACTTCCAGGAGGAGTCCCAAGAACTCCTGGATGAGGAGTTCCCAGAAACTGAGTGGGAGCAATGGGTGATGAATGGCTCTGAAGAGAGCCAGTATGAGGAAGAGGAGGAGCAAGAGTGGAGTGAGGTGGAAGAGCCAACTCTTCCATCTCAAGAGGATCTGGACCTACTCAATGAAGAGTGGGAAAGGACCACCCTCTCACACTGGGAAAGTGTGAGAGCCAACAGGGCCTACAATGAGGCCAGGGGACCCAACTCCCCTGCCCTCTCCACTGGCTCCCATGGAAATGAGGACCCCACTCACCATAGAATATCTTGGGCCCAGAAGCAGGCAATCAGGGACAGCAATGTCACTGATTGTCCTCCCTGGGACTCCCCCAACCAACAAGTGATGCCTGCTATAAAGGCCCCTGAAGATGCCACCATTGGCTGCAAAGCCACGACAGTGCTCCCTCACCAGCAGCCACCACCACCACCAGCATCACTGGGCACCATGCCCACCTACACCTCCTCCTCCTCCCAGCTTCCCCAGAAGCTGGCACATCTCCCTCCTCCGGATACCACCATGCCCCTCAGCATGGAGATCTCCTCTTCTCCTGAGGGGTACAAACCAGTGGAGTCAAAACCAGTTCCCTGGGCTGCCCTCAGCAAAAGGCACCCAGAACACCACCTCCTCCCCCAATGGCAATGCAAGGTCATGAATTGCCATAAACATGGGGAGGTAGATGAATTTGGCTGGAAGCCAAGCAAGGATGATATCTATCATCCACAAATCCCTTTGTGCCCTGCACCAAACCCATCCTGGCTTTGGTACAAGACCTATGAGAACCACCCAAGGCACCACCTCCTAGATGATTATATGGAGTGTTATGTGCCTAACTGCAAGTGGAAGCACCATAAGAGGCCAGAGGAGTTGAAAGAGGAGGAAAAAGACTTGGTTGAGGAATGGAGGAAGAAGGTACATTCTACCAACACATACAAAACTTTCAGACAATGGTACACAGCTAACTCCTTTCTGGACCCAGAAATTTACTCCCTACAAGCAACTGAGGAAGGGCTCTTCTAGGTCTTCCAAAATCTTGTCTGGGAGGGTAATGAAGGGCAGGAAAGGTGGAAACAAGTAGATTCTGGGAAAGAATCTTTCTTTATAAAAGCTGAGGCCAAGTTGGATGTTGGATCCAAGTGGCCTATTGTATTTTTGGATGTATGTGCACCTGGAGAAGAACCTGCCACTGACACCTCCCTATGCAAAGAATACAACAAACTAATGCATGACCCTTGATTTTCTAGTTTAGGTGCTGCATTAAAATTCAATTCTATTACATACAGAAATGGGTTCTATTACATCCATCCCAACAAACAATGCCACAAGGAGAGAGTAATTCTACCCACCAAATGGATGAGAAATGCTAAAGACAGTGATGGAGAACTGGCCCCTTATGATTTAATTGAGAAATTCATTGAATCTAGCCATGAGGAACTAATTCATGCAGGATACCTCAGAACACTACTGCACTGCCAGCACAGCTACTTCTGGAAGGGAATAAGTAACAATATTAAGGAATATTGTGAAACTTGCACTACTTGTCAGAAGAGTAAGTTCTCCACTCAAAAACCACAAGGAGAACTCCACTCACTGCCTGTACCTCTATTCCCCTGGCAGAGCATCACCATGGACTTTCTCTCACTCCCAAAGGTCATCACAGATCCACCAAACTCCTACAGCAATACAATTCAGCCAACCACATTTCAGAAAATCTGGCCAATTGTATGTAGGCTGTCCAAATACACCATTCCCATCTTACTACCTGAGAATGTCACAGCAGAATGGCTAATCAAGTACTATGACTGGTTTATTGCTCCAATACTTGGCTATCCTGAAGATATTGTCACTGACAGAGACCCTATCTTTACCTCTGCACACTGGACAGCATGGGCAGACCTCCACAACATCACCCTCCTCCTCTTAACAGCATTCCACCCCCAGACCGATGGAGAAACAGAAAGGATGAACAAGGTTATTATAGAAATGGCCACAGCTATGAGGGAAGATGGAGAGGAAAATTGGGTGGTGAAGTTACCAAAAATCCAAATTGCTATGAATCTCAGACATGATAGCAGTAGGAAATTCTCCCCCTACCAAATCATGTTTGGCCCTAATTCAAGATTTGGACAAAACCCACATGTCAATGAGCTAGGAATCCCCATGAATACCAGAGCACCATTCATGAAGCCTACCCTCCAACAACAAGCCATCACAAACCTCATCAAAGCCAAAGAATCACAAACTCACCATGCCAACAAATTCAGAAGGAAGGCAGAGAAGTACCTCCCTGGTAACCTGGTTGGCTCTCCACCAAAAATTTGGACCTCTCACTCAAAGGTAAAACAAGACCCAAATGGATTGGACCCTTCAGTATTGTTCAAGCTTTTCCAGACACTGACAATTATGAAGTCCACATAGAAGCAAACTTTAAAAAAATCCACCCAGTCTTCCACAGCAGCCTCCTCAAAAGATACAAGCCCAACAACAACAGAAAATTCCCTGGCAGAGCAGACAAACACCCCTCTGCTGTTGAAGGCTCCAGATATGAGGTAAAAGAGGCTATGGAATACAGGTCAGAACCAGGTACAGGAAGGCCCCAATATATGATTAGGTGGAAAGGTTATGAAGAAAAAGATGATAGTTGGGTGTATGCTGAAGACATTGACTATCCAGTATTGCTAAAACACTGGGAGACAGGAAATAAAGCAAGGATCTTTAGAAAGAGACCTGGAAATAATACTTCCAGTAGGACAAAGACAATGGGACATATTAATAAAGAGAAGGCTAGAATTCTAGCCATGAAGGACTCTCAGGCTATCCTTTAAAATAGTTGGGAAGAATGTAAGGATAGGAAATTACATACACATGTAACTTCTATCATTACACAGGACAGAGCAGGAACATAGTATTTTCATTATTATTTTCATTATTATTATTATTAATCAACATAGATGTTACTAGAACATCTATGACTCACTTAGCTAGGAGTCACCTACCTCTAACTCACAGGTATGACTCAAGGAATTGACTCACCTCTGACTCACAGGCATGACTCAACAATTAGATAGGAGTCACCTCTGACTCACAGGTGTGACTCAACATTAAGAAAGGAGTCACCACTGACTCATAGAATATGAGTCACTTCTGACATCATAGTTATTCAGATTGAGAGTCACTATGACTCATACAGGCTTGGGACTTTCTATAAAAGAAGCCCATTCCCCCTTTCAGTGAAAGGGCAAGCAACTTAGCAGTTAGCAACAAATACAAGAGTTTACAATGGTCAATTAAGTCTCTCCTCAAATCACAAGTGACTTGAAGATATTACAACTATTCAGACTCTTATTTATATAGATATTAAGGCAGCTGTTATTAGTTAGATTCTGGTAATCTAACTAATAGCCACCTTTATACTATACCTTAACTTTACAATTTCCAAAGGAAGACCAAAAATAGGGTAGATTTGCTCCATATACAAGTTGACCAATTCTTCAGATGTGATATCATTCCAAACTGGTAACATGAGTGTATACTTGCTGAATCTGTTGACAATAACCCACAAATGATCAATGACTTCTCCAGTCTTTGGGTCTTTGATGGGTGGCATGTAAAGGAAGTCCATACTGATGCTTTGCCAAGGGCCTTGGGGAACCTGGAGGGGGTGCAGAAGTCCAAAGGGTTTGGAGGTCCTGAACTTCACTTTCTGGCAGGTTAGGCACGTCTTGCAGTAACCCTCAACATCAGAAGAAAGTCCTGGCCAAACATAAATTGCTGACGGGAGTTGCATAGTCTTGAATTTGCTGCCATGGCCAACAGCTTTGTGGGCATTGTGAATGAGCAGCTCCTTCAAGTTGGTGTCTTCCTGGTATGCTCCTTGTGGAATACAGAGCCTGATGCGTCCATTGATGCACTGATAGAGCAATCCTTCAAGTTTGGTGTACCCAAGTCCAGCCAATGTATCCAAATCCTCATAAAATGCCTTATATCTGGGGTCTTTGGTGTAGGCTTGCTGGAGGATTGGGATCCATTCCTGGTGTTGTGGGACAATAACAGGAGCTTCTTCTTCGTCTGGGCTGTCCTGTAGTTGTCTGGCATAATGGGAACCAATCTTCTGGAGGTAGGCAATGCTGGGGTTATGTTCTTCCTCTCCCAAGTTAAGGTCAATATTTGGCAATTTTGTCCATGAGGCTTGGGAGATGAAAGGATCAAGAAGATTGTTCAAGGTGAGTTGCTCTGTCTGGGCAAAGGGTTCCTTGGAGATATTGTAGCTGAGGTGGATCTGGAATGGACGCTTCTTTGACTTGATTGCTGGCTGTGATTTGGGACTGGTTGCTTGGCTGCTATATGCTGATGTTTGGTTGCCAAGTGGTGAGGAGAGGGGGATGTCTGCTGGTTCTGCTGATGTTTGGTAGGCATGCTGGATGGTAATGCCACGCTTCTGGGGGCTGCTGAAAGTGGTGACAACCTCAGAGGGAAGTTGTGTTTGTGGTGGTGGTGTGGTAGGGTGAGGAGAGGATACAGGAGGGGTTTTTTGGGCTACTTGTGGGGGGGGGGACAAAGGGTTTTCAACCATGACTGTATCCTCCATTCCTTCATCAATCTGTCCTTCCTCTATCTCGGTTGAGGGGTTAAAATCAATGGGAGTCACAGATCTGCTCATGACAGGAGAAGTGGGGGAATAAACTTGGGATACAGGAGGTGAATCAGGTGGGTTTTCTTGGGAATTTTGTGCCGGGGAGTCTTGGGAGTCCATTTGTGCTTCTTTCTGCCTGTTAAACTCGTCTTTAACAGCCCATTTGGCCTGCTCTTTCAATTTGCAAAGTCTTTGCTCGTGTCCCTCTTTTCCACACCAAGCGCAAATGGTGTGTCTGCTTTTATATTTATAAGGCCTATTCTTGTGAGTAAAGCAAGAGGGGTCTTTGCAACCAGACCAGTGAAGTCCTCCATAGTGGAATCTATACTTAAGTGCTACAATTCTTTCCTCAGTGTCATCTAAGTACTTCTCATAGTCTGGCCTGATAAAAGTGTGCTCAGGATTGGTGTGGATGTACTGCTTGATGATTTGCTGAAGGGTGAGGCCAGTGGAGGTGTTCATGGTACTGGTGGTGGTAGGAGCTTGGGGATTTTCGTTTGGGGGGTTTGATTTGACTGGGAATGGTGCTGGAAGCTGGGAGGCTTTGAATTGGGACCTGGTGGTAGCTGCTGAAGTGATTTGGGGGGGGGAGGTTATTGGAGAGGGAAATGGGGGTCCTAAATACTTATTAAATAGGATTTCTGCTGCTAGGTGGCCTTGTGATTTCGTTTGGGGGGTTCTGTGTTTGCTTGGTGATTGCTGGAGTTGCTTGCTGGTTGGGGGATCTGTTGATGCTAGTATGAGGTCTCCAAAAAGAGGGGAGAGGTCTGGGTTCTTATAGACTCTTGACAAGCTGTCTGCTATGGTGTTATGCTCGCCTGGAAGGTACTGGATGGTGCAATCAAACTGGGATATGATGTGCTGCCATCTCACATGTTTGTCATCCACCAAGTCATGCTGCTTCAGGAAGGTGACAAGGGGCTTATGGTCTGTTAGTATGGTGAATGTGGTGCCACTTAGGACGCTTGAAAAGTGCTCTAGAGCATCCACAATTGCCAGGAGCTCCTTGTCTGTGGTATGGTATAACTGCTGAGAAGGATTGAACTTCCTAGAATGGAAAGCTGCAGGGAGGAGGTGTGACAACTCTGATCCTTGACCTATCCATGCTCCTGTGCCAATGGTGCTAGCATTAGTAATCAAATAGATGGGTAAATGCGAATTATAATCTAGTGGTTTGAGGACAGGGGATTGTCTGACAAGATCCTTGACTTGTTGGAAGGCTGTGCTGTGCAAGGGGGTCCAATCCCAGGTAGATTGGGCTCCACACATCTCGGTTAGAGGGGCTGATTTGGTTGCTAAATGTGGCAGGAACTGGCTCAAGTACTTTGCCAGACCCATGAAGCTTTGCAGCTCCTTCCTATTTCTGGGCCTAGGAAAGTCTTGGACCCCTGCCACCTTTTTAGGCTCAGGTGAGATGCCTTCCTTGGTGATTATGTGGCCTAGAATGTGCAATTTCTCTGGCATAAACTCGCTTTTATCCTTAGATGCATAGAAAGAGTGTTGCCTAAGAATCTTCAGCACTTCTCTGATGTGTTGTAGGTGATCCTTGAGGGTGGCACTATAGATGAAGATATCATCAATGTAAATGAATACACTGACGCCTAATTGCTTGCTAAATATGCTGGTCATCACATTCATGAAGGTTGCAGGTGCATTGCAATCTCCATGCTGCATAACTCTGGATCTGTAGACTCCTTTGGGTGTGCTGAAGGCTGTGAATTGCTCATGTAGTGGGTAGATCCTAATTTGGTGATACCCATCACTAAGGTCTATTTTAGACCTATAGGGGTGCCTTGCAATCGTGTTTAGGATGCTCTTTTGGTTAGGAATGTTGGGTATAGTCAGGTGAGTGTTTTTGTTCCTCTCTACAAGGTCATGCAAGAACCTTGCTTCATGTGGCTTGTCTATTTTAGGAATCATGAACATAGCACATGCTGACCTATCCTGGCTTCTGTAGACTCGTCCTGAGGCCTCCTCTTTGGCTAATTTGTCATAGAGTTGCTGCAGGAACTTCTCCTTTGGCTTAATGGGTCTAGGCTTCTAAACTAGGATAGGGTCTTTTAGTAGGATTTTGTGCTGGAGCTCCTCAGATCTTAGTGGGGGTAATTTGTGCACCTTCTGGGCTGGGAACACATCTGGGAACTCGTTGAAGGGGTTCAATTCAGGTTGCAAATTTGTGGCTGCTGATGTGATAATTTTGTTGGGTGGCTGAAACCCAAGTGGGTCCTGGGAAATGGGGTGACCTTCCAACAAATCTCGAACGGGCTGTGCTTGCCTGTGGGTCCTCTGGGATGGTGTGTGGGTCCATGGCCTCATTTTGAATCTCGGTTGGCCTGTTGGTTGCAGGCTAGTGCTCATGTCCTGCAAGGTGATAATTGCATTGTGAGATTTTGGTGCAGGATGGCCTAAAACTACATCCCAGTAGTTAAGTGATACTACATAGAATGATCTAGTCTCTTTGTAGCCATTGTAGTTGATTTCAGCTGTCACAAAGTGGTGTGCCACACCCTTTGATCCCTTAATGGTTAAATTGACTTTAATGGGCTCAGGGAGGGGTGTCAGGGGGAGGTTGTTGGTGGCACAAAACTTGTTTGAAATTAGATCTCCACCTATAGTCTGATGATCTACCAGGGTCTTAGCAAGGTGTCCATTGATCCTGGTGGACACTCGTTGGTGGTCTGATAAGCTGTCCCTTGATTCCAATTTCATTTGGGGGGTTGATTTGGAATCAGCTTTGTGGGTAAATTGCTTAGTTTTCAGGGTTTGTGCTGCTGAGATTACATATGGGGCTGGGACCACAGGGGTGCTGGGGTTGGCTGGAGTAATACTGGTGGCTGCAGAAGTGATGAGTGATGCTCTTTGAGGACAATCCTTTGGCATATGACCAGGCTTTCTGCATTTGAAACAGTGGCCTGATTTCTTGAGTTTATCCTTCTCATCAGGGGTTAATTTGTTGAACCTGGGGGTACCCTTGTTGAATTTGTAGGGCTTGTTGGATCTTTGTTGGTGACTGGGATTGCTGTAGGTCTTCTGTAGTGTGTTGTGGCTGTTGCTATCTCGCTTGTAACCCTTGTTTTGTGACTTGTGGGGCTTGTTGGAATTTCCTCCTGATTTGGCAACTTTAGCCTCATGCATGGGAGAGTCATACAACTCACAAATCTGAACAAGTGGATTCCAGTCCATATCCTCCTTTAGATGTGGGTTTACTCTCGCTTTCAGCTCTGGATACATAGCCTCCTTGAGCTTGTAGTACAGTTGAATGTCTGTGGCATGTGGTAGCCTAAGTTGCATGGTTTTGAGTTTTGTTGCTAGGATGTGAATGGGCATACTCCTTCCTCCTGTGGTCTGTCTGATTGCCTGGAATTTGTCCCAGAGCTTCTGTTTGTTGACTGATGATATGCAGTATTTCCTCAGGGCTGGAATGAACTTGGCTAGGCCTAAATTCTGTGTTTTGGGGTCTTTTCTCCAGTTGGTGTGCAAGTATTTTGCATCACCTGCTAGATTGAATCCAAGCCAAATCATGGCCTCAAACGAGTTCTCATCTATGCCACTGATGCCCAGGTAGTCCCTGTAAGTCTATATCCAGTTGTCAAATTCAGCTGCCTGCCTCCACTTTCCTTTTCCATCCAACTTCTCAATTTTGCCTAGTTTGATACCTGAGGAGTTTAGGAGGTTGTTGGGGGCAGGAGTAAAGCTGTTATTTCGCTTGAAGGGTGCTGGCGTGCCTTCTTTCCATTTCCAATCATGCTTATTATCATCTGACTCAGTATCTGATAATGATGAATCAGAGGGAGGGGGGCTGGATTTCTGCCTATTTTTGCATTTTCTGGATATCTGTTGGTGGGTACTGGGGTTTGGTGGTGGCTTAGTCTGTGATTGAGGTGCATAGCCACGCTTAAAGAAAGTCAGTGGTTGATGTAGAAAGCTGCTGAAGATGCTGGGGTTGGGTGGGGCTCTTGGTGTGCGATTTGCAGTAATAGGGTTGAAATTAAGGGCTCCACTCATAACAGGGGGCTGAGATGAGGATCTGTGGTGATGATGTAGGGGTCTAGGTGTCTCATCTGGGTCTGCAAACGAATTTGATCTTCTCCTTCTAGCATGCAAAGGAATCCTGGACAGGTAATAGCTAGGGTCCTGCTTATTGGTATTTTGGGGGTCCATTAGTGCATGTTGGATATAGTAATCTATTTGCTGTTCTTGGAGGTTACTGGGGTTCAATCCAGCAACTTCATGCACGTCTCTGAGCCAATCTCTGGTACAGTAAAAGGCTCTTATGTGGCTTGGAGCTTTGTCTAGAAATCCTTGTTCTAAAATAACTTTTTTCAGGGTGTCATAGGGCATTCCTATGAAAATAGATTGCTGAGGGGTGGCAGTTCTGGAGGGGACTTCTTCTGTGGTCAGAAAAACAGTTGCATTGCCTGTAAAGGTCTCTGGGTGCTCAGGTTTGATGTCTGGGATGTTTCTGAGGCTGGCCCTACTGGGGCCTCTGCTAAGAATATCTTGCTGGCTCATGGGGGGGTCAAAATGAAGTGACTCCATAGTGGTGTTATCTGGGTAAGTTTGGGGTGATTTGAACTCGTCTCTAGAGGGAGATTGATCTCTACTAGAATGCTGGGAAGGGTTTCTGGAAGGGTGCCTGCTTGACTGCTTTGAGGATGGTTTGGTGGGCCTTGCTGACTGCATTTTGACTGGGGTTCTTGGTGTGAGTGACAGGGTTTGAATATAGCAGTGGTGTACTGGTTAATTGGTGCTTAGAGGCGTGCTGAATGTGCTGTTGTTGCTTCTTGGTGCCTAGTAAGCTGCAGGGAGAACAGGTTCTACTGTGTCATAGGCCTGCAAAGAGCTCTTGGTGCTATTTCTGACTATTTGTGGGTGGGAATTCCTAACTGAGGTATCTGGGGGGTTTTCTGGTGTGCAGGTGTGAATTAATCACGTCTCCTAGGGGTGATCAAGCCCTAGTTGTTTGGGTTAAGAGGTACTGAGAATACTCAGCTAATTGTAGGTAAAAAAAATGTAAACTACTACCAACTTGGAAGCCAAGACTGTGAGACACAGACCTGACCTCTAGGTGGTAGGAGGTGTTGTGGGAGGCTTCTGTGACGGTTCTAAAGGTCCTGGTAAGGCTTTAGAATCGCCCTAGATGCCTCTGTATGTAGTGTAAAGTGTCTGGGTGTCTGGGGTGGTTTCTGGGTGTTCTGGGAATTTACTGGAGGGCCTGTTAGGGCCAAAGTGAACAGAGAATTACCAGTGTAGCTAGTATATTGTTTCTGGTGCTATCTAGTCGGTTGGGCTTGTCTTGTCTGCCCTTCCAAAGTCTCTGGACCACAGCTCTTTAATAGAGACTGAATGGTTAGAGTATGAGTCCAAATGGCTCATATACATGAATCAGAATGACAACAGTATGAGTAGAGATGATAATGAAATGATACATGATGATGAAGAGTAGAAGCATGATGCTTCAAAGGCTCTTGTGACAGGAGATGAATCATACAAGACTCATAGTGATAAATAAGGAAAATAGGTAACAGGAAATGATGTCATGGCTGTGTGATGATGTCACAAGCCAGGGGACAAACAGGAGGCTCTTCTAGAAGCATGTGGACGCTTGTAGAGTAACTGAGGCGACAGGAATAACAGGTAATGACTAAAGAAATAACTGGGAAAAAACTGGACAGGAATAGGACTAACAGAAAGGGAAATACATGAGGGCAGTCCTAAAAGGGGAGTGACTGCCTAACTGGGAAGTATGAGGAAGAAAAGAGATGTAAGGACGATTTCCTTACACTTACTTTCCAGTATCTGCCAGTATTGGTACAACCATCCCTACACTTCAAGTGCTTGGCAAAGTGTTGAAAATTTACACAATAGAATCAACTGCATGTATCAAAGCACCTTTAATGATAAATAGCAATATACATCCAGGTTGCCTTCATTGAATTTATATTTCATTGAAAAACTGCTAGCAAAAACTGCAAGGCTACCACTACTAGAAAGTTTCATACCTCACCGCAATAGTTATTTATTTTACAGATTGGAGGCTGGAGATAGAACGTATTTGCAGATGTGCCCATTGCAGTTAATGTTTTTGGCCATCAATGAAACCTTCTAGATTGTATGAGGAATCAAGTTTAAAAAAATATTTTTGTAATTAAGGTAATTTAATTTCATTAATATACTGACATAATATATTATCATAAATAATTGCCAACTAATTTTCATAAACTTATTGCATAAATATGCAATTGCACTCATAACATTATTAGTACTAGTATATGCCTAATATTCATGTTTTGCAAATGCAAATATACATGCACACAACTATTCTATCATTTTTCTTGATTGATCATAGATAGCTATTAGTACAAGCAGCCAATCATTTGCAGATTATCCAAAAAAACACTATACCATGGTTTTTACATCAATTCATGGCTTTACAATCCATTCAACTACAGAGTTTATATCTAGTAATTGATCATTTTTCACTGGTGAGTTCCAAGCTGAAAATGCAATCAAATAAGCTAATCCAACAATATGCAATCATTTGCAAAGTCTTCAAAGCCAGTTTTTGTGATTCTCTACAAATGGCATACATTTTGTATCAATTATTATTCCCGAATTTATCACATCCAATGGATTAAGTATCACAAAATTCCAAAACAGGGGATGTAAAATGTAAAATCGGAATGGGAGCTGTACCTAAGTAGGTAATCCGCTATTCAATACACCATAACGTTTTGGGCTTTTTCTGAATCTCAGATCATCCGGGATAGAATTGCAAACTAGACAAATCTTTACAAAATTTATGTCATTGGAAAGTAAATAGGTTAAACTTTTTATTTCATGGTAGACATATCACAATTCCTGCACAAAATATTTTTGATGTACTGTAAAAAGAAAATTCTTCAATAAGATTTGAAAGATATTAGCGTGGGGGGTTAATACCAAATCACAATCTTAGTAAACAATTTCTACAATCAATTGGCAGAGATTCAGTAAATCATGATCTTTTCTGAAATGGCTTAAAATCCAAATGTTTGCTGAATAAGATAATATGGAGACAAGATAATGCAGCAATTTGGCCCTCTAAAACTTGGAATCTTGAGCCTCTAAATCTCTGCTGTTTTTTATTTGTAGTTTTAGAAGTCTAGAATTCTAGCTTCAGTTACTATAATTCATTATGTACTGTAAAAAATCTCAATGATTTGTTCAATCATAAGCTTGTCTGCTCAAGTAAGAATATAGCAAATGTGCAACTTCTATAGACCACTAATTTAGATTATCAAATCTTCAAATATATTTGGTAATGACGGATAATGCGTGCATCTTGCGAAAATCCCTTTTCTCTGTGTCCATTGCTGAATAAATTGTAGTTTCTTGTATATTCTACCAAATATCTTCTGTGGCTTTATAATGCTGATGTGCAGTCCAGGCCTCAACCTGACCAAGGGTCTTTCGAACCTCTTCAAAGCTCATTTTGCATACTCTTTTGATTTTTTGCCAGTACAAAATTTTAAGACTACCTGCTTGTAAGAATGGAACTTAAATGCTTCAAAGCACTGCTTCAAAAATTTAATTGTCTAATCCAAACGCAATTTGAATTTGCATATCAAGGGAAAGTCAATGAAACTTTGAACACACCTTAGAACTTTCTCCAAAATCTGGTTCTCTAGTAGTCCATGACGCCACTCCTGCCAAATCTAGGTTTTATATATTCAATTGGGTTTGAAAATATTATTTAGATTCTGAAATTTTATTTTGCAGATTGCCTTCTGAATTGTTATCATGGTAACCAAGTGTTTGTGTCTAACTTTGCAATTTGAATGTGTATTAGTTTAAAAACCAAGGAAATCTAGTTTCTCCAAGTGATCACCTAACCAGTCACATAAAATTAGATAGCTAAAGCAATATAACTGGTCTAAGTAATTCATTCAAACTTCATTTTTTGTTTAAGGCTTCTAAGGACTACAATCAAGTATGACTACAGGAACTTTTTGGATTTCATTTATGTATTTTTAATGATATTTGTAAATCAGCTAATTTCTCCTTGTAAGAGACTAAAAAAAAGATAACTATAACAAATGCCATCCTGGCATGCAAAGATCATATGGTAAAGGGTATATTTTTAATGATAATATATAATAGTTATATTTTCATATCCTAAATGAAATTTGTAAGATGAATCTTATTTGATACTAATATCAAAGGTAGGGTCATTTGCCTAATTTGTCCTGAATCGAGTTTCTAGCCTTACCCAGAACTACCCTGCACCTAGCCACCCTTGGCCTTGGCCTTAGCCTTGCTACTAGCTATAGTAGATCCATATTCACCTGATCCTGCCTTCCAAGAAGTTTTGTCTATTCTTGGCAGTACGGTACATCACCATACACCTTGCCTATATTCCAGCCTGTTCATAGTAACCGTTACAACATAACAGCCTGCATCCCTGTTACTATTAGGCTTCTTAGTTTGGAATTCAAGAGAGATCACCAGAAGGTTTTGATATCACAAACCTTGACTGCACAATATTATTCTATATGTTTCCATCAGTTTCCATAATTTTCTAGCTGCTTCCATTATACAGTTTATTTCTAATTCCCATTGACTCCTACACCCTGCACAGGTGTTGTGCAGCCCCAGTGCAGCCGCGGCGCTGAAATTCTATTCATGTCCTTCCAGTTCTATGCTCCAAATAGGATTGCTATATAAGGAGTCCTTTCTCCTACCAATTTTATCTTCTTATCCTTTCCTCTTCATACATTAACTTGCGTCTTTTCCTTAGTTGTATCTCAAGAAGTTGTTATTCAAATATACTTTCTATTATCCCTTTTGGTTGACTAAACAGCCCCTGCTAACCCCGCTTTGCTACTTCCTATGCCCAGTACCTTAACTACTCCTTGCTCAATTATACTCCTGGTTAGTGCTACACAACCCGTGCCTGTGCACCCCCTTGAACAATTCAATACCTACACCCTTGGCATCGTCAACTGCCGGTACCCCTCCCTCATCCCTGCAGACTGTACCCTTTACCACATACATGACAGTACCCTCTTCGGCCGTCAAGATCCTGTCACTGAGACCTGGTCATCACACATTGTTGCGTTGACATATGTGTCTCCACCAAACTCAAGAACAATGTCTGGAATCAAAATATCTTGTACTCCTCTTCCACCAACCGACAACCCATGGAAAGCATATATTACCTAACTCAATTCACACCCGATTGGGGTTGTCTCCATCCTCAACCTCTATAATAATACCCCAACTACCCTTCTCACATCAATTGATACCGCCTATATCATTAGCACTAACTCTGGAAACACAGGACAATGGGCAGCACTAGAAATACCAACTATTGCAAATGCTACAGCGCTTAACTACACCAACCAGGCCTTATAGCCCTCCCTTCATGTCTGGATACTAGTAGGAGTCTCAAAGGAAACTCCAAGCCCTTACATCACGACTACCTGCACCATGCAACCTTGTCCCGAAAATTGCAGATTGTTTAGTTTTTAATGGAAACAGAAATCAATACTGCCAATTCATTATGCAACTCCAAATTGTTTTCTCCTCTTACCCCACCTAATACCCCTCTAACCCAGCTAGGATCGCCTATGCTATTTCTCATCCATTGAGAAGTGCATAATTATGGTTCAACCCTTATATGGACCCAGTCACTGCTCTAGTCCAGTTCCAGTCCAATGAGAGCTTCATCTACGTCCTCCAAATAGTATTTGACAACCCAGATCCTGAAGCAACTACCAGAAAAAAACTTGGCAAATTCCATCAAGGCAAAACAAAATGCTCCACCTATGCTACCAAGTTCGTTACCATTTCCACAAAGCTTTATATGCATCAGAAGAAGCAGATTGCCAGATTCCCCCTTGATGTCAATAAGGACATTGCTATGGCATTGTCTTACCAATTCAATGTTTGTGACACTTTGACTGCTGTTGAACAAATATGCTTTCAGCTGGACAACAAAATCTGGTGTGTATGGAACCAACACCACATGGCTTGTCAACCTCACAACACCTCTGCTTAATGCACCAATGCTCCCATCAGCTCTTTCATGGCTACAGGCCCACATTCAGGACCTATGGATCTCTCTGCTATTGAAGTTAAAAAGCAATAGGGATTTCTTACCCAGGTTAATCAGGATTACTGCCATTTCAAGCGCCTCTACCTCTATTGTGGCCCAAACAAAACCCCCCCTTAGACGCATGTACTTCATGTCCAATGTAGTACTCGAAAACGTCTGAGAATTGTTTGATAAAACCCTTGCCAAAGAATTTATTTAACCAAGTTCTTGATCTAGCACCTCCTCTATCTTATAGGTGAAGAAAAAAGACCATTCCCTACACCTATTGCATCTACTACAAAGCACTTAACAACATCACACAGAAAACCAGGTACTCCTTGCTAGAATTGAGGAAACCCTGAAACAAATCCAGAGAACAAAGTACTTTACCAGATTAGATCTTAAAGCAGCCTTCAACCCGACTCGAATTAAAGAAGGCAACGAATAGAAAACACCCTTTCAAACTTAATATGGCCTTTTCCAATTCATGGTTATCCTCTTTGACCTTACGAATGCCCCAACTTCCTGTTAGCGCCTTGTTAATAATACCCTCCATGAATTTCTTGATGTTTTCTGTATTATCAACCTTGATGATATTCTCATGTACACAAAAAACCACCAGGAACATCAAGAACAAGTCTACAAAGTCCTTGCTAAACTTTCTGAGGCAGTACTTTTTGTCAAACCTGTGAAATGCGAATTTACCGCAATCAAGACAATCTTCCATGAATTTGTTTCATTCTCTAAAGGCATTGAAATGTACCCGGAAAGAGTCAAGGCTTTTATTTAATGAGAAACATCAACATACGTATAGCATATATGGTATTTCTTAGGTTTTGCCATTTCCACCAATGCTGTATTAAAGGATACTTCTGTATTTGTCTATCATTCTTACATCTATTTCAAAACAATACTCTCTTTACATAGTCTTCAGATTGTGTCCTGGTATTCTTGAAATTGAAGAAAGCGTTTGCTACAGCACCAGTCCTTTGACACGTGGCCCCAACCTTGAGTGATTCTTGGAAACCAATGCTTCCAACTATACCACAAAACCAAACACATTGATATAGCCTATTACTACACCAGAGGATGCCTTCTCAACAACATATTTCAGCTCCACTACGTCTCTACCAAGGAAAATGTCGCTGATATTATGACGAAGGGTCTTCCAAACGACTTACACACTAAGTTTGCTCAATTACTTGGGTGTTTCGTTCGAGAGAGTGTGTCAGAATAATTGTTCTTACCCCCAATTGAGTCCTTTTTATTTGTTCTATTCTTACATGTCTCAGGTATACATATCCTTCTGTTATATTCCATCCCTACCATGTTTTTCTATTTTTGCCACAATCTTTGCTGTTATATTCTGCTTTCATACTATATCAGCTTATATTAGCTCACTTCTTCATATACCTTCCTGTTTGGGATATCCATGCTGTAGCTTACACTCTCACATGTATCACCCACACCTGTCATTGCACCCACACATTTTTGTATTGATCTACACCATTTTATAGTGTGACTCGCTTGTTTCATTTTTCATTGACAGTTTAATACACCTTCACGCTGGTGTGCCATACCTATTTTGTTTGTCAATACTCTTGGTATTATTCTTGGTCAACACCATGCCCCAGGACTTCTTGCTGGACTTGCATTGAGCTTTTCTCTTGCTCGCTTCCTTCCCTACTCTTGAATATACGGTTGCTTGGTCCTCCATTAAGTTTTATTCTTTAGTGAATATGATTACTTTGAAACTGATAAGTTGCTCTACTAGCTACCCCGTAAACCGCTCTTCTCCGGGATTGTTGAACTAACTTGTGCACATTTATCCTCCTCTATCTTGACTTGTGATCTTCATGGAGTATACCTTCTTACAACTCAAGCCTCTTGAAATCACAGTCAGGCAATGGAGGTCCGTCTCAATGGACTTCATTACCGGACACTTTATATCTTATTGTTTTGACAATGCCCTGGTTGTTCTTGATTGCCTATTCATAATGGCACATTACATTTCTACCACAACTGAATGCCACTCGAAACCTCTTGCATGCCTTTTCATAGACAGCATCTCCTGGCTTCACGGCCTCCCAGACTCTATTGTTATGAATGGAGGGAGCTATTTCACCTCCGAATTCCCCCGCTTCCCATGCAAGCTGCTAGGAATGCAACAGAAGCTTTCCACCAGCTCCCACCCACAGACTGACAGCCAAACTGAAAGAGTGAATGGAATCCTGTAACAATACCTCCGCAACTCCTGCAATTACTGACAGGATAACTGATCCAAGTTGCTGACCATGGCCCAGTTTAGATACAACAATACCCTGTCAGCAACTACCAGAATCACTCCCTTTTTTATCATTCATGGGCAATATCCCTGCTATGTAGTCATTGCCAACTCTGCAGTCCCTCAACCTAGCTCCGAAGCACTTAAGGATTATGCTTAACACTTGTTGCTCCTGCATAAACACCTGCAGGCTGGGATATTGTGGTCCTAAGCAACTCATGCCAAATAAGGTGATTCCTGTTAAATCTTCCCAATTGCATATAAGATGGGCAACAAAGTTTGGCTTTTAATGCAACATATCTACACCACCAGCTCCTTAACTAAGCTGGATTTCAAAGGTCTTGGGAAATTTTCAATCATCCAGAAGATCTTTAGTTATGCATATGAGCTTGAACTTCCATCAACCATGAAGGTCCACCCAGTCTTTCATGTCTCTCTTCTTAAACCTATTGCACAAGACCCCCTCGCAGGCCAACTTCAACCTCCTCCCTCTCCAGATATTGTCAACAAAGACCTTGAATAGGAAGTTAAAGGCATCTTTGACTCTTAGTTAGTCCGAATACAACTCAAATACTTAATCCGTTGGATTGGTTACCATCACCCCACTTGGGAACTCGCAAGCAACCTTGAGAACGCTTCAGCAATTGTAAGGCATTTCCAAACAGCTTACCCTCCAAAACCACACCTCAAAACCTTCTAGCATCATGAGTGGCTTTGGGTACAACCCGATTATCATCAATGATGACCTGGAACCTATTCAAGAGAAATTGCTAGAGCTCTTCTCTGGAAGGGGAACTACTATCATGAATCCAGTTTCTAGCCTTATCAAGGACTATGATACACCTAGCCACCCTTGGCCCTAGCCTGGCTACCAGCCACGGTGGATCCATAATCACCTGATCCTGACTCTCAAAGAGTTTTGCCCATTACTGATACATAGCCAGATATAGCTAGCTAGATTGGCGCTGCAAAGACATTACTGTAGCAGCAATAATTCCATATTCTACAAGCCAGGAAGCTTATGCTCACCTTTTATACACAAAACCATACTTAAGCACCAAATCAAACTTTATCATCTACTACTCCTGGTAATATCAATAGTGAGTTTTCTGCACAATTTCTGGAACTTTATTATAATTTCCCCTTTAAATGGCAAAGGAATTGGAAAATATGCTATTTTAGTCAATATCAAGACTTCTATAATTATGAATGAGAACAGTTTGCAATCACAACAATTGTAAGTTTTCAACTTGTAATTGTGTGCACAATTACCTGTGCTTATGATGGCTCAATGTAGATAAATGCCGTATAGAAAGAGAATTTTCTTAGAAAATGGCAGCATTTTTAAGTAGTAATCAGCATGTGGTGCAGTAGTCAGAAGTCATTTCAAATTATGAGATCTAGGGGGTTTAAAGGAAGATTAGGAAATTCTATTGATCTATGCAATGATCTTGGGCTGACTACTTGCCAAATCATATAATTCGTCCAATATATTGTGAAGGATATCTGATACCTTTGACCACCCTGTAAAGTGCTTTCAAACTCTAGTAAAGTCTAATCATGCACTTCCAATCACCCATATAAGATCCCTTTCAGACTTCATTATTAATAATAAGTCAAAAACATAAACAGATGCTTAGTGGAGGGCTCTGATGTCTAGTTTGTACAATTACCTTTTCATATATGGGATTCTTCGATTTGACCCATTTCCAAGGCCATGAAGCAAGAGTTTTGAGTTATATATCATGAATTTGTGTGCTTTTATATTTTGCAATGATAACGCTACATCAGCTAATAAATTGTATAGCACACAATCTGATACTAAATAGGCAAAAAGAGCTCTGAATTCAATATGTTATAATTTGGCAGGAGAGCAAGCTATTTGTTATATTTTGTTTAGATACAAGCAATTGGTGGAAGATTATCATACACTAGTAGAGCATTTAGGGCTATTTGTGAAGGCAATTCTTGCAATCGCTCATCCACAAATTAATCCATCGGTAAGGAATTAGATGGTAGGACCCGGTACACTTGTGATGTCCAATGAGGCCTCATTAGCATAAATTGACGGGTGGGAGTATTTGACGCCATACTTCCATTTCAATATACAATTAACCTTCCGGTAGTTCCTTTCGGATTCCAAACTAGAAACTTAAGTAGTGACAGGAATGCAGGCTGTTGTATTTCAACGGTTACCAAGGATGGGATAGGATATGGGCAAGGTGAATTGTGGTATAAAGTAGTGCTAGTAGTAGGGGAAATTTATTAGAAGTTAGAATTAAGTCAATATAGATCCAATGTAGCTAGTAGCAAGCATGAGGCTGATGGTGGCTAGGTGCAGGGTAGTATTTGTTAATGCTACAAACTTGGCTCATGAGAACACCCAATCAATACTTTCCTACATTTTAAGTATAAGGAATCTCTGTAGCGATAAGTGCCTATGCTCAAACAAAGTCCTACACCAAAGGACGGCGCTCGCAAGGGTAGATGGCAAGACAGTATATACTGCTGTAAAAAGTAATAACAAGAGGTATATCTTTTGGATCTCCTTATCCATTAAAGTTCTTTCGTAATGCCATCGTTCCGTCAGTGGGTAATCACATACAATACTACCCACCCAATTCAACGGCAATGATTTTATTATTAGTCCTCGCATCTCCCCAGACAGTAAGACAGTTTGGATCAATATACAGGAATAACGTCTTCTACGTAAACATCCACCCTGCAGCATGCTGTAATCTAGTAGAAACTAAATCTTGCCTTCCAAATCTCGGGGCACTCGGATATCCACACCCCGTTGTTTTCAAAAAGATATTCTTCCTCAATTTTGTGTCCTTTAAGCGAAACGTGGTATATAATGTTAAAAAGGGAGTTTTGGAATTGTGAGTTGGGCATAGTGTCGATTTAATGAATGTATAAGTAAGGTTGGTATATCGTGAGCAGCGGCATGCGCACTTAAAGGTAATTGTAAGTACATTATATTCCTTGATACGGGGAAAGCTTCCCATCAAAGGCCCACCCCCCCAGGACTGGTGGGAGGGATATCCACGAACCAAGGGTGCCAGTACCTCCATCTCCTTTCACCTGTTGTAAATCTTTGGTTCCATTTTGCGCAGAAACAGCATGTACGCAACGCAACACCTGCTCCGCGCCTTCCTCCCGCCAACAGATTCTTACTGACTGACCCGCCTGGCGAACTAGGGTGTTTGTTCCTGCTTGTATCACATCCAGATATTGCTATATCCTCTGTCATTGCCATGTTGCTGGCTCCGCCCCTACCTCCTCCCCAGCTCGGCGCTTTCAAACTAAACCCATGAGTGGTGTGGCGGCTAGCGTCTCGTGGATGGCGTAGCGACGCTTACACATGTGGAATTGAGGGTCCCGGGTTCAAAACCTCCAATATGTCCCCCTGAATTCAATTCTTTATGGGCGGCATAGGTTGCATTCAATCCGGGGAAGAGGGTTGCCCAGCTTACTGTAATACTCCGGTTCCCAACATATGGTTTAATTCCAGTAGATGGAACCAGGACAATCTGTTTTTGCCCTTCTAAATGGCGCGGGTACTATGTTGTGAAGGTGCCCACTTTTTTCATATTTAAATTTCACCAGGGCCCGCTAAAATTGGGGAACCTAGTATAGCTAGAGCCGTTGAAATCTCTACCGTCGTGGTGTGGTTGTCCCATAGATGGAAGTATTACATGATGCCCCAGGAACAATGTCTAAAACTCTTACCCGCTTTCCTAGTTTTCTCAATGAAAGATCCCCCCGTTGTTTACGTTCTCCACTTACAGATACTTGAATTACATCGAACTACATGGGATGCAAACAGGATGTAAATCGCTCTGCAACAAATTATATCCCGTTCCTCCCCACCCCTCACCCTACACACAACCTAACCACTAGGATCAGGGAGTCATTAAACTTACCTTGCGCCCTACCCTAAACGCTTGGGCTGTAGCGGCTTGAGGTTGAGAAGTGGGCTGAAGATGGAATTGATGTTATTGCCCGCAGATTATAACTTTCATATAGTAGTCGAACTCTGTTGTTATTGGTTGGAACATGTAGGATTGTAGTTTCTATTGATTACAGTTGTGATTAACCCTGTTGCAACCGAGTTTGGGGTCGTGTTGGAGCAGGAGGGGTAGTGGTTGCGCTGGACCGCTGAGCCCGTGTCGCCAACACCTCTCGCAACGTTGGCCGCAACTTCCACATATACACGGGTGCCGTTCTCAGCCATCGATTTAAGGTGCGGTGAGGAGGAGGAGGAGGCGGGGGGGAGAGGGATATCGATGCCCAACATTTGCTTGTTTTGTGTGCAATAGGGAGGAAGATGACAGCAATGACGAGGAGAGCGATGAGGCCGAGGATGATAACGAGGCATTGTAGGCACAACATGCATAAAATTTTTGACAAGCGATTCAGAGGGTGTGATGACCAGGTCCCAGTGGACAGGAACCAGGAGCGGGTATTGTAGCCGTGGAGGTGGTGGGTACGATGGGTAGGCTGAATGGAGGCGGGGTATGAGGAGTTGAGGGCGCGGACGACGTACTCGTTGGTTTGGTCTAATAGGTAGCGGGCGTCGGCGATGGGTTCTGAGCCTGGGAGGATGAAGGTACGGCGAGTCGAGAGAGTGAATCCTGGGGCGAGGCGAGGGGTCGAGGCACGGGGCATGGGATGTGGTCAAGGCGGGGTCAAGAGGGGCTGTCTAGGCCACGGAGGAGGAGAGTATAAAATATATTCAAATAACAACTTGTTAAGGTACAGCTGAGGGAAAGAGACAAGTTGTTGCGTGAAGAGGAAAGGAAAAGAAGACAAGACGAGAGGGAGGAAGGACTCCTTACATAGAGATCCTTCTCGGACTATGGAACTAGAAAGACATGAATAGAATAGCAGCGCCGCGGCTGCGCAGAGGCTGCGCGGCGGGTGCGCAAGGTACATGAGTCAAAGGGAATTAGAAATCAACTGCGCAAATAGAACTGACTAGAACTGAATAGAAACTGGCGGAAACATATGGAAAGCTATTGCGCAGTGAAGGTTCGTGATACCAGAACCTTCGGGTGGTTTCTCTGAGATTCCGAACTAGGAAGTCGAGCGGTGACAGGGATGCGGGCTGTCATGTTGCAACGGTTACCCGGAACGGGCTAGGGCATAGGCAAGGTGCATTGCGATATAGAGTAGCGCCAGTAATAAGCGGAACTCATCAGGAGTCAGGATCAGGTGAACATGGATCCACTGTGGCTGGTAGCGAGGCTGCGGCCGTTGGTGGCTGGGTGCAGGATGGTCTTGGGTGAGGCTAGAAACTCGGTTCATGACAGAGGGCATGCGGGCTTGTTTGTGGCAATCACATTGCCAAAACAAGGCAGTTTTTTTTTTCTAATCCGCAAGAACATGGGCACAAAGCTACGCAAGGCCGGGGGCTGTCACACCTGTGGCACCGTATGTTGTTTTCACCAATTGGCAGGCAGGTAGGCAGGCAGGCAGGCCGCCCGTACCGTATAAGACTTTTTTGCAGGCAGCAAGCATACGCATGTACCCACCTACCTATCCCCCAAAAACTGCTGCCCCCCCGTGAATGAAAAATTCACATTCTCATAATCGCGGCCCGCAGGATGTCTTGTGTTGTGTTGTGGACACATACTGTATTGATTGCGCACATAAGCCAAGTATCTTTTTTCTTCCTTTTTTTCGTTTTTTTTCTTGTATCATCTTCTTGGGGGGACTAGTGTAGAAGGGATCACGGGGGTGTCCGGCATATGCAGCTTGTTGTGCGGCTACGTGCAGGGTCATTAGGCGCGGGGGGAGACGCAGCGGCAACTGTGGTGTTTCCTCTGGATTGGATGGCGGCAGCGGGGCGGGCTGTGGCACGTTTGCAACGGTCAAGCGCTCAGGCTCTGCTCATTACTTGCATATATATTGTTGCAAGGACCAAAGGGTCTTTTTTACTTTGACGGATTTCCTGCAAGGGCCTACCGGGCGAGTTGCTGGCAGCTGGTGGCCTTTGTCAGTATGGCGACAAATCGCCAAGACCTTCTTGGCGCAGGAACGGACGGCTAGACTGGCAGTCAAGCTGTAAAGAGGCTTTTCGGCGTTATGGGTGTGACCATCAGCTTCGCCCGTCAGCGATGGCAGATGGTGGCCCTGGCGGGCGTGACGCGGGCCAAGTGTTGGCTGATGATGCCCGTGAGGGCGTTTGCGATGCGTGAGGAGGGGGGGGAGTTGACTCCTCCATAGCAAAAGGAATACACTGTATCTATCAAGAAGGGTGGATGGGATGGGATAAGATGAAGTCTGTATATATATGTAGGTGGGTACCTATAGGTAGGTGGGTATTTACTTTGGTATCTATCATGTGATCAAGACCTCCTTGACCAAACCAGCGGGTTTTCTTTTGGGGAATTGTGGCAATTATATTTCATGTGCGTATATATATATATATATATAACAGGTCACCGTTCGGGCATGTAGGAGGTAGGGGTATATATCGGTATGAGTATAAGGATGAGTATGGGTATGAGTGTGACGCCTTTAAGGTCAGTTTATTAATTGGCTTACTCGACGATCAAGCGCTGTCGTGCATACACGCTACACGTAGGATTCAGTTGATTTCATTTCATTTCATTTTATTTCATTTTCTTTTTTTATTTTTCCATCTCGTTGGTATAAACAACTGAGCCAGCTCCCCCCACAAACCGGGGAAGGGGTACCGTATCAAATGAATTTGGGTCCCCGCGCTAAGAAAAACCAAACCCATTGCCCCCCGTCCAGCGTTTCTGCGATGAAAATGGATTACTTAAACCTGGACCGTGAAGGCGGGGGGGTGGTCATATCCCTACTTACTTTGCATGATATATACCGTCGTCGTGCGTGGGCATAGGCATGGATAGGTAACAACCCAGAAATGGCATGCATAGGGGGTACTCCAGTAGCAAATCGAATTGGATTGAATCGAATTGATATCTCATTTCTTTTTTTCTTTCAGTGCAGCGCATTCCGGGATATATATATATATATAGTATTCATTATATATAATATAATATACATACTACCGCTACCAACACTCCACTCCACTCCACTCTACACCTTCTTTTTTCTTCTCACCTACCTACCTACTTATAGGGGGTGGCCCCGGGGGGGGGGTTTGGTCGCCTTGTAGGTTTTGAAGGCCTTGAGTACGGGCCCCCCTTGCTATGGAGGTATGCAACACTCGATTCGTATACATTAGGTAGGTGGGGACCCGGTTTATGCGTATTGTGTTGTGTTGTCTCGTGTCGTATCGTGGAATAATTGGTGTTTTTATTCTTTTTATTCTTTTTGTTTTTATTTTATTATTTTTGCTCTCCCGCCTATTCCGCGGATTGTGTATTTATTTAGTGCGTTTGCTCTAGGGCTTGTTAGATAGGTAGGGTAGGGTAGGGTAGGTGGGTATGTAGTGAAGTGAAGTAAAGTTGGTTGGTTGCATGCGTATATATCGATATCAATCGAATCAAACAGAGAAGGGGAATGATTAATTGGGGTTTTCTTGTTTGAAGAAATTGGAGGGAGAGTGGGTGTGTGTGTGTGTGAGTGAGTGAGTGAGTGAGTGAGTGAGTATCTAGGTGATTAATTATAATTGACCCCCCCCCCCCCGGGCGGCCCGGGGCGTAGAGGTCAGGCGAAGATAATGGATGATGCTGGTGGGAGAGACCAACGAGAGGTATGCATGAGCCCGAGACCTTTTCTTTGAGGGAGGGTGGGAGCCTGGGGTGGGGGTTGAGGTAGGTATGGCTGTGGGGCGGGAGGGGTAGATTGTATACTCTGGTGGGCGTGGTGTGGGGTGTTTGCGGTTTTGTGGGGAATCACTACATTGGTTATGATCCCCCCCCCCCCCTGACTGAATGAATGAATGAAGAGGTTTCCGTGGTGGATATGTTTTTCGGCCCATGTCGAAGAACCAAGAGTTTGTTACCTACCAAGTAGGTGGGGACCGTGGATGCGCGCATTAGGGGCCCTGAATGTGTGCATCAGGGGCCGAGAAGGTTTGCATTAGGGGCCGGGGATGTGTGCATTAGGTGTCCCGTGATTGTGCGCGCTAGGGGGGCCCATCGTGACCGTGCGAGCTAGGGGGCCCATATCGCAGGCAGAGTTCGCACCTCTCGTCAACAAACACACACACATCCTCGCCCGCCATCCCCCCCCCCAACGCCTCCCAACCAACCAACCCGCCCCCCTCCCCGACCCCAATCACCGCCATCCACGACAGACGAGACATCACACGACGACAGAGACTACAGCGAGGACTCCCTCGCAATGACACGAAAAAGACGTGGCGAGCCGGCCGAGATACGCCCCCCGATCGTGCACTCCAAGCTGTGAGCATCCCCCGCACGTTCCCGCACGCCCGACACGTGCTCACTGACCCCTCCCGTGTGCAGGCTCCCGCCCGAGTACTTTCCGTGCGATACCCGGCGTGCGAGCACCACGCCGGCGGCTGGGTGACGCCGCAGTCGCTCACCAACCACTACAGGGCCTTTCCGCACCACCGCTGCCGCGTGGCGCGAGCGCCGTGGGCGGCGTCGGCGGCAGCTCCGCCGCGGACGTGCTGCTCGAGCTCTCGGCCAACCTGCCCGAGGTGTTTGAGTGGTGGCGCAAGCAGGCCGCGTGGGGCACGCACCCTGACAACAGGCTCCCGGCGGCGTGGTGGCAGGCGGTCCAGGCGCACGGCCACCCGCGCTGGACGGTCTCTCTGCGGCAGTCCAAGGCCGCTACCTGGAGTGCGTCGAGCGCGAGTACGGCGACGACGATGACGCGGCGGCGGCGGGCGACGCGGAGCCGCTGCCGCTGATGGCCCTGCCGTGCGACACGCTGCCGGACGGCCCCAACGCCTTCACGGCCTCGCGCGCCGGCAGCCTGCAGACGCTGCCCTGCGGCCGCGTCACGCTGTTTGACGACCGCGACGACGCCCATGACGCCGCGCGCGTCTCCGACGACCTCGCGCCCAGCCCCTCGAGCCGCACGCCGCACGCCCGGGCCTCGGTGCCGCACGTGCTCCGGATCGACCCCTCGGCGCCGCACGCCCGCCGGGTGGGCGGCCCCACGCTCAGCCTCACCGACAGCAGGGGCGACACGCGCGCCTGCGCGCTGCGCGGCGGCGTGCTCGTCCGCGACGGCCAGTACACCTGCTTCTGGGCCGACGCCGCCGCGCCAAAGGGCGCCGCCAGCCACTGGTACTACGGCGGCACCAACCCCCAGCGTGAGGTGGCCTTCGCCGTCAACCTGCGGTGCCTGGCCCCGGCCCCGCGCCCCGACGAGGCCGCTGCTGGCCGTCCCCGACGCCTTCCTCAGGCGGCAATCGGCAACGGCGACCACGAGGCGAAAATCGGCAACGCGGACCAGGATCTGGGCACGGCCATCATCTGCGACAAGGAGGATTGGGCAATGTTCGTGGAGATGCTGAACGGCGCGTGGGAGGACTTTGGAGGCGGGGCGGTGGGCGATGAGGATATGGCCATTTGCATCATGGTTGGCCGGTAGACTGGGGGGGGGTTGCCGTGTATCGTCATTTATTGCTTCATTCATCACGTCTTTTTCCCTTCCCTTTGCACCCCATCTCTTACGCCCTTCATTTCCCGCATTATCGCCTCTCATCCCATCTCATATCCACTATAAAAAAAAAAGAAAAACAAAAAACAAGAAAAAAGACCCCCCGCATCCGTGTATCCACTCACTCACTCACTCACACACCCACTCACTCCTGCACTTTTCTCACCTTCCCTTCCTCGTCCCTACTTTGTATTCCCTCTTTCCGTTCCCCACTTTTGTATCGTCATCATCAACATCATCATCACAAACATTAATATCCAATTGTATTTCTCCCCCTGTTATTTTCCTTTTTTTTTTTTCATCCGCTTCTTTTTCATTTCATTTCATTTCCTGATTTCTGTTTTTTTTTTTTTATTTATTTATTTATTTATTTCATTTCCATTCTCATTCTCGAACCCCCAACCAGACCAACCAAACCAACCAAACAAGTTGAAAAGAAATCCATAATCGAAATATAGATAAGAAATATATATATGTATATTTCTCTAGTTGTGCAAAGAGTGCATCCCGTCACCATTAGGTTTACCCCCGCGCACGCGCCAAGTTCCCCTACCCCCCACGGGCGCTGAAATTTTCGCATTACATACTGTACCGGACAGATATCACACACCTCATCCCACTTTCCCCCCTCAAGAATAGAAAAAGAAAAAGAAAAGAAATGAAATGGAATGGAATGGAAATTGGAAAGGGGGATGATATATGGGTGGGATGGTGACCTAACTCCTTGTACAGGGGGGACATTTACCCCCCCCGCCACGATTCGTGAACCGTGAACCGTGAACAATGAATGAATAAATGAATCCCAAACCCCTCTCAAAAAACAAAAAAGATACAAAAAAACAAACAAAGAACTGTAGTAGTAAAGGGGCAGGTAGGCAGGGGCAGGGGGGGAAATCTCGATCTTGATCCCGATCTCGTTCTGACGCCGAATCTAGCTGGATAGCTAGCTGGACCTGGGAATCGGATCGGGGAATAAAACGGGGGATGGATAGATGGATATATTTGGTGATTTTACAACACTGTTATTCTTTTTAAAGAAAACATACAGTCGTGAGAATAATTAATTGATTCATTGATTGATTGATTAATTACTTTATTTTTTTGTAAACATTTTTTTTTCATTTTTTCGAAAGTTAGGCTTTATAATTTTATTTTTAGCGTACATATTATTTATCTGCCAGGGAGAATATTGGTGCAAAGAATTACCTGCCAGGGTGACACAACCCCGGAATATATCCATCCAGTGTGGAACAATGAGGATGCATATATGTATGTGCTCACAAACCCCAACCCACCCCAAAAACCTAAAAAATAAAAATCACTATCTGTATCTGTGATAGACCGTAGCCCGCCCCCCTCCGTTATGTTATTGCGGATATTAATGGCCGAGTTGAGTCTCGAGCTAGGAGGGGGGCGCGTGTATGTTTTTCTTTTTTTTTTTTTGGCAGATTTCCTTCACACTCGACGATGGCGGGAGCTGGGGTACCTGCCAGCCACGCCTAGAATATACCTGCCCTCTCTTTCTCTCTGCAATCTCTCACAACCTAAACCCCCACCCAGCCTCGGGGGCCGGCGCGCATCCCAACCGACCAGCCGGCTCTCAATTCGCGTGCTCTCTCTCTTTCTTGCTCTATACAATAATGCGTCACGTCTTCCATTGAGAAACCTGCGCAAAAGAAAAGAACACGGTAAGCTGGATATTGCATTCTTGCATTCTTGCCTTCTTTGCCGACAGACGGACCATATCAGGTGGAGGGGGCGTCGTTTTCCAAACAATTTCTCACCTCATCAATGAATAAAAAGAAAACAAATGAAAAAAAGAAAAAAAAAAAAAAGCTGAGCGGAATGGACCATAAATCATTCTATTTCCCCTTATTACCAACAACAACCTAGAAACAAGCCACGCGGATCCTACAAGTTAGTTGAAAGCGCTGGTAGGTGTGTAGACTCATCTGAAACTGGACTGGAAGGTGAAAATATAGGAGTGTAACCCCGTAACCCCCCCAACGGTCAGTCCGACACACCAAAAATGCTCTCAAGCCAATAACTAAAATCCATGCTATTACCCTAGAAATCCTATGGCACGCGGGAGTTCAAGGGTTTCTGGTAAACACCTAAGAAAACACGGAAAAAGAAAAAAGAAAGCATATTTAAAAGATCGGTAAGGTGGGGATGAAACTTGGCTGGAAATGACGAAGCAAAAGGAGTAGGGGGTAAATCCATTTCCATTTTTTTTCCAATTTAGGTAATTGATAAGTTTGTTGGAAGGGGGGTAGGGGGTGGTGATGGGTAAATAGGGACATTTGTGCTGATTGAAGTTGAATCAATTGATACTATTCTACAAAGCCACTTAAAAGTAAACAGCCATGAGAAATACTCCGTTCACACCTACCCTAACTATCATTCATTGCCTTCATTGTATAATAGCGAGATAATGGTAGGGGCAGGAACATTATAAAATCTTTTTCCACTCCTTATTTTTTGATACCTTGGTATATTTTATTGACTCTTCTAAAATTTGGGTAGGCATGCATTTTCTTGTATGGAATGTTGAAAAGTTGGATTGTTTTATGTTTTTTTTAGAAGTGTAATGACGTGAATAAATATGTGATGCAGTGGGCTGATGTAGATATTGCATAATGTATTGTATTTGAAAATGTTTTATTTATATAGATAAATTCAAGACTGTAAATTACTTTTGTATAGGTGCCTATGACCACTGTGCTTGTCAGATTACTTTCTTTGAATCCCCGTATATGCCAATTATTTCTTTTGAACTGCTTCAGATTTTGTAAGAGTGTAAATTTCAGATACCGTCCAATATCTTTGGGCCTAAATTTGCAAACTAAGCATATACATTAAGGAAACCACACATTCCTAATTTATGAAAGCGCTATTGCAATGAAATTTCATATTTTGGCTACTTCAATGATTGATTTTGACAAATGCAGGTTTGACATAAGGTATAGTTGCAGATTAATATATTGCTAACAAAATGTTTGATTATGAATGGAACTTTCTAAATTCTGTTAAAAAAGAAGTTTAAAAGAAGTTTTTGTCTATTAAAAAGATTCACTTACATTTACAATGCGATATAATATATGATTAAGGGCCATTGCAATGTAATTCATATAAATGTGGAGTATAAATATACAATTGCACTAACCGTAATTCTAGTACATTGCTAACATCCAGGTTCTGAAAATACAATTATAAATATATATTAATATTCCGCTACTTTTTTTAATTGATAATAGATAGCTGCATATATATCTATTCAATTATTTACACATTTATCAGAGAAATAGTATCTACAAGTATTCAAATCAATCTGTTACTTATTTTGGATCCATTATATTATGGAGCTTATAGCTTGTAATTAATTAGTTTCTGATAGTTAATTCTAAAACAACAATGGAATTAAATATACTAATCTAATATAATTGCCAAAGACAGTAGCAAAGCTTGGGAGGAGGTGGAAAATAAGAAGCTATACAAGATTCCGGTTAACAAGAGAGGATTAGAGCAAGAATTCTTGGCAACCATCTACTAAAAGGAATGAGAGTAATATATATATAATGCATTCAAAGAGAAATAATGAAAGCTATGGATCCAAGAATCAATATAGATTCAAGAAACTTATCCATACTTTCCTACATGATTGCATCAAATCTCATAGTCCTATTTATTAGCCCTATGAGATGGAACTTGATTGTAAGGAAATCGTCCTTACATCTCTTTTCTTACTCATACTTCTCAGTTAGGCAGTCACTTCCCTTTTAGGACTGCCCTCATGTATTTCCCTTTCTGTTAGTTCTATTCCTGTCTAGTTTTTTCCCAGTTATTTCTTTAGTCATTACCTGTTATTCCTGTCGCCTCAGCTACTCTACAAGGGTCCACATACTTTGAGAAGAGCCTCCTGTTTGTCCCCTGGCTTGTGACATCATCACACAGCCATGATATCATTTCCTGTTACCTATTTTGCTTATTTATCACTATGAGTCTTGTATAATTCATGTCCTGTCACAAGAGTCTTTGAAGCGTCATGCTTCTACTCTTCATCATCATGTATCATTTCTTTATCATCTCTACTCATACTGTTGTTATTCTGATTCATGTAGATGAGCCATTTGGACTCATACTCTAACCATTCAGTCTCTATTAAAGAGCTGTGGTCCAGAGACTTTGGAAGGGGAGACAACACAAGCCCAACCAACTAGATAGCACCAGAAACAATATACTAGCTACACTGGTAATTCTCTATTCACTTTGGCCCTAACAGGCCCTCCAGTAAATTCCCAGAACACTCCGAAACCACCCCAGACAACCAGACACTTTACACTACACACAGAGGCATCTAGAGCGATTCTAAAGCCTTTCCCAAGCCTTCAGAACTGTCACAGAAGCCTCTCACAACACCTCCTACCACCTAGGGGTCAGGTCTGTGTCCCACAGTCTTGGCTTCCAAGTTGGTAGTAGTTTACATTTTTTTTACCTACAATAAGCTGAGTATTCTCAGTACCTCTTAACCCAAACAACTAGGGCTTGATCACCCCTAGGAGACGTGATTAATTCACACCAGCACACCAGAAAACCCCCCAGATACCTCAGTTAGGGATTCCCACCTAGAAATAGTCAGAAATAGCACCAAGAGCTCTTTGCAGGCCTGTGACACAGTAGAACCTGTTTTTCCTGCAGCTTACTAGGCACTAAGAAGCAACAACAGCACATTCAGCACGCCTCTAAGCACCAATTAACCAGTACACTACTGCTATATTCAAACCCTATCACTCACACCAAAAACCCCAGTCAAAATGCAGTCAGCAAGGCCCCACAAACCATCCTCAAAGCAATCAAGCAGGCACCCATCTAGAAACCCCTTTGAGCATTCTAGTAGGAATCAATCTTCCTCCAGAGATGAGTTCAAATCACCACAGACTTACTCAGATAACACCACTATAGAGTCACTTCATTTTGACCCCCCCATGAGCCAGCAAGATATTCTTAGCAGAGGCCCCAGTAGGGCCAGCCTCAGAAACATCCCAGACATCAAACCTGAGCACCCAGAGACCTTTACAGGCAATGCAACTGTTTTTCTGACCACAGAAGAAGTCCCCTCCAGAACTGCCACCCCTCAGCAATCTATTTTTATAGGAATGCCCCATGACACCCTGAAAAAAGTCATTTTACAACAAGGCTTTCTAGACAAAGCTCCAAGTAATATAAGAGCCTTCTACTGCACCAGAGAATGGCTTAGAGATGTGCATGAAGTTGCTGGATTGAATCCCAGTAACCTCCAAGAACAACAAATAGATTACTATATCCAACATGCACTAATGGACCCCCAAAACACCAATAAGCAGGACCCTAGCTATTACCTGTCCAGGATTCCATTGCATGCTAGAAGGAGAAGATCAAATTCGTTTGCAAACCCAGATGAGACCCCTAGACCTCTACATCATCACCACAGATCCTCATCTCAGCCCCCTGTTATGAGTGGAGCCCTTAACTTCACCCCTGTTACTGCAAAGCCCACACCAAGAGCCCCACTCAACCCTGGCATCTTCAGCAGCTTTCTACATCAACCACGGACTTCCTTTGAGCGTGGTTATGCACCTCAATTACAGTCTAAGCCACCACCAAACCCTAGCACCCAGCAACCCAAATCCAGAAAAGGCAAACATAGGCAGAAATCCAGCCCCCCTCCCTCTGATTTATCATCATCACATACTGAGTCAGATGATAATAGGGATGATTAAAAATAGAAAGAAGGCACCCCAGCACCCCTTAAGCGAGATTACAGCTTCACTCCTGCCCCCAACAACCTCCTAAACTCCTCAGATATCAAAGTAGGCAAAATTGAGAAGTTGAATGGAAAAGGAAAGTGGAGGCAGGCAGCTGAGTTTGACAACTGGATACAGACTTGCAGGGACTACCTGGGCATTAGTGGCATAGATGAGAACTCGTTTGAGGCCATGATTTGGCTTGGATTCAATCTAGCAGGTGATGCAAAAGACTTGCACACCAATTGGAGAAAAGACCCCAAAACACAGAATTTAGGTCTAGCCAAGTTTATCCCAGCCCTGAGGAAATACTGCATATCATCAGTCAACAAACAGAACCTCTGGGACGAATTCCAGGCAATCAGACAGACCACAGGAGGAAGGAGTATGCCCATTCACATCCTAGCAACAAAACTCAAAACCATGCAACTTAGGCTACCACATGTCACAGACATCCAACTGTACTACAAGGTCAAAGAGGCTATGGATCCAGAGCTGAAAGCAAGAGTAAACCCACATCTAAAGGAGGATATGGACTGGGATCAACTTGTTGAGATTTGTGAGCTATATGACTCTTCCATGCATGAGGCTAAAGTTGCCAAATCAGGAGGAAACTCCAACAAGCCCCACAAGTCACAAGACAAGGGCTACAAGCGAGATAGCAACAGCCACAACACACCACAGAAGACCTACCACAACCCCAGTCACCAACAAAGATCCAACAAGCCCCACAAATTCAACAAGGGTACCCCCAGGTTCAACAAATTAACCCCTGATGAAAAGGATAAACTCAAGAAATCAGGCCACTGCTTCAAATGCAGAAAGCCTGGTCATATGGCAAAGGATTGTCCTCAAAGAGCGTCACACATCACCTCTGCAGCCACTAGTATCACCCCAGTCAACCCTAGCACCCCTGTGGCCCCAGCCCCACATGTGATCTCAGCAGCACAAACCCTGAAAACTAAGCAATTCACCCACAAAGCTGATTCCAAATCAACCCCCCAAACGAAATTGGAATCAAAGGACAGCTCATCAGACCACCTACTAGTGTCTACCAGGATCAATGGACACCTTGCTAAGACCCTGGTAGATCATCAGACCACAGGTGGAGATCTAATTTCAAACAAGTTTTGTGCCACCAACAAACTCCCCTGACACCCCTTCCTGAGCCCATTACAGTCAATTTAACCATTAAGGGATCTAGAGGTGTGGCACACTACTTTGTGACAGCTGAAATCGACTACAATGGCTACAAAGAGACTAGATCATTCTATGTAGTATCACTTAACTACTGGCATGTGGTTTTAGGCCATGGCCAACAGCTTTGTGGGCATTGTGAATGAGCAGCTCCTTCAAGTTGGTGTCTTCCTGGTACGCTCCTTGTGGAATACAGAGCCTGATGCGTCCATTGATGCACTGATGGAGCAATCCTTCAAGTTTGGTGTACCCAAGTCCAGCCAATGTATCCAAATCCTCATAAAATGCCTTATATCTGGGGTCTTTGGTGTAGGCTTGCTGGAGGATTGGGATCTATTCCTGGTGTTGTGGGACAATGACAGGAGCTTCTTCTTCGTCTGGGCTGTCCTGTAGTTGTCTGGCATAATGGGAACCAATCTTCTGGAGGTAGGCAAGGCTGGGGTTGTGTTCTTCCTCTCCCAAGTTGAGGTCAATATTTGGTAATTTTGTCCATGAGGCTTGGGAGATGAAAGGATCAACAAGATTGTTAAAGGTGAGTTGCTCTGTCTGGGCAAAGGGTTCCTTGGAGATATTGTAGCTGAGGTGAATCTGGGATGGACGCTTTTTTGACTTGATTGCTGGCTGTGATTTGGGACTGGTTGCTTGGCTGCTATATGCTGATGTTTGGTTGCCAAGTGGTGAGGAGAAGGGGATGTCTGCTGGTTCTGCTGATGTTTGGTAGGCATGCTGGATGGTAATGCCACGCTTCTGGGGGCTGCTGAAAGTGGTGACAACCTCAGAGGGAAGTTGTGTTTGTGGTGGTGGTGTGGTGGGGTGAGGAGAGGATACAGGAGGGGTTTTTTGGGCTACTTGTGGGGGGGGGGACAAGGGGTTTTCAACCATGACTGTATGCTCCATTCCTTCATCAATCTGTCCTTCTTCTATCTCGGTTGAGGGGTTAAAATCAATGGGAGTAACAGATCTGCTCATGACCGGAGAAGTGGGGGAAAAAACTTGGGATACAGGAGGTGAATCAGGTAGGTTTTCTTGGGAATTTTGTGCTGGGGAGTCTTGGGAGTCCATTTGTGCTTCTTTCTGCCTGTTAAACTCGTCTTCAACAGCCCATTTGGCCTGCTCTTTCAATTTGCAAAGTCTTTGCTCATGTCCCTCTTTTCCATACCAAGCACAAATGGTGTATCTGCCTTTATATTCATAAGGCCTATTCTTGTGAGTAAGGCAAGAGGGGTCTTTGCAACCAGACCAGTGAAGTCCTCCATGGTGGAATCTATACTTAAGTGCTTCAATTCTTTCCTCAGTGTCATCCAAGTACTTCTCATAGTCTGGCCTGACAAAAGTGTGCTCAGGATTGGTGTGGATATACTGCTTGATGATTTGCTGAAGGGAGAGGCCAGTGGAGGTGTTCATGATGCTGGTGGTGGTAGGAACTTGGGGATTTTCGTTTTGGGGGTTTGATTTTACTGGGGATGGTGCTGGAAGCTGGGAGGCTTTGAATTGGGCCCTGGTGGTAGCTGCTGAAGTGATTTGGGGGGGGGAGGTTATTGGAGAGGGAAATGGTGGTCCTAAATACTTATTAAATAGGATTTCTGCTGCTAGGTAGCCTTGTGATTTCGTTTGGGGGGTTCTGTGTTTGCTTGGTGATTGCTGGAGTTGCTTGCTGGTTGGGGGATCTGTTGATGCTGGTATGAGGTCTCCAGGAAGAGGGGAGAGGTCTGGGTTCTTATAGACTCTTGACAAGCTGTCTGCTATGGTGTTATGCTCGCCTGGAAGGTACTGGATGGTGCAATCAAACTGGGATATGATGTGCTGCCATCTCACATGTTTGTCATCCACCAAGTCATGCTGCTTCAGGAAGGTGACAAGGGGCTTATGGTCTGTTAGTATGGTGAATGTGGTGCCACTTAGGACGCTTGAAAAGTGCTCTAGAGCATCCACAATTGCCAGGAGCTCCTTGTCTGTGGTATGGTATAACTGCTGAGAAGGATTGAACTTCCTAGAATGGAAAGCTGCAGGGAGGAGGTGTGACAACTCTGATCCTTGACCTATCCATGCTCCTGTGCCAATGGTGCTAGCATTAGTAATCAAATAGATGGGTAAATGCGAATTATCATCTAGTGGTTTGAGGACAGGGGATTGTCTGACAAGATCCTTGACTTGTTGGAAGGCTGTGCTGTGCAAGGGGGTCCAATCCCAGGTAGATTGGGCTCCACACATCTCGGTTAGAGGGGCTGATTTGGTTGCTAAATATGGCAGGAACTGGCTCAAGTAATTTACCAGACCCATGAAGCTTTGCAGCTCCTTCCTATTTCTGGGCCTAGGAAAGTCTTGGACCCCTGCCACCTTTTTAGGCTCAGGTGAGATGCCTTCCTTGGTGATTTTGTGGCCTAGAATGTGCAATTTCTCTGGCATAAACTCGCTCTTATCCTTAGATGCATAGAAAGAGTGTTGCCTAAGAATCTTCAGCACTTCTCTGATGTGTTGTAGGTGATCCTTAAGGGTGGCACTATAGATGAAAATATCATCAATGTAAATGAATACACTGACGCCTAATTGCTTGCTGAATATGCTGGTCATCACAATCATGAGGGTTGCAGGTGCATTGCAATCTCCTTGCTGCATAACTCTGGATCTGTAGACTCCTTTGGGTGTGCTGAAGGCTGTGAATTGCTCATGTGGTGGGTAGATCCTAATTTGGTGATACCCATCACTAAGGTCAATTTTAGACCTATAGGGGTGCCTTGCAATTGTGTTTAGGATGCTCTTTTGGTTAGGAATGTTGGGTATAGTCAGGTGAGTGTTTTTGTTCCTCTCTACAAGGTCATGCAAGAACCTTGCTTCATGTGGCTTGTCTATTTTAGGAATCATAAACATAGCACATGCTGACCTATCCTGGCTTCTGTAGACTCGTCCTGAGACCTCCTCTTTGGCTAATTTGTCATAGAGTTGCTGCAGGAACTTCTCCTTTGGCTTAATGGGTCTAGGCTTCTGAACCAGGGTAGGGTCTTTTAGTAGGATTTTGTGCTGGAGCTCCTCAGATCTTAGTGGGGGTAATTTGTGCACCTTCTGGGCTGGGAATACATCTGGGAACTTGTTGAAGGGGTTCAATTCAGGCTGCAAATTTGTAGCTGCTGATGTGATAATTTTGTTGGGTGGCTGTAACCCAAGTGGGTCCTGGGAAATGGGGTGACCTTCCAACAAATCTGGAAGGGGCTGTGCTTGCCTGTGCGTCCTTTGAGATGGTGTGTGGGTCCATGGCCTCATTCTGAATCTCGGTTGGCCTGTTGGTTGCAGGCTAGTGCTCATGTCCTGCAAGGTGATAATTGCATTGTGAGATTTTAGTGCAGGATGGCCTAAAACCACATCCCAGTAGTTAAGTGATACTACATAGAATGATCTAGTCTCTTTGTAGCCATTGTAGTTGATTTCAGCTGTCACAAAGTGGTGTGCCACCCTCTTCGATCCTTTAATGGTTAAATTGACTGTAATGGGCTCAGTGAGGGGTGTCAGGGGGAGGTTGTTGGTGGCACAAAACTTGTTTGAAATTAGATCTCCACCTGTGGTCTGATGATCTACCAGGGTCTTAGCAAGGTGTCCATTGATCCTGGTAGACACTAGTAGGTGGTCTGATGAGCTGTCCTTTGATTCCAATTTCGTTTGGGGGGTTGATTTGGAATCAGCTTTGTGGGTGAATTGCTTAGTTTTCAGGGTTTGTGCTGCTGAGATCACATGTGGGGCTGGGGCCACAGGGGTGCTAGGGTTGACTGGGGTGATACTAGTGGCTGCAGAGGTGATGTGTGACGCGCTTTGAGGACAATCCTTTGCCATATGACCAGGCTTTCTGCATTTGAAGCAGTGGCCTGATTTCTTGAGTTTATCCTTTTCATCAGGGGTTAATTTGTTGAACCTGGGGGTACCCTTGTTGAATTTGTGGGGCTTGTTGGATCTTTGTTGGTGACTGGGGTTGTTGTAGGTCTTCTGTGGTGTGTTGTGGCTGTTGCTATCTCGCTTGTAGCCCTTGTTTTGTGACTTGTGGGGCTTGTTGGAATTTCCTCCTGATTTGGCAACTTTAGCCTCATGCATGGAAGAGTCATATAGCTCACAAATCTCAACAAGTTGATCCCAGTCCATATCCTCCTTTAGATGTGGGTTTACTCTTGCTTTCAGCTCTGGATCCATAGCCTCTTTGAGCTTGTAGTACAGTTCGATGTCTGTGACATGTGGTAGACTAAGTTGCGTGGTTTTGAGTTTTGTTGCTAGGATGTGAATGGGCATACTCCTTCCTCCTGTGGTCTGTCTGATTGCCTGGAATTCGTTTCAAAGCTTCTGTTTTTTGACTGATGATATGCAGTATTTCCTCAGGGCTGGAATAAACTTGGTTAGGCCTAAATTCTGTGTTTTGGGGTCTTTTCTCCAATTGGTGTGCAAGTCTTTTGCATCGCCTGCTAGATTGAATCCAAGCCAAATCATGGTCTCAAACGAGTTCTCATCTATGCCACTAATGCCCAGGTAGTCCCTGCAAGTCTGTATCCAGTTGTCAAACTCAGCTGCCTGCCTCCACTTTCCTTTTCCATTCAACTTCTCAATTTTGCCTACTTTGATATCTGAGGAGTTTAGGAGGTTGTTGGGGGCAGGAGTGAAGCTGTTATCTCGCTTGAAGGGTTCTGGGGTGCCTTCTTTCCATTTTCAATCATCCTTATTATCATCTGACTCAGTATCTGATGATGATGAATCAGAGGGAGGGGGGCTGGATTTCTGCCTATTTTTGCCTTTTCTGGATTTGTGTTGGTGGGTGCTGGGGTTTGGTGGTGGCTTAGACTGTGATTGAGGTACATAACCACGCTTGAAGGGAGTCTGTGGTTGATGTAGAAAGCTGCTGAAGATGCTGGGGTTGGGTGGGGCTCTTGGTGTGGGATTTGCAGTAACAGGGGTGAAATTAAGGGCTCCACTCATGACAGGGGGCTGAGATGAGGATCTGTGGTGGTAATGTAGGGGTCTAGGTGTCTCATCTGGATCTGCAAACGAATTTGATCTTCTCCTTCTAGCATGCAAAGGAATCCTGGACAGGTAATAGCTAGGGTCCTGCTTATTGGTATTTTGGGGGTCCATTTGTGCATGTTGGATATAGTAATCTATTTGCTGTTCTTGGAGGTTACTGGGGTTCAATCCAGCAACTTCATGCACGTCTCTGAGCCAATCTCTGGTACAGTAAAAGGCTCTTATGTTGCTTGGAGCTTTGTCTAGAAAGCCTTGTTGTAAAATGACTTTTTTCAGGGTGTCATGGGGCATTCCTATAAAAATAGATTGCTGAGGGGTGGCAATTTTGGAGGGGACTTCTCCTGTGGTCAACGGGACAGTTGCATCGCCTGTAAAGGTCTCTGGGTGCTCAGGCTTGATGTCTAGAATGTTTCTAAGGCTGGCCCTGCTAGGGCCTCTGCTAAGAATATCTTGCAGGTTGATGGCGGGGTCAAAATGAAGTGACTCTAAAGTGGTGTTATCTGGGTAAGTCTGTGGTGATTTGAACTTGTCTCTAGAGGGAGATTGATCCCTACTAGAATGCTGGTAGGGGTTTCTAGATAGGTGCCTGCTTGATTGCTTTGAGGATAGTTTGTAGGGCCTTGCTGACTGCATTTTGACTGGGGTTCTTGGTGTGAGTGATAGGGTTTGAATATAGCAGTGATGTACTGGTTACTTTATGCTTAGAGGCGTGCTGAATCTGCTTTTGTTGCTTTTTAGTACCTAGTAAGCTGCAGGGAGAACAGGTTCTACTGTGTCACAGGCCTGCAAAGAGCTCTTGGTGCTATTTCTGACTATTTCTGGGTGGGAATTCCTAACTGAGGTATCTGGGGGGTTTTCTGGTGTGCAGGTGTGAATTAATCACATCTCCTAGGGGTGATCAAGCCCTAGTTGTTTGGGTTAAGAGGTACTGAGAATACTCAGCTTATTGTAGGTAAAAAAAATGTAAACTACTACCAACTTGGAAGCCAAGACTGTAAGACACAGACCTGACCTCTAGGTGGTAGGAGGTGTTGTGAGAGGCTTCTGTGACAGTTCTAAAGGTCCTTGAAAGGCTTTAGAATCGCCCTAGATGCCTCTGTGTGTAGTGTAAAGTGTCTGGGTGTCTGGGGTAGTTTCTAAGTGTTCTGGGATTTTACTGGAGGGCCTGTTAGGGCCAAAGTGAACAGAGAATTACCAGTGTAGCTAGTATATTGTTTCTGGTGCTATCTAGTTGGTTGGGCTTCTGTTATCCGCCCTTCCAAAGTCTCTGGACCACAGCTCTTTAATAGAGACTGAATGGTTAGAGTATGAGTCCAAATGGCTCATATACATGAATCAGAATGACAACAGTATGAGTAGAGATGATAAAGAAATGATACATGATGATGAAGAGTAGAAGCATGACGCTTCAAAGGCTCTTGTGACAGGAGATGAATCATCCAAGACTCATGGTGATAAAATTAGGAAAATAGGTAACAGGAAATGATGTCATGGCTGTGGGATGATGTCACAAGCCAGGGGACAAACAGGAGGCTCCTCTAGAAGCATGTGGACGCTTGTAGAGTAGCTGAGGCGACAGGAATAACAGGTAATGACTAAAGAAATAACTGGGAAAAAACTGGACAGGAATAGGACCAACAGAAAGGGAAATACATGAGGGCAGTCCTAAAAGGGAAGTGACTGCCTAACTGGGAATTATGACTAAGAAAAGAGATGTAAGGACGATTTCCTTACAATGAGGCTAAAGTTGCCAAATCAAGAGGAAATTCCAACAAGCCCACAAGTCACAAAACAAGGGCTACAAGCGAGATAGCAACAGCCACAACACACCACAGAAGACCTACAACAACCCCAGTCACCAACAAAGATCCAACAAGCCCCACAAATTCAACAAGGGTACCCCCAGGTTCAACAAATTAACCCCTGATGAAAAGGATAAACTCAAGAAATCAGGCCACTGCTTCAAATGCAGAAAGCCTGGTCATATGGCAAAGGATTGTCCTCAAAGAGCGTCACACATCACCTCTGCAGCCACTAGTATCACCCCAGTCAACCCTAGCACCCCTGTGGCCCCAGCCCCACATGTGATCTCAGCAGCACAAACCCTGAAAACTAAGCAATTCACCCACAAAGCTGATTCCAAATCAACCCCCCAAACGAAATTGGAATCAAAGGACAGCTCATCAGACCACCTACTAGTGTCTACCAGGATCAATGGACACCTTGCTAAGACCCTGGTAGATCATCAGACCACAGGTGGAGATCTAATTTCAAACAAGTTTTGTGCCACCAACAACCTCCCCCTGACACCCCTCACTGAGCCCATTACAGTCAATTTAACCATTAAAGGATCAAAGGGGGTGGCACACCACTTTGTGACAGCTGAAATCGACTACAATGGCTACAAAGAGACTAGATCATTCTATGTAGTATCACTTAACTACTGGGATGTGGTTTTAGGCCATCCTGCACTAAAATCTCACAATGCAATTATCACCTTGCAGGACATGAGCACTAGCCTGCAACCAACAGGCCAACCGAGATTCAGAATGAGGCCATGGACCCACACACCATCTCAAAGGACGCACAGGCAAGCACAACCCCTTCCAGATTTGTTGGAAGGTCACCCCATTTCCCAGGACCCACTTGGGTTACAGCCACCTAACAAAATTATCACATCAGCAGCCACAAATTTGCAGCCTGAATTGAATCCCTTTAACAAGTTCCCAGGTGTATTCCCAGCCCAAAAGGTGCACAAATTACCCCTAGTAAGATCTGAGGAGCTCCAGCACAAAATCTTACTAAAAGACCCTACCCTGGGTCAGAAGCCTAGATCCATTAAGCCAAGAGAGATGTTCCTGCAGCAATTCTATGACAAATTAGCCAAAGAGGAGGCCTCAGGACGAGTCTACAGAAGCCAAGATTGGTCAGAATGTGCTATGTTTATGATTCCTGAAATAGACAAGCCACATGAAGCAAGGTTCTTGCATGACCTTGTAGAGAGGAACAAAAACACTCACCTGACTATACCCAACATTCCTAACCAAAAGAGCATCCTAAACACAATTGCAAGGCACCTCTATAGGTCTAAGATAGACCTTAGTAATGGGTATCACCAAATTAGGATCTACCTACCACATGAGCAATTTACAGCCTTCAGCACACCCAAAGAAGTCTACAGATCCAGAGTTATGCAGCAAGGAGATTGCAATACACCTGTAACCTTCATGAATGTGATGACCAGCATATTCAGCAAGCAATTAGGCGTCAGTGTATTCATTTACATTGATGATATCTTCATCTATAGTGCCACCCTTAAGGATCACCTACAACACATCAGAGAAGTGCTGAAGATTCTTAGGCAACACTCTTTCTATGCATCTAAGGATAAGAGCGAGTTTATGCCAGAGAAATTGCACATTCTAGGCCACAAAATCACCAAGGAAGGCATCTCACCTGAGCCTAAAAAGGTGGCAGGGGTCCAAGACTTTCCTAGGCCCAGAAATAGGAAGGAGCTGCAAAGCTTCATGGGTCTGGTAAATTACTTGAGCCAGTTCCTGCTACATTTAGCAACCAAATCAGCCCCTCTAACCGAGATGTGTGGAGCCCAATCTACCTGGGATTGGACCCCCTTGCACAGCACAGCCTTCCAACAAGTCAAGGATCTTGTCAGACAATCCCCTGTCCTCAAACCACTAGATGATAATTCGCATTTACCCATCTATTTGATTACTGATGCTAGCACCATTGGCACAGGAGCATGGATAGGTCAAGGATCAGAGTTGTCACACCTCCTCCCTGCAGCTTTTCATTCTAGGAAGTTCAATCCTTATCAGCAGTCATACCACACCACAGACAAGGAGCTCCGGGCAATTGTGGATGCTCTAGAGCACTCTAGAAGCGTCCTAAGTGGCACCACATTCACCATACTAACAGACTATAAGCCCCTTGTCACCTTCCTGAAGCAGCATGACTTGGTGGATGACAAACATGTGAGATGGCAGCACATCATATCCCAGTTTGATTGCACCATCCAGTACCTTCCAGGCGAGCATAACACCATAGCAGACAGCTTGTCAAGAGTCTATAAGAACCCAGACCTCTCCCCTCTTTCTGGAGACCTCATACCAGCATCAACAGATCCCCCAACCAGCAAGCAACTCCAGCAATCACCAAGCAAACACAGAACCCCCCAAACGAAATCAAAAGGCCACCAAGCAGCAGAAATCCTATTTCATAAGCATTTAGGACCCCCCTTCCCTTCTCCAATAACCTCTCCCCCCCAAATCACTTCAGCAGCTACTACCAGGTCCCAATTCAAAACCTCCCAGCTTCCAGCACCATCCCCAGTCCAACCAAACCCCCCAAACAAGATTCCCCAAGCTCCTACCACCACCGCACCATGAACACCTCCACTGGCCTCACCCTTCAGCAAATCATCAAGCAGTACATCCACACCAATCCTGAGCACAATTTTGTCAGGCCAGACTATGAGAAGTACTTGGATGATACTGAGGAAAGAATGGAAGCACTTAAGTATGGATTCCACCATGGAGGACTTCACTGGTCTGGTTGCAAGGATCTCTCTTGCTTTACTCACAAAAATAGGCCTTTTGAATATAAAGGCAGACATACCATCTGTGCTTGGTGTGGAAAAGAGGGACATGTGCAAAAACTTTGCAAATTGAAAGAGCAGGCCAAATGGGCTGTTGAAGACGAGTTTAACAGGCAGAAAGAAGCACAAATAGACTCCCAAAGATCCCCTGCCCAAAATTCCCAAGAAAACCCACCTGATTCACCTCCTGTATCCCAAGTTTATTCCCCCACTTCTCCTGTCATGAGCAGATCTGATACTCCCATTGATTTTGACCCCTCAAACAAGATAGAAGAGGAACAGATTGATGAAGAAATGGTGGATACAGTCATGGTTGAAAACCCCTTGTCTCCTCCCCCACAAGTAGCCCAAAAAACCCCCCCTATATCCTTTCCTCACCCTACCACACCACTATCACAAACACAACTTCCCTCTGAGGTTGTCACCACTTTCAGCAGCCTCTAGAGGCGTGGCATTACCATCCAGCATGCCTACCAAACATCAGCAGAACCAGCAGACATCCCCCTCTTCTCACAACTTGGCAACCAAACATCAGCATATAGCAGCCAAGCAACCAGTCCCAAATCACAGCCAGCAATCAAGTCAAAGAAGCGTCCATTCCAGATCCACCTCAGCTACAATATATCCAAGGAACTCTTTGCCCAGACACAGCAACTCACCTTGAACAATCTTCTTGATCCTTTCATCTCCCAAGCCTCATGGACAAAATTGCCAAATATTGACCTCAACTTGGGAGAGGAAGAACATAACCCCAGCATTGCCTACCTCCAGATGATTGGTTCACATTATGCCAGACAACTACAGGACAGCCCAGACAAAGAAGAAGCTCCTGTCATTGTCCCACAACACCAAGAATGGATCCCAATCCTCTAGCAAGCCTACACCAAAGACCCCAGATATAAGGCATTTTATGAGGATTTGGATACATTAGCTGGACTTGGGTACACCAAACTTGAAGGACTGCTCTATCGGTGCATCAATGGACGCATCAGGCTCTGTATTCCACAAGGAGCATACTAGGAAGACACCAACTTGAAGAAGCTGCTTATATACAATGCCCACAAAGCTGTTGGCCATGGTAGCAAATTCAAGACTATGTAACTTCTGTCAGCTATTTTTGTTTGGCCAGGACTTTCTTCTGACGTTGAGGAGTACTGCAAGACGTGCCTAACCTGCCAGAAAGTGAAGTTCAGGATCTCTAAACCCTTTGGACTTCTGCACTCCCTCCAGGTTCCCCAAGGCCCCTGGGAGAGCATCAGTATGGACTTCCTTTACATGCCACCCATCAAAGATCCAAAGACTGAAGAAGTCTATGATCATTTGTGGGTTATTGTTGACAGATTTAGCAGGTATACACTCATGTTACCAGTTTGGAATGATATCACATCTGAAGAATTGGTCAACTTGTATATGGAGCAAATCTACCTCATTTTTGGTCTTCCTTTGGAAATTGTCACAAATGCAGACCCCAAGTTTAGGAGTGCTGCCTGGAAGGGCTGGTGCGATGGAAATGGACTCAGTCAAGCCATGTCATCACCTTACCACCCCCAGACTGATGGCCAAACTGAGATAGCCAATAAGGATATTCTCACTAAGGCAAAAGCGCTCCTGGATGAAGATGGTGCAGATTGGTACACCAACCTGCACTGGATCAAGCAAGCCATCAACACCACCACAGACAAGGTCAGAGAAGCGTCACCAGAGTCTGTTATCTTCTCATTTAGGCCCAGAAGGATCCATGATGTCATCTCCCCTCAACACCCACCAAACAACCTTCCACCCCACCACAGTTGGACTGAACCTCTCCACACTTCTGTCAGGGAAAAGATACTACAGAACCAACAGCAGCAGGAGATTCAGTACAACAAAAGAAGGAGACCAGCCCCCAAGTTCAAGGTTGGAGATTTGGTAATGGTGTTCAAAGATAGAAACCCCAAAGGAAGCTCCCCATACCCTAAATTGGAGTCCACCTGGACTAGACCTCATACCATCATCAAAACCAAGCCCGAATTTGACACATACATTCTCAGCAACCCCTGAGGATACCAGAGAGATGTCTCTGTCCATGTCTCTCACCTCAAGCCATTTCTCAGCAATAATGCCCGAAAATTCCCTTCCAGAAAACACACTCTTCCACCACCGGTCTCTGAGGATGAATTAGGGCCTAGGTACGAGATAGAGAAAATAGCAGAGGCTACGATATTCAAAGGGAAGCCCCTATACATGATCAACTATGTTGGATATCCTTTGGACATCAACCATTGGGTCTCTAGGGAGGATATTGACACTGAAGCTATGGAGTAGTTTGAGAGCAAATACGCCTACTTCAATTTCCACAATAACAAGGCAGCAGGGAAGCGTGGCAGGAAGGGCAAGAAGAGGCAATAGGCTTGGGTAGGATAGGTTAAGGTCTCAGTATAAATTGCCTCTAAATTTTTCAGTTTTTTCTTTGATTTCAAGAGTTATTTCATTTTTTTATTTGGTACTTGTTTTTTAAGGATAGGGTTTCTTTCTAAGGTGGAATAATATACGGAAATTGTCCTTACATCTCTTTTCTTACTTATACTTCCCAGTTAGGCAGTCACTTCCCTTTTAGGACTGCCCTCATGTATTTCCCTTCCTGTTAGTTCTATTCCTGTCCAGTTTTTTCCCAGTCATTTCTTTAGTCATTACCTGTTATTCCTGTTGCCCCAGCTACTCTATAAGCGTTTACATACTTCTAGAAGAGCCTCCTCTTTGTCCCCTGGCTTGTGACATCATCACACAGCCATGACATCATTTCCTGTTACCGATTTTCCTTATTTATCACTATAAGTCTTGTATGATTCATCTCCTGTCACAAGAGCTTTTGAAGCATTATGCTTCTACTTTTCATTATCATGTATCATTTCTTTATTATCTGTACTCATAATGTTGTCATTCTGATTCATGTATATGAGCCATTTGGACTTATACTCTAACCATTCAGTCTCTATTAAAGAGCTGTGGTCTAGAGACTTTGGAAGGGCGGACAACAGAAGCCCAACCGACTAGATAGCACCAGAAACAATATACTAGCTACACTGGTAATTCTCTGTTCACTTTGGCCCTAACAGGCCCTCCAGTAAATTCCCAGAACACCCAGAAACCACCCCAGACACCCAGACACTTTACACTACACACAGAGGCATCTAGGGCGATTCTAAAGCCTTTCAAGGACCTTTAGAACCGTCACAGAAGCCTCTCACAACACCTCCTACCACCTAGAGGTCAGGTCTGTGTCTTACAGTCTTGGCTTCCAAGTTGGTAGTAGTTTACATTGATTATAGTTGTGGAAAAAGAGAATTGTTCTTTTATTGATATGTTTCATGAGGCATTTGGTATATAACTAATATGGAGGTTTTCTAGCAATTTAATGCTAGGAATGCTCAAAAAATTAGGAATACGAAGGGCAGTATATCATAATACCTGCCAAACCTCCAATTTAACAATCTACAACAATAGTAATTGGTTATGTATTTTTATCGCAAACTATAATAGTTAATCATTGATCATATCATGTCTCAGGAGAAAAATATATGTATCAATTAGCAGGGAAAGAAAAGTTAATTTAATCATAATATTGAACAGATAGGCTGCTGTACGCGGATGCTGAGGTTCACCCAAATAATTCTTTAATTCATGACTTGATTAAGTTAATGACATACAAGTATATGTTCCTCAATTTCTTCTCCCACCAGATACAATTTGTCAATCAACCTCAAAATGTTTTGTGTAATAATGAACTAACCTTGTTTGCAACTGCAAAATAGTTTCCAGGCTATTGGGACTCTATACAGTCAACTTTAGCGTAGCATCTATCCTATAATCTACAAGTTTTTCATTTCAAAAATGACTTGAATTATCATGGTCACCTTCAATGACGAATATCTATGGAGACAATCTCATTATAAGTAATTGATTGGAGAATGAATATAAATTGCCTTCCTCAAAATGCTAATCCTCATATTGCGATGCACATTTCTTGAATAGAGACTTGAGTCTTTGGAAGCACTTCTTTTATAAGAAAACTTGGAATCAATATCAACATTAAAAGGAACATTAATATCAATCATGCCATATAGTATTACTTCATAGGTGTTTTGTATGTAACCATTCTGGGTTTCATTGCTTAAATTACAAGTGACGTGATTCAGTAGTACAACTATGACGATTGTGGATGTCTCATTCCTTGCCATCAGCAAGTTTGATGTTGGCTCTACAGATATCTTTGTTGTCTTTACAAGAGAAAACCATTTCTTTACTGATTTGCAGGACTCTGGGATTCCAACCATTTGCAGGCAATATTGAATTTTAAAACTTTGTTACTCATGTAAATTCAACATCGATTGATATTAAGGAATCAAGTGAATTGATTGTGCATCTACTAACTAATATATTCTGAATTTGATATTGATTATGTCAGATATCCTTGAATTTATAGGGATGTCATCATTGGTTAGTATTTGACCTGGACAAAGCTGATGATTGCAATAGAAATTATACAAGCAAGTAGTATATAATCCTGAATTAGCAAAGAATTGCAAAAGAGTTAAAATTAAAGACGTTGAAAAATTATCTCTTGATCAATTCAGTGCCAACCTCTGTTAGTACGTGGTATAAACTTGCAGTGAGATTATGTCATTGTACAAATACTTGCTCCAATTTGGAATTAAATATGAGACATCCAAAATTATCTGTTAATAATATAACCTCCAGCTCAGTTTTAAATGAACACTTATAGCTTGTAGAGAAATCCAATTGGAAGATTGCATTATAAGTATGAACTCAATGATTCCTTTTATTTTTGGTTTAATTGTAAGATCCCCGATGTAACACTATAATCTATTGCTGCAAGAGACAATACACAAAATAAAAAGAAATACTCAATTGATGCTATAATAATTGAAAAGTTCCCTATCTATACAATTAAAAAAAAGGAAATATTCAAGATCCACGTATTAATACGTAAGAACATAAAAAGTAATTACCAATGCTGCAAATAAAAAAATGAAAAAATACAAATCCCTATTATAAGAATAACAATTAATCACTGAGTAATTTCCTATTTTCATATAAATATATGCAAAAAACCTAGATCCATTGAGCCTAATTCTACTTTTCTATTATAAAATGATACATGACATTACTATTACTATTCTTTTTTATACAGATTTAGACATTGCAAAAAAACAAGAAAGAACAAAAATAAAGAAAAAAGGAAGAGGTATCTTGCTATCAAGAGAACAAAGATTCATCATAAAATCTCTAGCTAACAATGTTAAAAACACTTATTGCCATAGCTGGAGCCTCAAGCCTAGCTACTTGAAAATAAATCAGGGTATGTTGAGTAACTAAAAGTAGCAAAAAAATGTTTATTTGATTCTCTTCTTTATCATCTGGGATGAAGAGGTAGAGCAATCATATGAGTACACGTTTGAGGTAACGTATGGTTGATTTGGGTAGCTATGAAGGTGTCGGTGCAAGATTAGAGTCACTTGATGCCTAATTAGGTGATAGCAATCTTATAGGTAAAGGTTCAAGGTAACCGATGATTAATTTGGGCAGCTGTGAAGGTGTTAGTGCAAGTTTGGAGTCAACTAATACCCAATTGGGTGATAGCAATCTTATTAGTACAAGTTCAGAGTAACACATGGTCAATTTGGGCAGCTCTAAAGCTGTCGGTGCAAGTTTGAAGTCAACTAATGCCCAATTGGGTGATAGCAATCTTATTAGTACAAGTTCAGAGTAACACATGGTCAATTTGGGCAGCTCTAAAGCTGTCGGTGCCAGTTTGGAGTCAACTGATGCCTGATTAAGCAGTGGCAAAATTGTAGGTGTATGGAAATCGTTCTTACACATCTTGTCTTATCCATACTTTCCAGTTGGGTAGTTACTTCTCTTTTAGGACTGCTCTTATGTATTTTCTTTTCTGATAGTCCTATTCCTGTCCAGTTTTTTCCCTGTCATTTCCTTAGTCATTACTTGTTGATCCTGTTGCCTTAGATACTCTACAAGCATCCACATGCTTCTAAAAAAGCCTCCTTTTTGTCCCCTAGCTTGTGACATTATCACACAGTCATGAAATTATTTCCTCTTACGTATTTTCCTTGTTTATCACTACAAGTCTTGTATGATTCACCTCCTATTACAAGAGTCTCTGAAGCGTCATACCTCTACTTTTCATCATTATATATCATTTCTTCATTATTTCCACTCATATTGTTGTCATTCCAATTTATATAAATGAACCATTTGCACTCATACTTTAACTATTCAGTCTCTATTAAAGAGCTATAGTACAGAGACTTTGGAAGGGCAGACAACACAAGCCCAACCAACTAGATGGCACCAGAAACAGTATACTAGCAACACTTGTAATTGTTTGTTCCCTTTGGCCTTAACGGGCACTTCATTGAATTTCCAGAAGACCCAGAGACCACCCCAAACACCCAGATTCCTCATACTACACTTAGAGGCATTTAAGGGAATTCTAAAGCCTTCCCTGGCCCTTTAGAACCGTTATAAAAGCTTCTTACAACACCTTCTACCACTTAGAGGTCAGGTCTGTGTCTTACAGTCTTGGCTTCCAAGTTGGTAGTAGTTTAGAAGCTGTTCCTCTTATTCGCAAGATTTAAGGACAAATAGGTCTGATTGATGCTGCCACCAACAATAGCAATTTCATGACACTGCACATCATTAATATAAATCTTTGGCTAGCAAAGGCAAAAGCCAATCTTGTTCTCTATCCGCTTCGATTAATGATTTTTTAGACAAGAAGGGACGCAGCAGATTTGCCTCCGCAACACAAAATGGCACAAATTGCGTTTTTGAATGTCAGGGTACTACTGGTAGGTACTTTACTTCTGGGGCCTTTGATTTAACTGTGGTTGGGTAGCAGATCTGTAAGTATATATACATATGTGATTCCTGATTGTTTTTCCGTTATTCACAATTGTAACTGATTTTTGTGATAATCGGACACACAAAAGTACAATGAATCATTTCTTTATTCTCTTTGTTTTTTTTCCCTTTCTTTTTTTTTCATTTTTTTTCTCTTTCTGTTTTTTTTGTCTTTTTTTTTTTTTCCTTTACTTTTTAAATGTTTGCAATTGCCCTTTATAAGCACAATCAATTTTTTTTCACCCTGTCCCTTCTGATCCCGTTTTTTTTGATTTATAATCAAACATTAACATCACCAATTGCTGTCCACATCTATAATTGATATCACGATGCTTCCTTTTCTTTTTTCCATAAAAATGTTTTGTGATTATTGTTCACAATTCTACTTTTTTTTTGTAATTTCTCCTTCAATTTGTACTAATGACAGGATTCCATTGTATATGATTCTCTTTTTGTTTTCCTGTTTCCTTTTTCCTGTTTCTTGTTTCCTGTTTCCGTTTCCTTTTTATTTTCATGATTATTTGCACTGTATTCTTGAAAAATATATCATCTTGAATACCTATTTAGGTTCAATTCAATTATCACTTACGACTGTGACTTATTTTTGTTTTCCAGATTGTGTTGTAATATTTGGACCCTGATACTACCTTGATTACACATAATGTGCACAATTGTCATGCTTAAGTGCTTGTTCAACTTTTTGCAAAGCTAATTGCAAGTTATTTGGAACATTCCCTCTTTTTTTGTTACCGTTGAGATCTATTCTTATTCTGATTGTTTTCCCTATTTTTGCAATTTCTATTTTGACAATCAACCCCTCTGTAAATTGTCTGCAATTTTTCTGGCATATTTTGAACTATGGCTTGCAAAGAGAAGACTAGAAGCATCTAGCGCAAGGCTACGGAGGAACTTGCAATTATGAAGGTATAGTCAAATAAGTGCCCCTTTCTCAGGAAATCCAGGGCAATAAGCAATTGCAATGAGGACAAGTTGCTGGAGACTACACCTAATTTCTCTGACTTGGAAACAGTGGAGGATATCACAAATGGATTGCATTCGGACAATTTAGCAGGGAACTCTTCAACTATTACAGAATTGCAAAATTCTAACAAATCCTGCCATGGTTTCCATCCTGACATGTTGCTTTCGAACACTCTAAATCATGGCTCATCTTCCAATTCTGGCAAAGACACAATTGACGCTCCAAAACCTCACTCAAAGGTTAGAGTCATGCCCAGCCCCTCCTACGCCTAAAGGTTTATAAGAAACTCTGGAGGGTAACCATGAAGAGGATTTACTGATTGAGAGAGTAGAGGCGCGCCCACAACAACGTCCATGGAAAACAAGCAGTAGGTTGCCCGCAACGATCTGAATCAAAGCATATCAAGCTCCCGCTGGCCCGCCACAATCAACATCCAATCCCAATTGCCCAGAAAATCATTTATAAGAATGGAATTAAGTACTTTGAGAACTATGTTATATTCCAAAATCTTTTCCTGGGCAGACCCAAATAAAAACAAGAGTTTTCTGATGTTTGGACGCAGTCTTGTTAGGATTCAGGTGCACCAACATTGGGGCATCTGGTAATGGACAAAAATGTCAGGAAAGATGTACACACCCCCCCCCCCCCCCCCCCCTTTACTCGTCAATTTGCGATTTTAACCCATCGCAATGCCTCTCCAGTAGTAGTACAAGAAGAGTGCAAACATGCAATTGTATATTGTGGAATTGATCACCAATTGTGTTAGGCAAGTCTGGAAGATTAAGGATTCACTGAAGGGCCCTGGACTGCGAGAAGGACTTAAATACATCTTGTCAAATGATCGATACACATGCTACTTGCCCGATGTACAATTACCCTTCATTCTGAAGCATAGTTGTATGATTTCACTACAATATATAGGCAGTGTAAGGGTGGGCAGTTTGGTGCATCTTGGATTGGCTCCCTTATTCTTGTGTAGTTTTAAGAGGGGGTCAAGACCACCGGATTGGAGGATTCTTTACGTTCAGTCAATGATAAAACAATGTGCTACTTTGCGACTGTCATTGAGTTGAATCCTTGCAAGCTCATTCAAAAAAGCGCTAAGTTTCTGTCCCTCATGTAGGATAGTAGGTATTCCCTCAAATAAAGTTAAACTGTAATTGCACAAGAGCAATTGTCAAAGCTATCATTTAAATCTTAGAAAAATATAGGGAGCACCTTGGAATGTACTCTAGCTTGCAAGTAGAACTCCAGCAGGCACATATAACTGCGTTTCAATCTAAACTTCACAATTGGTTCATTGCAATGGTTTAGGAGGTGTCTTTGCTCCCACCAAAAGGTATTTGTGAAGACCCGCTTGCGGACAATATGCTGTAAGTTTATCGCAATCGTTTGGGTATAATTGCTATTACTGCGATTGCGAATGATCAAACGGTGGGAGGATCAAGCTCTTGCGCTTGCGAATCCCCGCAATTCCGCCCAAATCTAGGCATCATGCCCCCCCCTAACATCTCCATTACCTCTAAATTTGCTGGGATATAGTTCTTTGAGGGACGATATTCCTGTGGCCACCAATAATCAACCAATAGATTCTGATCAACTGGCGTAGAATCCCCATCGGTACGACTATTACATCCTCCATTGGGCTCTCATTTCGCCTCAAGGGGGGGGGGGGTTTTATCTGTGAGGGGAAGGGCGGGATTGGCAATTTCTCTTACATGGTATTTTGGGTTTGGTTTCTTTATTTTGCACATGCAATTGCAATTCCGTTCTTTGTTTTTCTTGCAATTACTCTAGACTTAATTTTTTTTGTTTGTGCTATTAGTTATTTAAGTTTTCTTTCATTTGTGCGATTATTTATATATCATGTATTTGTAGTTAGATATCCCTTTTCATTTTAATTTTTTCTTTTCAAGATATCTCTTTTTTTTTCTTCTTTTTTTTCTAGATATATCTTTTTTGTTTCATTTTCTTTGTTCGGTTGTAATCGGATGTTTTGAATACGCATAGCACTGTTTGATGCATAACATACTATATCCCTATTTAGTGATATAAATCTGCATATATATTCCGAACTGTGGCCAGTGATGCCTGTAATCATGATATCGCTACACAGCGCGCTGCTCACGATTTCATGTGATAAAATGCCAAATCTCTTGAGAAGTTACATGAGAAATTGTGAAATCATGAGATGAACAAGCTAAGAACAGGTAAATTGTCATTGCATTGTGTTTGATTATTACCCATTTAGAGCGATTGTATTTGTATAAGTTTTTCTCTGCAAACCACTTAATTGCACAATTTTCAATCCATGTGCTTCAGATTTGATTTTGCGGATATTTGTGCTCTGGAAGAAAAGTTATTCTCATGCAATTCTATGCTCCAAAGCATGCAGATCACGCAATCCTCTGAAATTATTTCCCCACATGCATGCCTTGAGCCTTTAATTTCATGCCATTTCAGGCGATTCTCCTAGTCTGTTGCTACAACGTTCTGTATGGTTGCGACAGAGCTTTAACATTGCAGTGGTTAACTACTCCAATTGGTGCTTTCTTCAACAGCACAAACTTGAATATTTGCTGAGGCACAATGCATGCATACCACCTGAATGGGTGGTTGTAACGTTGAGTAATTATGTTACATTACATCCCGTGGTGCAAAAAGGTGGGTACTCTATATACATTTATATATGCCACATGCCATTTGCCATATCGATACTATTATTCTATATTGCGAGAAGCAAACAGAACAAAAAAGAAATTTTGTGGTTGGTTATCACTATACTGAAAAGTGATTGTCCGAACGATTGATTGAGCAGAATTAGTGGGACAAAGAGAAAGAGAGATATAATTGCAAAAGAAGGGCCTGGGACATGGAACAATTTGCAAGTGGTTTTGCACAGGGGATGATCGATGAAATTAAACGATAGCTTTGGTGGCACATGGATGTAAAGAAACAAGATATAAATACGCAAACAAACCCGCACAAGATACAAAATTGACTTGAGCCAAATAAACGCAATTTGACAGAAACGCAAAGACACAAAAAAAACAGACACTTACCCACCAGAACCCTAGAAACTACAAAAATCAACCCCATGCAAATATTGATTAAATTGTTATAACCCTATATCAACACAAAAAAAACAGAAAAAAACAAAACATAAAAACATACCCCCCCAACCCCGCTCCACCATCATCCAACCCTCCCTTCCCTAAATCACCCCCCATTCCTAAATACACTACACCACAAGCACGTTTCCCATTATATCATGTTGTATGGAAGGATGACCACACCTTCAAACACGATTACGCCTCACTGTAGTCATATTGCATCGCCTTCAAGTTGAAAGTGTGAGAAGGTATACTCCATAAGTATTGAGATTTGAGACAGAGGGGGATAGAAGTGCACAAGAGGGTTCAAAGATTTTAGAGAGGAGCAGGTAACGGCGGTAGCCAGCGGAGCAGGTCATCGGTTTCGAGGTACTTGTATTCACTAAAGAGCAGAACTAAGTGGGGGAGCGAGCGACCTTATAAACAAGAGTAAGAAGGAAGCGAGCAACAAAAAAGCTTGACTCAAGTCCAGCAAAAATTCCTGCGGCATGGTGTTAACCCTGAGAAATACCAAGAGTATTGACAAAAGAAATGGGTGTAGCACACCAGCGTGGGGGTGTATTACTGTCATGAACCATGTTTCCAGCCTTACCCAGGACTACCCTGCACCTAGCCACCGCTGGCACCAGCCTCGCCATCAGCCACAGTGGATCCATGTTCACATGATCCTGACCCTAGCCGAGTTCAGCTTACTACTAGCAATACTCCACCTCGCCAAGTACCTGTTACGGTTCACTTGATGAATCGACTTATTTGCGGAAGTACCAAGTACCAAGAGGTGTGACGAGATATTCACTAAGTACAAAGTACTAAAGATGCGATAATCCGATATAAGTGTAAAAGTAGATAGATACTTCAAACAACGCTATTCACTTGTCTTTCTAAACTAAGTGGGCGGTCGAGTATATATAGCTGACTGGCTGCTAACCAAATACATGATAGAAAATAAGAATTACACGCGGGGAGTCCATTTAACCCGGAAAACCATAACTACCTTTCTTACGGTCTCAGCCACAAAGCAGGGTAGTTGCTTGACAAATCCAACTAGAGATGCAACTAGAACTCTATAGAAATCCAACTCCAAATATAGCTGCCTAACTAGCATGTGGATGATCAGTCCGTGGCACGGTTAGTCCCCGGTCTTTTGCATGGGAGAGGAATCGGACTAGCTTACCTAACTCCGTGACAGTACCTAGCCCACGTTCTTGTCCGTTTCTGGTAACCGTTGTGACATAATAGCCCACATCCCTGTCACTGCTAGACTTCCTAGTTCGGAATCCAGAAAAAACCACCAGAAGGTTCTAGTATCACGAACCTTCACTGCGCAATAGATTTCTATATATTTCCGTCAGTTTCCATTAGGTTCTAGTTGTTTGTATTGTGCAGTTGATTTGTAATTCCCTTTGACTAATGCACCTTGTGCAGCAGCTGCGCAGCTATTGCGCAGCTGCGGCGCTGGAATTCTATTCATGCCTTTTTAGTTCCATAGCTCGAGAAGGATCTCTATATAAGGAGTCCTTTGTCCCTCTCGTCTTGTCTTCTTATCCTTTTCTCTTCACGCAACAACTTGTTTCTTCCCCTTTACTACTGCTTTACAAGTTGTTCTTTGAATATACTATTTACGATTTCTCCCGTGACTTAGACAGCCCTCCTTGAACCTCCGTGACCTCGTCCCATACCCCGTGCCTCGACCCTCCGCCCTGCCCCAGGATTCACTCTTTCCATCCGCCGCACAGTTATCCTTCCAAACTCCGAATCTATCACCAAAACCCGCCACCTCTTTGACCAAACCAATGAGTACCTCCTCCACTACCTCAACTCCCGTTTCCCTGCCGCCATCCAACCCTCCAACCGTACCCACCATCTCTATGGTTACTACATCCGCTCCTGGTTCCCGTCCACCAGGACCTGGTCATCAGACTTTGTTGCATCGACAAGACTGTCTCCGCCACACACTCTTACAATGGCCGACCGTGCACAAACCCCCATTCCCCCAGGGACCCCCTGGAACGACCTATTCCAATGGGTCCAGAACACACCTGCTGAACCATCATTTGTCCCAGATTACCCTCCAAACATGGACCCTGACCTCATTGCACCAGTCTTGGACTCCCACCTAGTCGGAGTCAACAGCGGAAATACAGGCGTAATCGCCCACCCAGTGATTCCCCAGATCCCTAACCCACACGAGAGCTAAGCTGCCAACAAGACATTCTACTTCTAATTCCTCTCGAGATATAGATACGGTGCCTCAGAGCGCCTCAAGGCCCTTACTCCTCAACCTGTTGCCCGAAACCTGGCCCCAAAGATTGCAGATCCAACTGCATTCAATGGAACTAGGGACAAATACCGGCAATTTATCATGCAATTGCAGCTTGTCTTCTCCTCCGACCCAACCCGATACATCACCGATATCCCCAAGATCTCCTACGCTGCTTCACACCTCTCCGGAAGCACCCAATCCTGTTTCAACCCCCATATGGATCCAGTAACTGGCCAAGTGCAATTCCAATCCTATGAGGGCTTCATCAGCGCCCTTCATGCAGCATTCGACAACCGAGATGCTGAAGCCACAGCAAGGGAAAAATCCAACAAACTCCGGCAAGGCAAGAGAGATTGTTCCCCTTCATGCCGCCAAATTCAAATTCGACACCATCTCCACTGAATCAAAAAGAGCAGATTGCCAGATTCCGCTCTGGCCTCAACAAAGACACTGCCACAGCACTTCCATACCAACTCAATGTCCCTGACACCCTCGCCGCTGTTGCACAAATGTGCATTCAGCTTGACAACAACATCAGGCGTGTTCAAAGCCAACACCACATGCCCTCCCATAAGACCACTGCTCCCCGTGCCAGTACGCCTGCTACCTCCTCCACAGCTACAGGTTCACACGCGGGCCCCATGCACCTCTCTGCCATTGAGGTCAAGAAAAAGCACTGACCTCTCACCCAGGCCCACAAAGACTACTGCCGTGCGAACCGCCTCTGCCTTTATTGTGGCGCAAAAGGACACTTCACCAGTGTCTGCCCCAACAAGAGCCAAAAGGTCAACAGCACCCTCGAAACCACTGCCCCTGCAGCCCCAGCAACTGTGGTTCCCGACACCGCTCCTGATACTGCCACTCAGGCAAAAAACTAACTGCCTCTTTCAAGACCGAAGACCCTTCAAGGAGTGCCAGGATGCAACCTGGTTTCTTCTCTCTTGCACCCTCTTGTCCTTGTTTTTCGCCCTTGTGCGCTTGTTGTTCTCCCATGTTTTATGCGAATTCTTTTTTTGTTTCACCATCTGTTGTTTTGCCTGGGTCAGGCTTCGTTATTCCTGTTGAGTCGTGGTCTGCTTGCAAGAGTAGGTTGCAAAGCTATCAATTGTTTTCTGCCCTGCGTATTTCTTTTCTTTCCCTCTCTGGTGATCTCGGTTCCGAGTCACCCATGACTCTAATACTTTAATCAATAACTCTTTGTCTGGAACCTGCATGATTGACTGTGGGGCTACCTCCCAGTTTATCAACCTTGAATCCGCCTTGTCCCTGAACCTGAGCCTTGACCTGAAACCAAAACCAAAGGACCGCATCGTCGTAGACGGCAGGCGCTCAGTTGCGGGACAGATAACCCACTCTTGTATCTTGAAACTCACCGTGGACCAGCACAAAGAAGTATGAACCTTTCAAGTGCCAAACTTGCCAGATGGAACCCCATTCTGGGAAGAACATGGCTCCAATGCCATAACCCAATTATTCATTGGAAAAGGAACACCTTGACCTTTGCTTCTGGATCCAGTCAAGCCAACTGTCTTCCAGTCCGACAAACCACCATCACTAGCAATCCGCCATCACCAACAAACCATAAGATTGCTGTAATCTCTCGTGCCGCCATGAGAATTGCTACCAAGCAACCCAGTTTTATGATTTGTGTCCTCGCCTCACTCCCTGAGGAAAGCCCAAGCATTGAACCAGCTGGAAAGCTGGCCCCCACTAAATACCATGATTACCTTCCCTTGTTCTCCAAGAAAGAAGCCTCGGTCCTACCTCCACATTGCTATTTGGATCACAAAATACCGCCTCTCCCTAGCGCAAAACCCCCTCTCGGACGCATGTCGTCCATTTCCGATGCTGAGCTCAAGGAGGTCTGAGAATGGCTTGAGGAAAATCTCGCTAAACCCTTCATTCAACTAAGCTCCCCATTCAGTGCCTTTCCCATCCTGTTCGTCAAGAAAAAGGACGGTTCCCTGCGCCTATGTGTTGACTACGGAGCTCTGAACGACATTACCCACAAGGACAGATACCCCCTTCCGAGAATCGAAGAAACCTTGAACCAAATCTGAGGATCCAAGTACCTCACCAGACTGGATCTTCAAGCAGCCTTCAATCTCATCCGGATTAAAGAAGGCAACGAATGGAAAATGGCCTTTCGAACCCGATACAGCCTCTTTGAATTCATGGTCATGCTCTTTAGACTTACCAATGCGCCAGTAACCTGCCAACCCTTTGTCAATGACACCCTCCAAAAATTTCTTGACGTTGTCCGTGTCGTCTACCTCGACGATATTTTGATTTGATCCAAGAACCGTAAGGAACACCAAGAACAAGTTCGCAAGGTCCTCGCCAAGTTCTCCGAAGCAGGACTCTTTGTCAAACCAGAAAAATGCGAATTTACCGTGACCAAGACAACCTTCCTTGGATTTGTTATCTCCCCCAAAGTCATTAAACTGGACCCAGAAAAGGTCAAGGCAGTTATCGAATGGGAAACACCAAAATCCGTGAAGGATATATAATGTTTCCTAGGTTTCGCTGACTTTTACCGACGTTTCATAGAAGGATACTCCCACATTTGCCAACTATTCCATCGACTATTGCAAAAGAATGCTCCCTTTGTGTGGTCTTCAAACTGTGACCTAGTATTCTTGAAACTAAAGAAAGCCTTCACCACAGCCCCAGTTCTTCGCAACTTCAACCTCAACCTTGAAACCATCCTGGAAACCTATGCCTTTGACTATGTGGTCTACGGCATCCTCTCACAAAAAATCCCAGAAAACGGCAAGACGGTTTTACACCCCATTGCTTTCCTCTTTGAGGAAATGTCACCAGCCGAATGCAATTATGGCATAGGTTATAAGGAACTTCTTGCAATTGTGGTCTGCTAGGATTAGTGGCATATGTACCTTTAGGCCCTTCCCAAGCTATTTACCATCCTGACCGACCACCATAACCTCGAATTATTCAAGACCAAGACCCTCCTGAACCATCGGCAGGCACGCTGGGCTGGGGAACTAGTACAGTACGACTTCACTATTGTGTTCAGACCAGGCAAAAATAATGGAAAAGCCGACGCCTTGACAGGCAGGTCTGGAGACTTCCTTGAAGAGGGGGATGAACGTGCACGACCAGTGCATGTCCTTATCCCGGCCGCTAAATTTTCCGAATACTCCCTTTTTGCCACATCAATTGGCTTCAATGGCGAGATCAGAACCTTACTACCATCCAATGCCCTTGGGAAATTAATCTTCCTGGCACTCAAGAATTTTGAGACCAAGCACCCAACGGTTTCCTTTGGCGAATGTACCTATAACAACGGACTCCTTTACGTCAATAAACTCATGTACATAACAGACAAAGAGCTACTCCAGTCCAAAGTCCTCAACTCTTCCCATGAACACCCTGCCGCAGGACACCCCAGAAGAGCCACCACTTACGAGCTAGTATCCCGCAACTAATGGTGGCCCAAGATATGCATCTTGGGCCACCAGTAAATATTGCGACACCTGCATAAGAATCAAACCAGCTCTCCATGCACCCTATGGCCTTCTCAAACACCTCGAAATCCCAGTCAGGCGAAGGAGTTCGTTTCAATGGACTTCATTACTGGACTCCCAATGTCAAACAGATTTCATGCAGTCCTAGTTGTGGTTGATTGCCTATCGAAAATGACACACTACATTCCGACCAGAACTGAATACAACTCCGAAACCCTTGCACGCCTGTCCATGGACAACATCTCCTGCCTCCATGGCCTCCCAGACTCTATTGTTACCGATAGAGGAACCCAGTTTACCTCCGAATTCTCCCAGTTCCTTTTCAAGCTGCTTGGAATCCAACAGAAGCTTTCTACCAGCTTCCACCCGCAAACCGACGGACAGACCGAAAAGGTCAATGCAATCCTGAAACAATCCCTCCGCGCCTACTGTAACTACCAACGGGACAACTGGTCCAAGTTACTGACCATGGCTGAATTTGCATATTACAACACCCTGTCAGCCACCACCGGAATCACTCCCTTCTTTGCCATTTACGGGCAACAACCCTGCTACGAAATCCTCGCCAACCGCGCAGTCCCCCAGCCTACCTCAGAAATTCTGAAGGATTATGCCGAACGCTGGTCGCTTCTGGATAAACACCAGCAGGCTAAGATATCCTGGTCCCAAGCAATCCATGCAGAACAAGCCAATCGCTATTGAATTCCTCCGCCTGCATACAATTTGGCGACGAAGTCTGGCTCTTGAGGCGACACATCCATACCACAAGGCCCTCAACCAAGTTGGATTACAAGTGCCTTGGGAAATTTCGAATCCTCCGGAAGATTTCCAGTCATGCATATAAGCTTGAACTCCCAGCAACCATAAAGGTCCACCCAGTCTTCCAACTCTTCCTCCTGGAACCTGTCGCAACAGACCCCCTTGCCGGCCAACTTCAACCTCCTTCTCCTCCTGTTATTGTTAACGAAGACCTAGAGTCGGAAGTTGAAGATATTCTCAACTCCAAACTTATCCGACATCAACTCAAGTACCTTGTCCGTTGGGTTGGATACAATCATCCTACCTGGCAACCAGCAAGCAACCTCATAAACGCCCTAGCAATTGTTAAATGCTTCCAAACAGCTTACTCACGAAAACCCAGACCCGAAAACCTTCATGCACCATAAGTGGATTTTGGTACAACCCGATCATCATCAACAACGACCATGAACCAATCCAAGAAAGATTGCTGGAGCTCTCCTCTAGAAGGGGGGCTACTGTCATGAATCAGGTTTCCAGCCTTACCGAAGACTACCCCGCACCTAGCCACCGCTGGCACCAGCCTTGCCATTAGCCACAGTGGATCCATATTCACCTGATCCTGACCCCAGCCGAGTTTAGCTTACTACTAGCAATACTCCACCTCCCCATGTATCTAGTCCACGTCCTTGTCCGTTCCTGGTAACCGTTGCAACACGACAGCCTGCATCCCTGTTACTGCTCGACTTCCTAGTTCGGAATCCAGAAGAAACCACCAGAAGGTTCTAGCATCACAAACCTTTACTGCGTAATAGATTTCTATATATTTCCGTCAGTTTCCATTAGGTTCTAGTTGTTTGTATTGTGCAGTTGATTTGTCATTCCCTTTGACTAATGCACCTTGTGCAGCAGCTGCGCAGCTACTGCGCAGCTGCGGCACTGGAATTCTATTCATGCCTTTCTAGTTCTATAGCTCAAGAAGGATCTCTATATAAGGAGTCCTTTCTCCCTCTCGTCTTGTCTTCTTATCCTTTTCTTCTCATGCAATAACTTGTTTCTTCCCCTTTACTACTGCTTTACAAGTTGTTCTTTGAATATACTATTTACGATTTCTCCCGTGACTTAGACAGCCCTCCTTGAACCTCCGTGACCTTGTCCCATACCCCGTGCCTCGACCCTCCGCCCTGCCCCAGGATTCACTCTTTCCATCCGCCGCACCGTTATCCTTCCAAACTCCGAACCTATCGCCGAAACCTGCTACCTCCTTGACCAAACCAACGAGTACCTCCTCCACCACCTCAACTCCCGTTTCCTTGCCTCCATCCAACCCTCTGACTGTACCCACCATCTCTACGGTTATTACACCCGCTGCTGGTTCCTGTGCACCAGGACCTAGTCATCACAGTTACACCGTCTATGACAAATGGAATAAGCAAGTCAGACCATAGAATGGTGTGGATCGTCACAGAAAGGTGTGGGTACAACGATCGGTATGGGTGATATATGTGGGAGCGTAAGCCATAGCATGGATATGCCAAACAGGAAGGTATAAGGAGAAGTGCGACCATATGAGCTGATATAGTATGAAAGCAGGATATAACAGCAAAGATCATAGCAAAAATAGAATGACATGACGGGGATAGAATATAACAAAGGGATATGTATACCCGAGACAGGTAAAAATAGAACAAACGAAATAGACTCAATTGGGGGTAAGAACGATTATTCTGACAGAAAGCCTACAGCTCACACCAACACCACAATAATACCTCTCTCAAGTGATATCATATCCACTGGATTCGCAAACCACACATACACAGACACACAGACACACACGTACACCATCCACGAAGCCCTCCTTCTCACAAGTAGCCCTTCGACGAGTTTGACGAGTCCTGTACATTGAAAACCGCTACAGAAGTGTAAGAAGCCGAGTCTCTTGTAAGTAGTAGCCCCCCCGCCCATTGCATATGCCACGGCTGACTGACCCTGCCAGACACATGAGCCACAGGCGACACAATGGACCACGGCCGCCGTCCCGACACTCCCGCAAGCCGGCTGTCGCCGAACCCATGCCATTCCAACATGCAGGGGGACACGGCGGCCGCCGCCGCGCTCACAGGCCAGCACGGCCATCGCCTTGCGTCTGCCCCGCCTCGGCCTCGCCGTGCCAGCCACGCCCGCGGCCGTGGCGGGCGAGGTGCAGGGCTGTGAGCACGAGCGGCGCCGCCAGGGGGCCGGTGGCGGCGGTGGAGGCGGTGGCATCGCGCTCAGCGTGGTGGACGTGAAGCTAGTCGTGCGGAGGGTGTTTGAGGAGTGCATTGCGGCGTACAGCAGGGCGGGCAAGGTCAGGCGGGAGATTGGCGACAGTGAGCCCACCCAGCGCGCACACACGGAGGCCGCCTTTGCCCGGAAAGATGATGTCGAGAACACGTTTGCCCGGAAAGACAATAGGGGTATTCAAACCTGAAATCTACGGTCGCAGTTTTCAAATATCCGATTTGTCGCAGAAATCGTAGTCTTCGTAGTTTCCGACTTCCTCCACCTAAAGTTTTCTACGACTTTTTTGTCGGAAATTTGAAATCTTCGACCGGATATCCGGGTTTTGCGACCCCTTTTCTTCGAAATTTTTAAATCCGTATATGCCATTATGCACCTCACATGCACCTCATCAGCTGACTCATTATGCCGTCATGTACATAAATGTCGTCATGACATTTTTTTTTTATGACGATAGAAAAACATATTTTGGGGGTAAAGTGCGCTATAGAATCTGATAATCTTATCGCTGCACGTGGTGTCCGGAACTCGCTAAACCAATCTCGGCATAGCACGCTCTTAATTGTTACGCCCCCTCTTGTAGTAATGGGATTTAGTGCGCCGCTGTCGTCATATGTGCCTACCACTTAGGGCACTATTAATGCCACATTTGGAAACAACGCTGAATGACGGTACCACTTGCTGAAAGTAAAAGGTTTCATCATCGCTGATGATGCTCCTCCGGGGTAATCAGTCCCATCCCACACAATTCCTCTCACGCTTCATCGTGGGATCGGTATCCTCAGCCCAAACGTCAAGCCTTTCACATCCGTCGGTACTCGTCGATACCTCTTCCTCATCAGATCCTATTGCCGGTCCCCACAGGTCAGGGCTGTTCTCCCAGACATCGTCGCTTGTTTCTGGATAATCAACGACATTTTGGTGAGTTTGGGCGTGGAATGGTTGGTGTTTCGCAGTTGAACTGACAGTCGATTGGGTGAAGGTCCTAGAGACGTCAATACAACTTGCTTATACTCAAGATGCCTCCAAAGATCAAGGCAAAAGGCATTACGTCGAATGAAACTGCTAAGAGTGCCGGTACGCCAGCTGTGAAGGTTGAGAGGGTTCGCCGCGACAGTTTGAATTGGAAAGGCAACCTTGGACAGTTAGTAGCATATAAGATGCAAGCGGAGTACAAAACCAAGTACCTCACCGGCAATAGCAAGATTAGAGTCGCAAAACAGTGGGCTGAGGAGCTTGGAATAATCTCGGAGGATCCTCAAGGACACAGAACGAAAGCATACATTGCAAATCTGTGTAAAAAGTTCAGAGATGCAAAGCTTCTCTCAAGGAAGACCGGGTTCGGCGATATTACAAGGGTGATTATTGGAATAGATGGGAAAGAAACGGTTGAAGTGGTTACAGCTTTAAAGCAGTTGAACGAGATTTGTCCGCATTACGAAATACTGGAGTCTGCATTAGGCGATATGTATGAACACTCGGTCCAACCGCAAAAAATCGGTCTCACGGAAAACGGTCTTACGGGTGGTCTAGAGCTTTCCTCTTGCCCTGGAACGGACTCAAGAAACCTTGTTGATGATGATGACGAAATTACCGATGACGATGACAACGAGCAGAGCGATATTCCACCGTCGGGTCAACCTCCAAGCGCCAGGAAAAGGACTCCATTTTCTTACGAGGAAACGGAATCTCAAGAGTCTTACACAGCATCTACCACTCTATCTCCACCAGGAAACACCCCCTCCTACACCCAGAGCATTAGTTCGACGTATTCCCAAGGTACTGGCCAAAACAGTTTACTAGATATACCCTTTTCCCGGCAGGCACTCTCGCCAGAGGGTTCACCATCCTCCGCTTCCATCCCATATGCACGGCAACATGGTAACAGGGCTAATCAACATGTCGATATACGTCCTAGTACAGATTCCCTATTCATTAGCAGTGACGACGAGCCGATTGGCGACTTACTTGACCCGTTTGATTCAGATAAGGAACTGAGCCCAAAGCCCAAAGAGAACTCCAAAAAGAATGGTCGTATAGAACTGGTACCCAACATTAAAGCGAAACAAGCAGTGAAGTCCGGCATTACATCTTCCATGGGCAAACCAAATCCTCGCAAAAGAGCAGCAGTTACGGATCCCTTGGTTGCTGAGGCACTCGATATTAAAAAGGCACGTTTACGAATAAGTGAGCTGAAGTATAAGGTTCGCTCAGGTGAAAAGACACCTGAGCAGTATGCTCACGAACTCGAGTTAGCAAGGATTGCATTGGAAAGAGAGACAAAAGCGATGCAAACGGAGGAGTATCGATATAAACAATTGCAGTTACAGAGCATGATGGGCAATACACCAATGGACCCGTCGCTATTGCCTCACAGTCAGCCAGGATCGCATTATTCCTCTACTTCGCCAAGTCCCCCTGTCGGAGCCACAAGTTCAATGGTCCCGCCAATAGAAAGTCAGCCCTCGTTCTACCATAGACAACACCATATCAATTCCTACAACAACGGCAATCACTACGGACAATTCCACGATGCGCCTGGCATGCACTCACCTCCTGTGACTCAGCAAGGATCACGCAACCAATACCCATTTCCCAATCAGTCCCAGCTCGACTAAGGTTCATGCCGACAAACAGGGGGTATAGGAGTTGCAAAAATGCCTTTGTCGATACCCATTTGTTCATTTTATCAAATTCGTTTTCATATCGACAGGCGCTATCGCTTGCTGAATTTCCTTTCGTGTCTTGCTTTTATTTCATCACAAGTCGGGTAATCATGTTTTATTTTTGCTTTGTGGTAGTCTTTTCTCATGCTTAGGCTGATATATCAGTCATAATTATCTCGCACGACGCAAAATGAAGCGCATCATATGTACATACGTCCCATCACTAGGGCCTATCAACTGCTCTGTTCCGGTTTAATAAAATAGCGATTTACTTATTCACTTTCATCATCAGCGTCACTGCTATCGTTTATAACGCAACAAAACTCCCTGAATACATGTTCCCTTCGCAGGTCAGTGTTGTCGATAACATTCTCTTCCTGCTCATGCAAAGTCAAGTCCTCTGACATCTGGATGATCTCCTCATCAGTCATCCGTATACCGTTAAGTAGTGCAAGATCGTACGCCTCCCTCATCCTCAACTTGGCCTCGTCTTGCATGATTTCGGCCATGACCGCTGGATCAGGGGACCATGGATCGTTAAATTCCAACAGAAGATTATGGAGGATTGCTGCTGATCCAATCCAAGCATATGCCCATTGCATTTTGACGTCGTCCATCCTACTTGCGTTGGGAAGGCACCGGAGACAGCCAAATCGAGCCTTCAACATGCCAATTGTATGCTCTATGCGAATTCGGAGCTTGGATAAGGAGGTATTGAACAGTTTTTGCTCGCTGGATAGGCCAGAATTTCGTGGCTTCTTGAATGGAGTTACCATGCGATTTGTATTTCGATATGCCGAATCCCCCATCAAGTACTGGTTCCCTCTAAAATACCGGGAAGGAAATTCGTTCATCTCGAGGCTCATGAAAGCTCTCGCATCATGAGCAGCACCCGGATACTGCGCGTGGCACATCTATTTATTTATCAGGGCTCATATCAGCATAAATCACACCGCTGGCTCATTTCAACTAGTATTTCAGAATAGCAAGGATGTCCACGAACCAGGATCCTACGTCGATCATCACAGATGATGGTTGCATGTAGACCGTACTTCGCTTTCCGAAAGTTCCAGAATTCCGCGGCCTTTTCCTTCTCAAAAGGCCTGCCTTTGAACGCAATCAAAGTACCGTCCACGATCCCTATACAGTCTTTCCATATAGCTAACGTAGCGTGAGCTGAAATCTCGCTTTCTTCTAAGATGCGAGACTTCATAGCTATCCGTTCCATTGGTGTGGGCCACTTTATTACTTCACCCCAAAGTCCTACCAATGTCTTGACCACTCGTTTGGTGTACAAGACGACAGTCCCCTCACTGATACCAAATGTTTGTGCTATATTGACGACGCTCCCGGCGGACGATGATTCTGATGCCAAACGTCGAAGAGTGACTGCTAACTGTAGGGATACAGGCCCTTGGCTAAACGGTGAGGCATTCAAGAACAGATGATTAGAGGCAATCTTGTCGTGGATGTACACAAAACTCTCCCTACTCATGCGGAAAAATTGCTGGAATCGGTCTTCCGATAGGTTTGGTAGCACGTTGTTGTAGAAACCCAGGTCTTTTGGCAGGTTATATCTGCGGCGCTCGACCATATACCGACGACTGGTCAACTCGTCAAGCTTTTCCTGAAGTACTTCCTGTAGGTTTTCCTCCGCTTCAGATTCATCATCCTCCGCCAAATCATCTGTTCCATTCGTATCATCTGGGTCCGGATCTGATGACGACTCGGATGCTGATGACGATGAGCTGGATGAGCTAGTTGATAATGCCGAATCATACCCAGAGCTGAAGTTGCTAGATGAACTGGAAGACTCTTCAGTAAAAACATCTTCCAAACTATCTGCTACTACCCTCAAGATGGCAAGCATGTGAAGCTGAGATATCGATGCTCGATGGAGTCCCTCTAATTTCCGTTTCTCACTGACGCGGGGCATGCTGACTGAGTGATCTGTTGTTGAGGCTTTGTGTTGAGAGGTTGTGCAGTCTTTTGGTCCGCGATGCGTGTGATACGTGGTGTATGTTGATGATGAGAACCACGGCGTCATTGCCATGCGTACACTGGCAGCTCACCTGACATATGCTACTATCCATAACAAGTAATGTGTAGAGTCGAAACACCAAAGACTAAATATTGCAATAGACGAGTTTAGCCTCTTGATTACTTTGATAGGTAATGAGGCCGTGGCAGGTGACATGACACAACGCTAGTCACAACATGCGTTGATCTGACGAATCACGAGGAGATTGTGACGAGCACGCCACCAGATAAGCGCTTATCAGATTCTCAAGTCGCCATTTTGCATTTTTGGAACTGAAAAAAATGCCAAACACGCATAAATTGTCGAAGATCCTGTCAAAATTTACGTGGAGAAAAACCATATATTCGACCTAATTTTCACCCTATTTCTGCGGCATTTTTACCAGGGTACTCAAAGCTAAGGCGATTTCTGCGACGTAGAAGTCGTAGACGTTTTTCGTCGCAGTTTTCAGGTTTGAATACCCCTAATGTTGAAAAGGCGTTTGCACGGAAAAACGATGTAGAGGCTACATTTGCTTGCAAAGACAACAACGCGGCAACGCATGCAATCAAAGACGAGACGGCGGCGACGTGTGTGACAAAACACCAAGTTAGCGAGCAGGTTGCAACCGCAACAGACCGGGCGGCGGAACAATATGCCACGAAGGACGACATCGCAGCACTCGGGGCTGCGCAATCATCCGTCAAAGAAGGCATCGCAAGACTCGCGCACGCCGTCAAGGCCATGCCCATGCCGCTTGAACTCACCAGCCTCGCCAGAGCCCGGCCATGTCCGCCTCGACCTCCTCTTTTACAACGCAGCGCCGCTCGCACCCGCCACGATCACCCGCGCCACAGCCTTCCTTGGCGCGGACCCGCCGGCCGACCCGTGTGACCACCCCCTGACCGGCACAATTCCCGGCAGTCCCAAAACAGCGCTGACCCTGTTTGACTTCAACTGCACACACGAGACGGCCCTGCTGCTCAGGCGCATCGCAGCTGCCCTTGACACAACCATCATGCCCATGGGCGCCGAGGGCTGCGGCATGACGCGCGTGGCCGTTGACTTCGCCGCCCTCGTGACGGAAAGGCTCGGCCCGCCAATTACGGAGCGCGAGTATGGCGTGGACGGCCACAGTCGCGCACCCAGCTGGCACAGGCGCGCAGACGTGCTGGCAAACACAGAGAGCTCGCGCGCACTTGTCATCCGCGTGTGGGTGCGTGATGTGGCGTAGTTGTGCTCCCAGACCTCCCCAGCGATGAGACTGCCGACGACCGTGCGCCCGTGCAGACCAGCGCCTGGGGGGGCCGCACACGTGGTGTCAGCCACAACCACACCCGCCTCCACAGGACCGCCACAGCAGTCTCGGCAGCAGCCGCCACCATGCAAAGCAGCGACAAGCTTGCCCCGCAGCTAACTCCGGTGCATCACGTGCTCAACAAGTTCCTGGCCACGGCAGCAAACCACGTTGCCACCCCCGACAACTGCACCGGCTTTGCCGAGGTTGTTGTGAAGAACTTGGCCTCAAGCAAGCGTGAGCTGGTGCTCATCATGTTTGGTGGGCTGGATTTAGAGGTGAGGCGGGGCTGAATCCTGTATGGCGAGGTGATGATGAGCGAGTAGTCAAGCAGATGGGAGTTATTAAGTGTATTTTTCCTTGGCGGTGTTCATTTTGGGGGTGGGAGGGTGGTTGGCGGTCGTTGTTCTTTCTTTATTCATTGTTGCATATTGTTTCTTGTTTTGCTCATTTATGCACGCGCGCAGAGAGATATCGATCTGGAAATATTGATGCCAACCCAATCAATCAATCAATCAATCATGGAAAGTGAAGAAAGGAAAGGAAGGATTTGATCGGTCGATGTTGTATGTTGTATGTGCTATTTCATTTCCATTGATGTACATCGTAAATGGTTTAGTGTGAGTGGGTGGGAAGGAGATGAGGGAGGGAGAGGATTCACGGTTCGAATGGATGGGTGGTTAGGTGCGTGGGTTGGTATGTATGTATGTATGTATTTTTTTTTTTTTTTGTTTTGGATTCTATTGCAAGGTATGTGGCAATGTCTTTTTCCCATATGTTTTGGGGTGGGGCCCCATCCGCCAGGGCTAGCATCGTGTCCATAGCTCCTGTGCAGTCGGTGAGTATCAGTTGCAGGTTACCTGGTATCGGTATATGTAAGGGTGCTGCAATTGCTCTCAACTCGGTGTCATGAACTGTGTAGTGTTCGCCTAAGTACCTCCACAATTGGGTCCTTGTGGTGGGGAACCAAACTGCCCATCTTGTGCGCTGCTTTGGTTCCTTTGTTTGAATGATGTTAGAGCAGCCTATCAAACCTTTGTAGGGGGATCTTCGGTGGTTTGTATGTCTAGATCTGTTGATGTAAATCAGATTCCACTCTTCCTGTCTGAATTCAAGTGGCTTGAGTATCCAATTGGTCTGTAAGTTTTTTCCAGTGCCCAATTCTGGTGCAAAAATGCCAGTGTTTGCGATGTGGCTCGACCTTGTCCCCCATGTTAGTTTCCAAATTTAGGTGGCCCCTAAACCTGTAGAGTCCCACCAGGTTTCAGGTATGTACCTTATCCTGTTAGCGGCCCATCCTGTCTCTCTGCCTCTTCTGGGGTACCACTGTGGTTTGATTCTTTGCAATGCGGAGCCTCTCATCTGCACTACTCAGTCTGTTATGGTTGGTAAGCTGGCCAGCTTGCGGATTTCTTCCTGGCTTGACACATGCCACGCCCCAGTAATCTGCCTTCCAGCTTTATTTTGGAGTCCTTCCAGCTCCTTCCATAGAGTAGATGAGTGTTCCACCAGCGTCTCTGCTCCAAACATTCCCACGCACCTGATCTGGCCTGTCCACAGATTCCTTTTGTTCCCCAGAGTGAGGTAGCGCAATATTGATGCAGCTATACTCCACACTTGTCTCGCCTTCTCCGTCCGTGCTTGCATATGTTCTTTTGGGTTAAGGTCTGAGCGTATGACAATACCCAGGTACTTCACTTTTGTCATCTCTTTTTATGACTTCTTGAAGGTAATCACCTCCCTTTTCCTTTCTTTGAAAAGGAAGCAATCTCTGTTGAGGTTTAAACTGAGGTTGGCTTCTGCTTCTACCAGGTGGCTGTCTTCGGGCCCTGACTCAGAGGTGAGTTTAAAGTTATTGGCGTAGGTGGTCAGCCGTATGTTGGGGTATGCCTCCTACGTCTTTTGGCTGGCTTCGGCTATCACCATAATGAAAATGATTGGTGAGAGAGGGGACCCTTGTGGGGTTTTCTTTGTTGAGTGAATGATGCCTCTCTCGAGTCCGTCCCATGAGATGGTAATTTTCTTGGTTCCCTGTAGGAAGGCTTGAATAAGGCTGCACCATCTGCGGCTCCCTTCAAACCTGTTCATCCTTTCCAAAACTACATTGGCGGGTACATGATTCAAGGCGTTGAAAACGTCGTTGAGGATTCAGGTATGGTGTCGGCCTCGGTCAATGGCTTCCTGGGCCTCATGGACGGCCACGGCTATTTTGTCCACCATACATATACATTTGCCCCCCCCGATAGCTAACTTATGGAGCAACCCTGGGACGCTCTGGAGTCTGTCAGCTACAAACTTCTCTGCCTATTTGTCAACTGTGTTGCTAGGGGTGATAGGTCTGTATCCCCTTGGCTTGCTGTGGTCCTTCCCTGGCTTGGGGATCATCACCATCCGCTGGACCTTTCTATTCATCCGTCCATCTGATAAGACATGTACCACCCATTGTCTGTTCCGTTGGAGGAGTCCGTTTGGCTCCTTGTCCCGCAGCATTCTAAGAAGCTTATAGGGGACGCCATCTGGACTAGGAGCCGAGTGGTTGCTGGTCCGTTTCAAGCTGTTATCAAGGGCTGCCTCAATTGCGTCAAGACTCATTGTAGACCCTTGGGGCCCCCACTCCTTCTGTGGTCCGAGGGTATCCTCTGGTGTGGTTTCCGGGAAGAGGGTAGTCTGGAAAGAAAGCACTTTTTGCTCAACCGTGGAGCTTATTGTGCTATCCGGATTGGTAAGATCTGCAATTGTACCCTTGGTTCCACCAAAGGAGTTGCCTGCCACTTTCAGTAGAAACCAGAAGCCTCCTGATGTCCCAAGGTTGCATTCCTCCACGAAAGGATCCCAGGTCTGTTTCTTACCATCTTTGATTGCCTTCTTAAGTCTCAGTTTGGCTTCCTTGGCCCTGGCCTGTCTGTGTGGGGTGTGCCTTTTCCTGTTCCAATTTTTGAAATTCTTTCTGAGGGCGGTAAGATCTTTGTTCCGCCATCTCTTTGATGCGTTGGTAAGGATTTTAACCTTGACCCTGTTTTGAAAAGCCTCAATCAGCTACTGGCAATGATTGTTCCCGACTGTGGTTGGGGGCCGGATGTTATTGTCCTGCCACGCTGCCCAGTAGTCCCAGTCTATTCCTTGAATCCGTTTAACCATAGTCGTCATATCGATGTCTGTGCATATCATTACATAGTCACTTAGGCTTGGCAGGTTGGGCCTACGTTCCACTAAGGAACCTCTGTGGAAAATGAGATCCAGTATGCTCCCCTTGCTTCCTCTCGACCAGGTGTGCTCCCTGTTTGGGTCCCTGAACAAGGGGTATGACTGTATTTGCTGGTCCTTAGGAGTGCCCGCCCTTTGCCTGTATGCCTTTTGTCCTCTCCACCCAAGGCCCTGTGATGGGCGTCAAAATTCCCTAGTAAGGTTAGCCTGTCCTGGTTCTGGCCCAAACAGTCCTCTACTTCCTCTTCGAAAGTTCCAGTGGGTGTGTCTGGATGGAAATAGAACCCTCTAACTGTGTGCTCTGTCTTGATGTGCCGTATTGATATGGTGTGGGTCATGCTCCCAGTCAAAATCCAGGCCCCGTCCTGCCCTTTTGCCATGCACACTGCTACGGCCGTGTTCCTATTGCACGGGTTCATCAGTATGTAAGCTGGATGTTGTTGGATCCCCCACTCACCTGCTGGTAGCTCTTTCTTCCAGCGCTCCCCAAGAACAATTATGTCAGGCTCAATCCGTGCTGCCTCTTCAAGGGCATAGTGAGCATTCTTTACGCCTCTTCCCACGTTGTTGTAGGCTACTCTCAGGCATGTTTTGGTAAAGTTGGTGTCCTTTTTTGTTTTGTCTTTGGTTTTTCCGGTTTTCCTGCTCTCTTTACTTCCCCTGTTGCCCCCCCGCTGTCTATGTCTTGCTCTCCTACTCCTGCCTCCTACTTCCTCCTTACTCCTTGTGGGCCCTGTATCATGCTTTAGGACCCTCGCTCCCTGGTGCATCTGCTTTCCTATTCTCAGGGTTCCATGCTGACCACTGCGTTCCTTGGGCCTCGGCTTTGCGTATGGCCATGGCTCTCTCTTCATCATCGGTGAAGCTTACTTTCTTTCCTAGGAATATGTGGCACGTAGGGTCTGTCAGAATAATTGTTGTTACCCCCAATTGAGTCCATTTTGTTTGTTCTATTCTTACATGTCTCGGATATACATATCCCTTTGTTATATTCTATCCCCGTCATGTCGTTCTATTTTTGCCACAATCTTCGCTGTTATATCCTGTTTTCATACTATATCAGCTCATATCGTCGCACATTTCCTTATACCTTCCTGTTTGGGATATCCATGCTGTCGCTTACGCTCCCACATGTATCACCCATACCTATCGTTGCACCCACACCTTTCTTTGAGAATCCACACCATTCTATGGTGTGACTTGCTTATTTCATTTGTCATAGACGGTGTAACACACCCTCACCTTGGTGTGCCACACTTAATTCTCTTGTCAATACTCTTGGTAATTCTCAGGGTCAACGCCATGCCCCAGGACTTTTTGCTGGACCTGCATCGAGCTTTCTGTTGCTCGCTTCCTTCACGACCCATGTATATAAGGTTGCTCTCTCCCCCACTTAGTTCTGCTCTTTAATGGATACAATTACCTTGAAACTAATAACTTACTCCACTGGCTACCGCCATGACCCGCTCCTCTCTAAAATCTTTGAACCCTTTGGTGCACATCTATATCCCTCTGTCTCGACTCTCGATACCTATGGAGTATACCTTCTCACAGGGTTGGTGTAATTCCCTCCGCAGTTACCGCAAATGATGACTTGGTGTGGGGGAAGGCCTGTATGCATCTTGGTTGGTTTCCCGATGGCATCGTAGTCAATTGTCAAATGAACTCGGCTCCCACATCTCATATACTCCTTGCCCCACCCCTTGTCCTTGGGCCCTCCCTGCTCTTGTTTGTCTCTTTTTGTCCAGAGACCGCTGCCTGCTTTTGCTGCTGGTTGTTTTCTAGGCGAGTTCTTGGTGCCCTTGTTCTCTCAAAGCAGTTTCCTGTGGTGTGTCCAAATCCCCCGCACTGGTAGCATTTAAGGCCATTGGTGAATTCTCAAACCCAATGTCTTCGTTCTCCACATCTGAAGCATGGTGCCACAGCGTTGATTGGTTTGTTCTCGGGCTTTTGGCTGTAGCATTCAGCCGCAGTATGTGTCTTGCGGTTGCAGAAGCTGCAAACTGCTGCTGGTCCCCATTGCTGCACTGGCTTCCTATCTGGGTTGTATTTCCGGTTGACTATCTTAGTGTATCTGTCCTTATTCTTCTTGGTTGCTTCCATCCTGCACCCATGCTCGTTTGTCTGTATTCTCCATTTGCCGTCCATGTCAGGGTCGGCCAGGAGGGGCCTGTTACACTTGTTGATAACCAAGCCATTCGAGAAGACTTCTACCAGGTCCTCATGTGCGTTCACGAACATGCTGGTTGTAGTTGGGCCTAGCGGCGTTGGAAATCTGGGCTCAAAGTTGGCCTTGGGGTTGAGCTCCTTTAGCTTCTTCATCCCATCCAAACCTTTGACTAGGTTGGTGCGGCAGACTACTGATGCCTTCTCCTCTAGAATGATATAAACCTGCTCGAATTCCCATAGGTTGAGCTTGAGTGCTTCTACAATCCATCGAGTGATCAGCTGCCTTGCTGCCTCAGCAGTGGAGAAGGTGAGGACCGCCACGTTCCTCACCTGTCCTTCCCCTTAGACTCCAATGACGCTGATGTGGAGGTCGGGGTGGGTCAAGCCCATAACCCCAAAATACATGTGAAGTGCTGCTGAGATGTTCTTTCCTGTGTCTGCCTTTAGGCTTGCAACCTTCTTCTTGGTGATAACTGTGACCTTTAGAGACTTGCCTTTTGTTCATTTCTTTGCTGTCTCCTTTCTTCCCACTTCCTCCTAAGCCTCATTGAGGGTAACTTGGTCGTGGTCGATTGACTCAGAGGTTGCTGCTGCCTTGGCAAAAGCCTTAAGGGCCGTATTGATTTCCATGTCCATTTCCGCCTTCTTGCGCGCCTCCCCCAAGGCTTTCTTCCCCCTCTCATCTGCCTCCTGCTCTTTGGCTCTTCTGGTGACGTCTGCTTTTTCCGCCCAATCTTCCTTGCCTCTTCTTTGTTTCTTCCTACCATTGCTGTTTTGGTCAGAGCCGTGCACTGCTGGATTTGTTTCAGGATTCTTCCCTGTGCTTTGAATTCCTGACGTAGTGGTCTTTCCTCCCCTCGCTTCTCAAACTTGTCTTTGGCCCAACGGCGGTTCAAGCCTTCCAATTTACGATCACCCATGGGTGGTTCTTGTGCTATGTTTCCTGTAGTGATCCATTTGAACAGCTGGAAGGCGGTGTTTTGGATGTTATACAGTGTGTGCTTGTCCAATCTCGGGTTGTTCCTGTCGTCCCGCTCATTTCTCCCTTTCACCTCAGCATCCCACAAAAATTCAACAAGTGTATTGGCCGCTCGCCGGGCTCCAGTTGCTTTGGCTGCCCAGTCATTGTGCAAGTCCCTGTTCAGGACTGCCCGATTATGTGTTTGGTTGGGGTTTGAAAGGTTCTCGGTGACCCTCCCAGCTGGCTCCAGTTTTCCGGCGGGCTGTTCCCCGAGATTGCGTTTCTTGCCGCTCTGCATTGCCACTCATGGGTAGCCACTTTCTTCGCAGTTCATTTTGCCGCTTAGCCCAGTGTCGCTAGTTTTGCCTAGGATGCTGTAGCTACACTTGTCTGGGGTGAGGCACCCTTTGTGTTCATAGCTTTTGCAGTTATAGTGGAAATCCATGGTGCACTGTGGTCTATCTCCTCCATTCTGCCCTTGCATTTCCTCGGTGTCTGCTTATTCCATGACGTTGTCCTCTTCCGCATTGTCACCTGTGGTTTCCTCCGTTTTGACTTATGCTGGAGCCGGGGTTGCTGTTGGGGTTGGCGTCGGAGAGTTGGTGACGTAAGCCACTGCTCGGTGTGTTCGTAGGGTGTGGATGAGGTCATCGGCCTCTTCCTTGAGTGCTTTCTTTTTCACGCTAATTTCTTGCCATGCCTTGGACCTAGTTACTGCCTGCTCTGCTACTGCAAATGTGGCGTGTTCGATTTCCACGGTTCTGTCTAGGTTCAGTTTGTACCTAGATTCTACCGTAGTTGAATCTCCTCTTTCCATGGCTCTTTTGGGACGGTCCCCGAAGTTGCGCATGTTTTTCACAGGCTGTCCGGCTAGTCCCTTGAGGGTCCAGTGTTTTTTGCCGCCTACAATGGTAATGTCCGGGATTTCGCTCTATCCGGTCACTGGCTCCCACTGTGTGGCCCCCTTGGCCTTTCTCTTGCACTTCAGGATCCGTGCAGTTGGAGCCTGCTTGAGGGAGGCCCGGCCAGCTATCCTTTTTGCTCCAGCTGTGCGTTATCCTGATCAGCGTCTGTTGTTGGTTTTGATTGTCTGTGCTTTTTTCTTATTGGTTGGTTTCTGCAGAGCTTTACACCGACGGGTGGGGCTGGTCTGTTGCCAAGTATTTCTGCCAAGGGAAAACCCCTCACAGGAACTCAATTTCCACAGAAATTCACGCCCTTGCTGAGGCCGTGTTTTTGGGGTTTTCGGAAATTTTCCTTGATATTTCTTCTCTGTCCACTTTGCTCTTTCAATTGCTGCAAGAGGCAACGTCAGAATCGCTGTGGTTGTTGAGTTCGTCCTTTCGTTCTCGTCCTGGAAGTTGTTGCCGGTTATGTATGGGTGTATGCAAAGTATGCATGTATGGACGTATATATTGCTTGATTCCCATGAAGACGACAGTGACGGTGACAGTAAGAAACAGACAGGTCGGCCGTGAATTGTTGGGTGCTTGTTCGTAGCTTTTATATTTTGGCATAGGTGGCTATATACGTAAGTACCTAGGTAAACTATTGACATATTCCTACGTGTATCCATGCCGCCCACCATGGACTGCAATATTAGGACATGAAATATTCTGGATCTTTTCAAATAGATTCCGTTTTGTGATTCATGCCCATGCAGATGCCACAGATTTAAGTTGAAATGCTTTTTGTTAACTTTGAAATCACCAGTTCCTTAAAACTTGACAGACTGCAGCGTAAGCGAGCCATAGCCGGTAGAGGGTAACTGTAAACTACTACCAACTTGGAAGCCAAGACTGTTAGACACAGACCTGACCTCTAGGTGGTGGGAGGTGTTGTGAGAGGCTTCTGTGACGGTTCTAAAGGTCCTTGAAAGGCTTTAGAATCGCCCTAGATGCCTCTGTGTGTAGTGTAAAGTATCTGGGTGTCTGGGGTGGTTTCTGGGTGTTCTGGGAATTTACTGGAGGGCCTGTTAGGGCCAAAGTGAACAGAGAATTACCAGTGTAGCTAGTATATTGTTTCTTGTGCTATCTAGTCGGTTGGGCTTGTCCTCTCTCCCCTTCCAAAGTCTCTGGACCACAGCTCTTCAATAGAGACTGAATGGTTAGAGTATGAGTCCAAATGGCTCATATACATGATTCAGAATGACAACAGTATGAGTAGAGATGATAAAGAAATGATACATGATGATGAAGAGTAGAAGCATGACGCTTCAAAGGCTCTTGTGACAGGAGATGAATCATACAAGACTCATAGTGATAAATAAGGAAAAATAGGTAACAGGAAATGATGTCATGGCTGTGTGATGATGTCACGAGCCAGGGGACAAACAGGAGGCTCCTCTAGAAGCTTGTGGACGCTTGTAGAGTAGCTGAGGCGATAGGAATAACAGGTAATGACTAAAGAAATAACTGGGAAAAAACTGGACAGGAGTAGGACTAACAGAAAGGGAAATACATGAGGGCAGTCCTAAAGGGAAGTGACTGCCTAACTGGGAATTATGAGTAAGAAAAGAGATGTAAGGACGATTTCCTTACATTATTCCACCTTAGAAAGAAACCCTATCCTTAAAAACAAGTAACAAGTAAAAAAATACAAATCTCAAAAATCAAAGAAAAAACTGAAAAATTCAAAGGAAAATTATACTGAGACCTTAACCTATCCTACCCAAGCCTATTGCCTCTTCTTGCCCTTCCTGCCACGCTTTCCTGCTGCTTTTTTGTTGTGGAAATTGAAGTAGGGGTATTTGCTCTCAAACTCCTCCACAGCTTCAGTGTCAATATCCTCCCTAGGAACCCAATGGTTGATGTCCAAAGGATACCCAACATACTTGATCATGTATAAGGGCTTTCCTTTGAATATCCTGGCCTCTACTATCCTCTCTATCTTGTACCTAAGCCATAATTCATCCTCAGAGACTGGTGGTGGAAGAGTGTCTTCTCTGGAGGGGAATTTCTGGGCATTATTGCTGAGATATGGCTTGAGGTGAGAGACATGGACAGAGACATCTTTCTGGTATCTTGAGGGGTTGCTGAGGATGTATGTGTCGAATTCAGGCTTGGTTTTGATGATGGTATAAGGTCCAGTCCAGGTGGGCTCCAATTTAGGGTATGGAGAGCTCCTTTTGGGGTTTCTGTCTTTGAACACCATCACCAAATCTCCAACCTTGAACTTGGGGGCTGGTCTCCTTCTTTTGTTGTACTGAATCTCCTGCTGCTATCGGTTCTGCAGTATCTTTTCCCTGACAGAAGTGTGGAGAGCTTCAGTCCAACTGTGGTGGGGTGGAAGGTTGTTTGGTGGGTGTTGAGGGGAGGTGACATCATGGATCCTTCTGGGCCTGAATGAGAAGATAATAGACTCTGGTGACGCTTCTCTGACCCTGTCTGTGCTGGTGTTGATGGCCTGCTTGATCCAGTGCAGGTTGGTGTACCAATCTGCTCCATCTTCATCCAGGAGGGCTTTTGCCTTAGTGAGAATATCCTTATTGGCTATCTCAGTTTGGCCATCAGTCTGGGGGTGGTAAGGTGATGACATGGCTTGTCTGACTCCATTTCCATTGCACCAGCCCTTCCAGGCAGCACTCCTGAACTTGGGGTCTGCATCTGTGACAATTTCCAAAGGAAGACCAAAAATAGGGTAGATTTGCTCCATATACAAGTTGACCAATTCTTCAAATGTGATATCATTCCAAACTGGTAACATGAGTGTATACTTGCTGAATCTGTCGACAATAACCCACAAATGATCAATGACTTCTCCAGTCTTTGGGTCTTTGATGGGTGGCATGTAAAGGAAGTCCATACTGATGCTTTGCCAAGGGCCTTGGGGAACCTGGAGGGGGTGCAGAAGTCCAAAGGGTTTGGAGGTCCTGAACTTCACTTTCTGGCAGGTTAGGCACGTCTTGCAGTACCCCTCAACATCAGAAGAAAGTCCTGGCCAAACATAAATTGCTGACAGGAGTTGCATAGTCTTGAATTTGCTGCCATGGCCAACAGCTTTGTGGGCATTGTGAATGAGCAGCTCCTTCAAGTTGGTGTCTTCCTGGTACGCTCCTTGTGGAATACAGAGCCTGATGCGTCCATTGATGCACTGATGGAGCAATCCTTCAAGTTTGGTGTACCCAAGTCCAGCCAATGTATCCAAATCCTCATAAAATGCCTTATATCTGGGGTCTTTGGTGTAGGCTTGCTGGAGGATTGGGATCTATTCCTGGTGTTGTGGAACAATGACAGGAGCTTCTTCTTTGTCTGGGCTGTCCTGTAGTTGTCTGGCATAATGGGAACCAATCTTCTGGAGGTAGGCAAGGCTGGGGTTGTGTTCTTCCTTTCCCAAGTTGAGGTCAATATTTGGTAATTTTGTCCATGAGGCCTGGGAGATGAAAGGATCAACAAGATTGTTAAAGGTGAGTTGCTCTGTCTAGGCAAAGGGTTCCTTGGAGATATTGTAGCTGAGGTGAATCTGGGATGGACGCTTTTTTGACTTGATTGCTGGCTGTGATTTGGGACTGGTTGCTTGGCTGCTATATGCTGATGTTTGGTTGCCAAGAGGTGAGGAGAGGGGGATGTCTGCTGGTTCTGCTGATGTTTGGTAGGCATGCTGGATGGTAATGCCACGCTTCTGGGTGCTGCTGAAAGTGGTGACAACCTCAGAGGTAAGTTGTGTTTGTGGTGGTGGTGTAGTGGGGTGAGGAGAGGATACAGGAGGGGTTTTTTGGGCTACTTGTGGGGGGGGGACAAGGGGTTTTCAACCATGACTGTATCCTCCATTCCTTCATCAATCTGTCCTTCTTTTATCTCGGTTGAGGGGTTAAAATCAATGGGAGTAACAGATCTGCTCTTGACAGGAGAAGTGGGGGAATAAACTTGGGATACAGGAGGTGAATCAGGTGGGTTTTCTTGGGAATTTTGTGCTGGGGAGTCTTAGGAGTCCATTTGTGCTTCTTTCTGCCTGTTAAACTCGTCTTCAACAGCCCATTTGGCCTGCTCTTTCAATTTGCAAAGTCTTTGCTCATGTCCCTCTTTTCCACACCAAGCACAAATGGTGTATCTGCCTTTATATTCATAAGGCCTATTCTTGTGAGTAAGGCAAGAGGGGTCTTTGCAGCCAGACCAGTGAAGTCCTCCATGGTGGAATCTATACTTAAGTGCTTCAATTCTTTCCTCAGTGTCATCCAAGTACTTCTCATAGTCTGGCCTGACAAAAGTGTGCTCAGGATTGGTGTAGATGTACTGCTTGATGATTTGCTGAAGGGTGAGGCCAGTGGAGGTGTTCATGGTGCTGGTGGTGGTAGGAGCTTGGGGATTTTCGTTTGGGGGGTTTGATTTTGCTGGGGATGGTGCTGGAAGCTGGGAGGCTTTGAATTGGGACTTGGTGGTAGCTGCTGAAGTGATTTGGGGGGGGGAGGTTATTGGAGAGGGAAATGGGGGTCCTAAATACATATTAAATAGGATTTCTGCTGCTAGGTGGCCTTGTGATTTCGTTTGGGGGGTTCTGTGTTTGCTTGGTGGTTGCTGGAGTTGCTTGCTGGTTGGGGGATCTGTTGATGCTGGTATGAGGTCTCCAGAAAGAGGGGAAAGGTCTGGGTTCTTATAAACTCTTGACAAGCTGTCTGCTATGGTGTTATGTTTGCCTGGGAGGTACTGGATGGTGCAATCAAACTGAGATATGATGTGCTGCCATCTCACATGTTTGTCATCTACCAAGTCATGCTGCTTCAGGAAGATGACAAGGGGCTTTTGGTCTGTTAGTATGGTGAATGTGTTGCCACTTAGGACGCTTCTAAAGTGCTCTAGAGCATCCACAATTGCCAGGAGCTCCTTGTCTGTGGTGTGGTATGACTGCTGATAAGGATTGAACTTCCTAGAATGGAAAGCTGCAGGGAGAAGGTGTGACAACTCTGATCCTTGACCTATCCATGCTTCTGTGCTAATGGTGCTGGCATCAGTAATCAAATAGATGGGTAAATGCGAATTATAATCCAGTGGTTTGAGGACAGGGGATTGTCTGACAAGATCCTTGACCTGTTGGAAGGCTGTGCTGTGCAAGGGGGTCCAATCCCAGGTAGATTGGGCTCTACACATCTTGGTTAGAGGGGCTGATTTGGTTGCTAAATATCGCAGGAACTGGCTCAAGTAATTTACCAGACCCATGAAGCTTTGCAGCTCCTTCCTATTTCTGGGCCTAGGAAAGTCTTGGACCCCTGCCACCTTTTTAGGCTCAGGTGAGATGCCTTCCTTGGTGATTATGTGGCCTAGAATGTGCAATTTCTCTGGCATAAACTCGCTTTTATCCTTAGATGCATAGAAAGAGTGTTGCCTAAGAATCTTCAGCACTTCTCTGATGTGTTGTAGGTGATCCTTGAGGGTGGCACTATAGATGCAGATATCATTAATGTAAATGAATACACTGACGCCTAATTGCTTGCTGAATATGCTGGTCATCACATTCATGAAGGTTGCAGGTGCATTGCAATCTCCTTGCTGCATAACTCTGGATCTGTAGACTCCTTTGGGTGTGCTGAAGGCTGTAAATTGCTCATGTGGTGGGTAGATTCTAATTTGGTGATACCCATCACTAAGGTCTATTTTAGACCTATAGGGGTGCCTTGCAATCGTGTTTAGGATGCTCTTTTGGTTAGGAATGTTGGGTATAGTCAGGTGAGTGTTTTTGTTCCTCTCTACAAGGTCATGCAAGAACCTTGCTTCATGTGGCTTGTCTATTTTAGGAATCATAAACATAGCACATGCTGATTTATCCTGGCTTCTGTAGACTCGTCCTGAGGCCTCCTCTTTGGCTAATTTGTCATATAGTTGCTGCAGGAACTTCTCCTTTGGCTTAATGGGTCTAGGCTTCTGAACCAGGGTAGGGTCTTTTCGTAGGATTTTGTGCTGGAGCTCCTCAGATCTTAGTGGGGGTAATTTGTGCACCTTCTGGGCTGGGAATACATCTGGGAACTCGTTGAAGGGGTTCAATTCAGGCTGCAAATTTGTGGCTGCTGATGTGATAATTTTGTTAGGTGGCTGTAACCCAAGTGGGTCCTGGGAAATGGGGTGACCTTCCAACAAATCTGGAAGGGGTTGTGCTTGCCTGTGCGTCCTTTGAGATGGTGTGTGGGTCCATGGCCTCATTCTGAATCTCGGTTGGCCTGTTGGTTGCAGGCTAGTGCTCATGTCCTGCAAGGTGATAATTGCATTGTGAGATTTTAGTGCAGGATGGCCTAAAACCACATCCCAGTAGTTAATAGATACTACATAGAATGATCTAGTCTCTTTGTAGCCATTGTAGTTGATTTCAGCTGTCACAAAGTGGTGTGCCACCCTCTTCGATCCTTTAATGGTTAAATTAACTGTAATGGGCTCAAGGAGGGGTGTCAGGGGGAGGTTGTTGGTGGCACAAAACTTGTTTGAAATTAGATCTCCACCTGTGGTCTGATGATCTACCAGGGTCTTAGCAAGGTGTCCATTGATCCTGGTAGACACTAGTAGGTGGTCTGATGAGCTGTCCTTTGATTCCAATTTCGTTTGGGGGGTTGATTTGGAATCAGCTTTGTGGGTGAATTGCTTAGTTTTCAGGGTTTGTGCTGCTGAGATCACATGTGGGGCTGGGGCCACAGGGGTGCTAGGGTTGACTGGGGTGATACTAGTGGCTGCAGACGTGATGTGTGACGCTCTTTGAGGACAATCCTTTGCCATATGACCAGGCTTTCTGCATTTGAAGCAGTGGCCTGATTTCTTGAGTTTATCCTTTTCATCAGGGGTTAATTTGTTGAACCTGGGGGTACCCTTGTTGAATTTGTGGGGCTTGTTGGATCTTTGTTGGTGACTGGGGTTGCTGTAGGTCTTCTGTGGTGTGTTGTGGCTGTTGCTATCTCGCTTGTAGCCCTTGTTTTGTGACTTGTGGGGCTTGTTGGAATTTCCTCCTGATTTGGCAACTTTAGCCTCATGCATGGAAGAGTCATATAGCTCACAAATCTCAACAAGTTGATCCCAGTCCATATCCTCCTTTAGATGTGGGTTTACTCTCGCTTTCAGCTCTGGATCCATAGCCTCTTTGAGCTTATAGTACAGTTGGATGTCTGTGACATGTGGTAGCCTAAGTTGCATGATTTTGAGTTTTGTTGCTAGGATGTGAATGGGCATACTCCTTCCTCCTGTGGTCTGTCTAATTGCCTGGAATTCGTCCCAGAGCTTCTGTTTGTTGACTGATGATATGCAGTATTTCCTCAGGGCTGGAATAAACTTGGCTAGGCCTAAATTCTGTGTTTTGGGGTCTTTTCTCCAATTGGTGTGCAAGTCTTTTGCATCACCTGCTGGATTGAATCCAAGCCAAATCATGGCCTCAAACGAGTTCTCATCTATGCCACTAATGCCCAGGTAGTCGCTGCAAGTCTGTATCCAGTTGTCAAACTCAGCTGCCTGCCTCCACTTTCCTTTTCCATCCAACTTCTCAATTTTGCCTAGTTTGATACCTGAGGAGTTTAAGAGGTTGTTGGGGGCAGGAGTGAAGCTGTTATCTCGCTTGAAGGGTGCTGGGGTGCCTTCTTTCCATTTCCAATCATGCTTATTATCATCTGACTCAGTATCTGATGATGATGAATCAGAGGGAGGGGGGCTGGATTTCTGCCTATTTTTGCATTTTCTGGATATCTGTTGGTGGGTACTGGGGTTTGGTGGTGGCTTAGTCTGTGATTGAGGTGCATAGCCACGCTTAAAGAAAGTCAGTGGTTGATGTAGAAAGCTGCTGAAGATGCTGGGGTTGGGTGGGGCTCTTGGTGTGCGATTTGCAGTAATAGGGTTGAAATTAAGGGCTCCACTCATAACAGGGGGCTGAGATGAGGATCTGTGGTGATGATGTAGGGGTCTAGGTGTCTCATCTGGGTCTGCAAACGAATTTGATCTTCTCCTTCTAGCATGCAAAGGAATCCTGGACAGGTAATAGATAGGGTCCTGCTTATTGGTATTTTGGGGGTCCATTAGTGCATGTTGGATATAGTAATCTATTTGCTGTTCTTGGAGGTTACTGGGGTTCAATCCAGCAACTTCATGTACGTCTCTGAGCCAATCTCTGGTACAGTAAAAGGCTCTTATGTTGCTTGGAGCTTTGTCTAGAAATCCTTGTTCTAAAATAACTTTTTTCAGGGTGTCATAGGGCATTCCTATGAAAATAGATTGCTGAGGGGTGGCAGTTCTGGAGGGGACTTCTTCTGTGGTCAGAAAAACAGTTGCATTGCCTGTAAAGGTCTCTGGGTGCTCAGGTTTGATGTCTGGGATGTTTCTGAGGCTGGCCCTACTGGGGCCTCTGCTAAGAATATCTTGCTGGCTCATGGGGGGGTCAAAATGAAGTGACTCTATAGTGGTGTTATCTGAGTAAGTCTGTGGTGATTTGAACTCATCTCTGGAGGAAGATTGATTCCTACTAGAATGCTCAAAGGGGTTTCTAGATGGGTGCCTGCTTGACTGCTTTGAGGATGGTTTGGTGGGCCTTGCTGACTGCATTTTGACTGGGGTTCTTGGTGTGAGTGACAGGGTTTGAATATAGCAGTGGTGTACTAGTTAATTGGTGCTTAGAGGCGTGCTGAATGTGCTGTTGTTGCTTCTTGGTGCCTAGTAAGCTGCAGGGAGAACAGGTTCTACTGTGTCACAGGCCTGCAAAGAGCTCTTGGTGCTATTTCTGACTATTTCTGGGTGGAAATTCCTAACTGAGGTATCTGGGGGGTTTTTTGGTGTGCAGGTGTGAATTAATCACGTCTCCTGGGGGTGATCAAGCCCTAGTTGTTTGGGTTAAGAGGTACTGAGAATACTCAGCTTATTGTTGGTAAAAAAAATGTAAACTACTACCAACTTGGAAGCCAAGACTGTTAGAAACAGACCTGACCTCTAGGTGGTAGGAGGTGTTGTGAGAGGCTTCTGTGACGGTTCTAAAGGTCCTTGAAAGGCTTTAGAATCGCCCTAGATGCCTCTGTGTGTAGTGTAAAGTATCTGGGTGTCTGGGGTGGTTTCTGGGTGTTCTGGGAATTTACTGGAGGGCCTGTTAGG